>JAGIQG010000033.1:6097117-6511800 GCA_024679065.1 Sphyrna mokarran
GGAATAATGTTGATTGGCAGCAGATAGGATTCCCATCCTCACTTGGATGCAAGTCCTATCTTGGAGAGCTGTCAGCCAATGAGATTGGCTGACGATTCTTCAGCCCATCCTGGCATAGCACTGATTTGATTCGATTTGATTTGGTTTAATATTGCATTAGTGTACAGTAAAAAGTATTTATTCTTACGTGCTATACAGACAGTCATAGCTAGTATATAGAGAAAGATCAACTTAAGTGAGATAGGTCCATTCAAAAGTCTCGTAGCAGCAGGGAAACAGCAGTTCTCGAGTCAATTGGTACTTGGCCTCAGACTTTTGTATCTTTTTCCCGATGAAAGAAGATGGAAGAGGGTACATACAGGGTGCATGGGGTCTGTAATTATGCTGGCTGCTTCACCAAGAAAGTGAGAAGTGTCAACAGTCAATGGATGGGAAGCTAGTTTGCATGATGGATTGGGATACATTCACAACCTTTTGTAGTTCTTGCTGTCTTGGGCAGAACAGGGGCCATGCCAAGCTGTGATGCAACCAGAAAGAATGCTGTAAAAGTTGGTGAGAGTCGTAGCTAACATGCCAAATTTCCTTAGTCTTCTGAGAGAGTGGAGGCGTTGATGGCTTTCTTAACTATAGTGTCAGCATGGGGAAACCAGGAAAGGTTGTTGGTGATCTGAACACCTAAGAACTTGAAGCCCTCGACCATTTCTACTTTGACCCAGTTGATGTAGACAGTGACATGTTCCCCACTACGCTTCTTGAAGTCAATGACAATATCTTTAATTTTGTTGATATTGAGGGAGAGATTATCGTAGTTGCACCAATTGACCAGATTCTCTTTCTCATCCCGGAAGAGGCACTGCAGCAAATGTGCCTGGGACTTCCAGGACAAGGAGGCCGGGTAAATGGCAGAGGTTCCAGTGAAGGGGGTTGTGGAATCTCAGTCATGCAATGTCTTGCAGTGTTTGGATATTAAGGTTGTAGCATAATTCCCAACTGAGCAAATTTACAATGTCACATAGTGTGGTATTGTGTCAAAATGAACCAAGCTTCCCGGAACAAGGCACAGAGAATATCTTCCAACCAGCATTATATGCAGCCCATATATTGGAATAGACTGCCTGCCCAGATTCTTGCTTTAGATGATGGTATGCTGTGTAAAGTAATTTTAAAAAAGCAGAGAACATACACAAAAAATAAAATCCATTTGTGAAAGAATGTTGACAGGAACTCTATCCTGTAATGTAACTGGGAGAGCTGAGTTGTTCAACTGGTTTACAAAATGAGAGGGTTAGGTGAGAGCAATGGTGTTTCACCACTTGCCGCTCCCCATATCTCTGATGTGGTGCCCTGTTTCTTTTAGTTGCACCAAGAGCTGGCCCACTGCTGAGATATTTTGAGTTATAATTGCTAGCTGAGCATCTTTGAAATGGTAAAATAAAAGTTTATTTATTAGTCTCAAGTGAGCTTACATTAACTCTGCAATGAATTTACTATGAAAATCCGGCACCTGTTCAGGTCAATGCATCTAGCCAGCACATTTTTCAGAATGAGGGAGGAAAGCAGAGCACCCGGAGGAAACCTACACAGACATGAGGAGAGCATGCAAACTCCACACAGACAGTGACCCAAGCTGGGAATAGAACCTGGATCTCTGGCGCTGTGAAGCAGCAGTGCTAACCACTGTGGTACTGTACCGTCCTCAAGACTACCAGGTTTAAAATAGCCTGGGTGGATACTTTTCACTCTGGACTTACTGCTCACAAATACTCCAGCTGAAATATCACTTTGAGCTAGCATTCAAAGCCAACCTCTCCCTTTGTATGTTTAGAGCAAAAAAGGCAATTGGAGGCCTATCAGGATGTAAAATTATCTAAGCTTTCATACAGCAAGTAAAACTATAAATTTCATAAACCTGTTGTTTCCATAATTTTTTTTTGTTGTCTTTGGCCTACAATTGGCAGCTGCGCACAGTGGTCTGATTTAAATCAGAAGCTTCTATTTGAAGAATCTTTGTTGCAGGCATGTGCCCAATAACCCTGATGAGACATAGTAAACATTGTTTGCAACAGCAAGAGCTTGATCAGTAATACTGGGCTGAAACAACCCTCTACTGAACTCAAAACACAGCCATCAACCCACAGGACCATAAGCAAGGAAGCAGGACAAAGTTCTGTCTTATAAAGATTCAAAAACACTGCATCAAAGTGCTTAAACTTGAGGTTGACAAGTGCCAGTTGAGTTCTTCTTGTGTTGCGGATGAGGGCAAAACAAGTAACATTTTGGCATATGCATAGGGATTCCCATTACAGCGTTATAGATAATATGATCACAAGAAAATTTCAAAATGCTGTGCCAATAACAAGCTGGAAGAAGTATGCTCTAACTGTAATAGCAGTGATGTGGAGGTGCCGGCATTGGATTGGGTGGGCATAATAAGATGTCTCTCAACACCAGGTTAAAGTCCAACAGGTTTATTTAGAAGCTTTTGGAGCACTGTTCTTTCATGAGGTGAGACTCAAATAAACCTGTTGGACGTTAATCTGGCTTTGTGAGAAAGCAGTTTCACACACCTTTAAATTTCTGACCAGAAAAGGGGTCTCTCTTCCTGTCTGAATTATTTTCAAATGGCACTTTTTATCTTTGAACGTTTCTGCTTTTGATAATATTTTTATATCATTTGATAGATACACACCATTTGATCCATCCTAACTCACCCACCTATAAAAACAGTACAAACCTCCATAATATTGTTCAACTACTGTGGCCACCAATATCATATCTATGTGACTATCTCAGTTCTAATTCTTTCTGTCACTATTTGAACCTTTATCAACTTGTCCTAATCTGATGGTTTATTTGATAATAGAGTTTGGATGTATCTTTTCTATCCTATTTTCTGTCTTTTACTCTTTCAACTTTTCAAAAATACTCATTTGAAGGCTGAGAAGTTTGAATCTTGGAGTTTATTCATCAACAGCAGAAGAAAGACTTCAAGTCTTCAATTCTTCTATTTATAATATATATAAATGACTTGGAAGAAGAAGCAAGTGGAGTGATCAGCAAGTTTGCAGACGATACAAAGATGGCTGGACTTGCGGATAGTGAGGAGCATTGTCAGGCGATACAGCAGGACATAGGCTGGTAGCTTGGGCAGACAGACGGCAGATGGAATTCAATCCTGATAAATGTGAGGTGATGCATTTCGGGAGAAAGAATGTAGGGGGGAGGTATATGATAAAGGGTGGACCTATTAAGAGTATAGAAACGCAGAGGGACCTGGGCGTGCAGGTGCACAAGTCTCTGAAGGTGGCAGAGCAAGTGGAGAAGGTTGTGAAGAAAGCATATAGTATGCTAGCCTTTATAGGAAGGGGGTATAGAGTACAAGAGCTGGCCTTTAATGTTGCAGTTGTATAAAACGCTGGTTAGACTTCATTTGGAATACTGTGTCCAGTTCTGGTCGCCTTACTACCGGAAGGACGTGGAGACTCTGGAGAGAGTGCAGAGGAGGTTTACCAGGATGCTGCCTGGTATGGAAGATCTGAGTTACGAGGAGAGGTTAGGCAAATTGGGACTGTTTTCCTTAGAAAGACATAGACTTAGAGGAGATCTAATAGAGGTGTACAAGATTATGAGGGGTATAGATAGAGTAAACAAGGTTAAGCTTTTTCCTAGGATGGACTCAAATAGCATGAGGGGTCACGAGCTTAGGGTGAGGGGGATGAGGTATAATTTGGATGCTAGAGGGAGTTTTTTCACACAGAGGGTGGTGGGGGTATGGATCGCACTGCCAAGTGAAGTGATGGAGGCAGGCACTCTGGAGTTATTTAAGAGATACTTAGATGGGCACATGAACAGAATGGGAATGGAGGGGTATAGAAAACTGAGTTAAAACTGAGTCTTGGGAGTTCCCTGGGAAGTGTGTAAATTGTCGATGATATTGATGTATTTGTTTTATCCTACAGGTACTTTGGTCCACCTTGTTGCGTAACAAAGGGCATACACACAATGGGTCGTGAGAGGGCTGCTCTTGGACTTTTTGAGAGTAGCCTAGTACTTCACGTCATTAGTATACGCTTGACTGGACCATTTGATGGGCAACACGACAGCTCAGTGACTATCACTTTGCTGTGCAGATACATGGATTTGGGCCTGTGTCTGTGGGAGTTTGCGCATTCTCCCCGTGCTTGCGTGGGTTTTCTCTGGGTGCTCTGGTTTTCTCCCACATACCAAAGATGTGCTCTTAGGCTAATTGGCAGAACAAATTCTCCCTAAATTGTCTCAAATTCGGTTCCAATGCATAGATCTATAAACATAGACAGGGATCATGGGTAGAAGTGGGAACATCGAGGTGGTGGCGCAGGCTCGTTGGGCCGAAGGGCCTGTTTCCTGTGCTTTTTGTTCTTTGTTCTTTAAGTCATGTTGTTGATCCCAAAGCGACCCCACTGCATTGTCCCAAATTGAAGTTAATTGCAAATGCGAGGATGGACTTCCAGTGGAGTCCACCACTGCAGCCAATAAAGTTGTATGGTACTACAGCAGTTGAAATAGACAATGTCGGATTTGAAAGACATGATAGGGGGAACAGTATGTCACTGTCTCTGTATTCAGTGGGACTGGGAGAAGCTAAAGCCTCCAGCATTCTGTAAGTGACTGTAGGCGTTTGCTCTCTCAACCACCATCATCATCACCAGTTTCCTGGTTGCCATTCCAATAGGCAGAGGCAGAAACTGGGCAAATCATTTGAGATTAAGGACTTTGTTAGCGGATGGGAAACACCACTCTCTTTCAAGCAGCTCAAAAAGAGGGCGGCACGGTGGCATAGTGGTTAGCAGTGCTGCCTCACAGCACCAGCAACCCAATTTCGATTCCCAGCTTGGGTCATGGTGTGGAGTTTGCATATTCTCCCTGTGTCTCCATAGGTTTCCTCCCACAGTTCAAAGATGCACCAGGTTAAGTTGATTGGCCATGCTAAATTGACCGTAGTGTCAGGGGGATTAACAGGGTAAATAAGTGGGGCTACGAGGTTAAGGTCTAGGTGCTTGGTGGAATTGTGGTTAGTGCAGACTTGATGGGCCGAATGGCCTCTTTCTACACTGTAGGGATTCTATGATTTTTATGAAAGAGTGCATCCACTTCCTGGACAGGAATCCTGTGGATGCTGCCTTACCCAATTTCCCTCCATTCCGTGCCTTGAACTACCTGATAAAAGAGTAAAACATTGCGACCAACCGCTACATGTAATTTATAACCACGAAGTAGCAAATAAAGCCAAGATTGACTTGCATATGGAGGAGTCCTGTGCTAGTGTTTGATGCTTTCATTCTAGATCATCATAACTTGCAGCAACATAAACTGTCAAGATACTTTTTCCAAGACACCCAAGGCCATAAGCCAAACTATTGATTTATTGCAGTTTCACAGAAACATATCCGACTGCCCTTTTCTACCATCACCAAACCCCAACCCACTGAAGAAATATGCTTTTCCACTTACTTAAAAATGTTGGAATGAAAAGAGATTCTATCTGTACAGCTGTATAGTTTTGATCTGACTGCACCATAAGTAGCACACTTACAATTATTTCCATAATCCAATATACTTGCCATTTTGACAACGCACAGATTGGGATTTTAGTTTACTGTCACCTCACGAAACAAGAATGCTTCACTGTAATTTTTCTTTTGCTGTGCTTGATCAATTGCGCAAAGTGTTGCTGCGTTTTAAGCATTTTAAGTTTATTCATTAGTCACAAGTAAGGCTTACATTAACACTGCAATGAAGTTGTTGTGAAATTCCCCAAATCACCACATTCAAGAGCCTGTTTGGGTTAACGCACCTAACAGCACATCTTTCAGACTATGAGAGGAAAGTGGAGCATCCAGAGGAAACCCATGCCGACATGGGCAGAATGTGTGAATTCCACACAGACAGTGACCAAGCCAGGAATCGAACCTGGTCCCTGGCGTTGTGAGACAATAGTGTTGACCGCTACCGTGCCACCCTTCCTCAATACAAAGCCTTAACATTGCAATGTAGTAATTATTATTTACAGATCATTTTAAGGCAGGATGGGATTTTGTGCCAAGTTCAAACCAGATGGATTTTGGGAATGGTTAAATCCAAGCTGGAGTTCCGATGTTTCATAACATTAACTAATATCCCCACATTGAGAGACAGGAAAGGGGAGTTTTATTTTTGGTACCTGGTTTACATTGTAGAAATTACTGATGCAATGCCAGATGGGTGGTAACTCATGTTAAAGAGATCTCAACATCTGCTGTTGTATTCCTCATTTTTTCTTCTACCCAATTAAATTATTCTCAGCTGTTTCCATTCCTTTCATCGGAGTACACTGTTTACTTAATAGAGCTTCCTAGATGTAGCCATGCCTCCGCATTTTGATGAAAGCTCCTGCAGCTAGAGTTTTCAAATACCATGTGATGAAAGACAAGAAATAACAACCTGCATTTACATAGCACTTTTCACAACGGCTAGATGCTTCAGCGTGTTAGAATATAAACAGTGACAACTTTTGTATTGGATGCAGTGTGACCAATGATAACAAGATGCAAGGGTCAGTTGACGCAGTAAGCCATGGAACCAATTACAGAATGATGTAATAATCAGCTGAACAGCTGCCTCACTGTAAGTAAGAACTTTGTAGAATTGTAGAGAGCTTGGAGTGGCCTAGGGCGAGGCCCAAGTTTGGAGTAATAATGTTTCTTTACTAAACCCTTTCTTTGATTTATAAGTTGGAGTAAGTTTTGTTCTATTTTTATTGTCTGCATTTGAAGAGTTACTTCTGATGAGACATAGAGTGCTTTAGAGCTAATGAAGTATCATCACCATTGTAAAATAGGAACCTCAGCAGCTAATTTGTGCACAGCAAAGTCCCACAAACATCAATGTAATAATGACCAGACAATCTGTTCTTCATGGTATTGACTCAGTGATAAATATTGGCCCCTCGTTCTTCTTTGAAATGGAATAATGGGATCTTTTACTTCTGTCTGACGAAGCAGATGGCACTTCAGTTAACATTTCAGTTGAAAGACGGCACCTGAAACAGTGTAGCAACCCCTCGACCTGACTTAGATTTTGTGCTCGAGTCTGTCAGCATTCTTCATTAATTAACTGAGAGCCACAGGGATTTTCCTGCAACTTGGGAGCCAATATTGGACTCTTAAATATTGCAGCAGATATCTCTTGAAAATCAGCTGCAACCAATTATTCAAATGCGATAATGTTACAGCAGGAAATGCAGTAGCATGATTTCCCCACAGTTGCTGGCAGGGAGAAATATCCTGCATTTAGTCACTTGACCTTAATGAGTGAGCACAGAACTTGTAACCAGAGTATTGAGAAACAGCTAAGGAAAACATTGCCAGTAATAAAATTGAGAGAATAGTATTACGGTAATGATGAGACCATTGGGAGGCCCACTTTTGTTAAGTTCTTCACTCGGGGAGGCTTTCTTAATGACCATTGCTGCTTCCGCTGGGCAGACACACTTCCCAAATATACCTTTGAGATCATTTTACCCCTTGTGGTTCCCAAAGGTCAGGTTGAGGGAACAACCTAAATGCATGTCCAGGGAATGTACACATCCATTCTATGGTTTTCAATTTTGATTAGATGTACTGCTGGACGTTTGATTGTTGAGATAAGAAATATTGCTGAAGCCCTTAACACCAGCAGAAGTTGGAAAAGCCAAGTGGAAATGTAGGTCTGCCCAGGTACGGACCATAGCAAACTAATTCATTTTATTTTGATGTTGTCCCTGGGTCAGGAACAAGCAGCATTAGGTCAATTCAAATGCCACTGTATTAAACGGTGTCTCTCTATCTGTTTGCCATTGGACAGGTCAGTCAATTCTCTGGGTGTTGTAAACTAGAAGAGGACAAAGCCAGGTAGTTGACTGACAGATTTAAATATTAAAGAATACCAGATCTCTCAGTGTTTAATAGTATTTGGAGGCTTATTTTCCAAAATTTAGACTGTCCTAGGGAACGCTTCAGATTTAACTGATATGAAGCAGTGTTTTCCTGGACACACACTCTCTCTCTCTCTCTCTCACTCACACACACACACACACACACACACACACAAACACCGACCCTCCCCCGTTAGGTACACTGGCCGTACTAAATTCTCCCTCAGTGTTTCCGAACAGGCACCAGAGTATGGTGATCAGGGGATTTTCACAATAACTTCATTGCTGTGTTAATGTAAGCCTACTTTTGTGACACTAATGAATAAACTTTAAAACCGTTCCCAGGTCACACGTTGTTCCGACTTCAAAGAAAATATGGGAATCTGTTCTCAGGCTGAATGCTGTTGTATAATGGGCTGCTAAAGAGCCCACTAACTAATTTGTCACACGCTTTCACACTCTCTCCTCTGCTTCTTCCTCCAAAATTCAGAACTAAAGAGAAGTTAGTGCAATAGATTCCTGAAGCCAGTCTCTACTCACTCCATGCAGCTGCCATCTCCCACTGCTAAATTAATCTTCTAATCTGCATGGTCATATCATAACTTCAGTCATGCCTCCTGAGGGAACTTTGGCTTTACCCATTACAGGTCAAAATACAGACAGTAGTTTATATGAAATTTAATTGTAATGGGTAACGTTTATTTTAATGTCTCCACTAAAATAGTGAATTGAATAATCTCACAGCACAGCTGCCTCACGACATCAGGGACCCAGGCTTGATTCCCAACTTGGGTCACTGTCTGTGTGGAGTTTCCACGTTCTCCCAGTGTCTGCATGGGTTTCCTCCATGCTCCGGTTTCCCCCCACATTCTGAAAGATGCACTGGTTCGGTGCATTGACCCAAACAGGCGCTGTAGTATGGCAACTAGGAGAATTTCACAGTAACTTCATTGAAATGTTAATATAAGTCCACTTGTGACTAATAAATAGACTTTAACTTTTGAGCTTCTGGGCTCAAAAGCTCCTATTCCATAAAAAGAAAAGAAAAAAATTCTACTCATATAACACTTTTCACAATATCAGAAGTCCCAGGCCACTTTACAGCCAATGAAGTACCTTTCACATGTAATCACTGGTGTAATGTAGGAAACACAGCAGCTAATTTATGCATAGCAAGTTCACACAAGTTATAACAAATGACCAGACAACCTGTTTTACCTATGTTGGATAAATATTGGCCAGTGTAAAATTATCCTGTTATTCTTAGAATCTCTACAGTATAGAAGGAGGCTGATAGGACATAGAAAAACTACAGCACAAACAGGATCTTCGGCCAACAAGTTGCACCGAACATTTCTACCCACTAGGCTTATCTCAATCCTGTTAAGTCCCATGTACACATCCAGAAGTCTCTTAAAACACCCTATCGATGGCCCAATGAGTCTGCAATAACCACAATCCCACTCAGGGTCTATTCCCATAACCCATGTATTTACCCTAGCTAATCCCTCTGATATTAATGGGCAATTTAGCATAGCCAATCAACCTAACCTGCACATCTTTGGAGTGTGAGAGAAATCAGAGCACCCAGAGGAACCCATGCAGACATGGGGAGAATGTGCAGACTAAACACAGACATTGGCCCGAGGCCAGATTCCCATATTTTCTTTGAAGTCGGAACAATGTGTGACCTGGGAACGGTTTTAAAGTTTATTCATACAAAAGTAGGCTTACACTAACACAGCAATGAAGTTACTGTGAAAATCCCCTGGTGCTGTGAGGCACCTTCTAAATAGCGCCATAGGATTTTAAATGTTTACATTAGGTAGGGTTGGGTTAATGTCCTGCCAGAAAGACATCTCAGTGCAACATCCCTTCAGTCCTGAATCAGGAGCATTGTCCTCGAGTACATGCTGAAATCACTGGGGTGATGTTTTAACCAATAACAGCTAGTATTTATGTAATACCAAGCTGCCTGACCACTGCATTGCCAAGCTAAAATTGACAGTGCGCTAAATGACGTATTAGGGCACAAGATCAATGACATGGAGATGTGGGCATTGGACTGGGGTAGATACAGTAAGTAATCTCACAACACCAGGTTAAAACCAACAGGTTTATTTGGTAGCACAAGCTTTTGGAACACTGCCCCTGATGGGGCACTCACTTGATAAAGGAGCTGTGTTCTGAAAGCTCGTGCCAGCAAATAAACCTGTTGGACTTTAACCTGGTGTTATGAGACTATTGACTTGGTCAATGAAATATGCTTTAAGGAGCATTTTAAAAAGAGAGGAGGGGTGAGAGAGTATTAGGGAAGGAATTCTGAAGCTCTGGTGAAGGTGCTACTGACCAAGAAATGACTGAAAGCTGATAATGTTAACCTAACTTGATGTGATAAATCCATTTTGCTTTAATATCATTTGTGCCCAGTTCAATTTTCGCAAAAGCAATAAATATCCTGCAGATGTGAAGAAAAGAAAAGCTGCCAAATTTCATGGTGTTTTTTTTCAGCATTGAAGTCACGTCATATTCAATTTATCATTACTCACTGGCATATTCTGAAACCTAGTGTTGAAAATGTCCTTATGTTTCATAGTTTGGTGGGAATGTGTCAGATTTTATAGACTGTGCAGGGCAACAATTTACACTTAATGGGCTGCCATAATGCATTTTGAGATTCAGAATTAAACACTGATTAAAAAGGCAGGACTTCGAATTTTGTAACGCTCTTCACCACTTCAGGACATCCCAAAGCACTTAACAGCCAATTAAATACTTTTGAAGTACAGCCACTGTTATGTAAGAAACGCAGCAACCAATTTGCACACAGCAAGGTCCCATAAACAGCAATGTGATAATGAACAAATAGTGATGTTGAGGAATAAATATTGACCAGGACTCAGGAGAACCTCTCTCCTCCTTTGAGGTAGTAAGAAGTCTCACAACACCTGATTAAAGTCCAACAGGTTTATTTGGGTAGTGTAAGCTTTCAGGCGTTGCTCCTTCATCAGGTAAGTGGAGAGTTGGATTCACAAACAGGGCATATATAGACACAGATTCAATTGAGATATAATGCCCAGCTCAGTGATACATTTATAACATAAAGATGTTGTACATCATTGTGTATCTGAAATATTAAGAAAATTTTTAAGTTTATTTATTAGTGTCTCAAGTAGACTTACATGAACACAGCAATGAAGTTACTGTGAAAATCTCCCAGTTGCCACGTTCTGGCAGCTGTTCAGGTACACGGAAGGAGAATTTAGCACGACCAGTGTATCTAACCAGCATGTCTTTCAGACAGTGGGAGGAAACTGGAGCATCTGGAGGAAACCCAATCAGACATGGGGAGAACATGCAAAGTCCACGCAGACAGTCACCCAAAGACAGAATTGAATCAGGTCCTGGGATGCTGTGAGGCAGCAGTGCTAACCAATGTGCCACCCAGACAGACTCGTAGTTCAGGCACAGGCTTTCGGGCAATCCTAATTTAAGATTATTGTTGAAACATTAATTTCTCTTTTTCTATCCAAGGCTCTGCATATTTCCTGTATTTTCTTTGGTTGTCTAATTCTTCTCTGAATTTAAATGTGGCTGATAATACTGATATCACTGGCATGAACTCCAGTCCCTTTTCTCACTACTTCATCCTTTAAACTGTAGCGTTGACTATTGGTGAGCACGAAGAACATATCTCAGGTTCAGAACCTGATCCAGAGTCCATTTAATGTTTTTCAAATGGGGAATCACTGGGAAATGCTTAGGAACAGATAACCTGCTTGATTTTTTTTTCACATTTTCCTTGTTATTTTCTGGACTTCATTTTTCCAGTATTTGTAGTTTTATTTCTTCTAATGTCCCGTGAGTTAATCACTGCTTGGGCCTTATTGTCTCGTCAGTATGTGCAGTGCTAAACTGTGTATTTACTCATTGCTGCTGGCAATATATTATAGCCCTTGGCAATAGATCTCTCTTCCTCGTGCCTAAAACTTGCATTTGTTTACTTGCATTCTTACAACTCAAGTACATCATCAGTGGGGCCATATATTCTGCAGCAGTTGTTAAAGAAACCCTTTGAAAGAAATCTTGTAAAAACCCTGCAATTTATGTTGTCGGGGGCTCCTCTGTTTCATCCAGCACTCTGGCTTTAATTTGGGTGCTAGTCAACGTGAGTGCTTGTGCCTGGAAAGTTTGTGTTTTGCCAATCCACAATTTACAATCCTGAGCTGCAGTTTTACAGCACCTCAAGGCCTATCCCAGCCTACCTCCCAGGCTGAAGAAAGGCGGTTCTGAGGGAATTTATGTTTCCTTATTGTTCATTGGTAATCAAGCTAACCTGGGAGTGATTTGATTTTAATATCAGTTAGTTGAATTTAATGACTTGATTGAAAAGGTTTTGTGGAGCTAACAGGATGTGGGCACAGCAAAGTTCCATTAGTGGTATTGCTTCATTTCTTAATGTGCGCAAGTCTCTCTGTAAACTTGGCCTGCTTTATGACAAGCCCCATTAGTCTAAACAGTCTTACTCTTGGACTCGGCTAAGCTGATGAGAGCAGTGATAAGAAAAACGAATGGCGACACCAATGGAATTTTTTTTTAAGTGTCTTGTGAAGCATCCTTTCCCTCCTCTCTGCCCCCTCCCCCTCTCCTAGCACCCACTTTTTCTGGCTGTTTGCTTTTTAACATACGCATTGGGATGACTGGGCCTGCATTCCTCATGCAACAAACTAACGCTGTATTCCGAGGAAGGGAGTGGTGGTGGAGAATTAACTGTGTACCTCTGTGCCTTTGGAGACCAAGTCCATTCATGCATCATTAGATTCAGTCAACTTGGCTGCTAAAATGTTGTGGTGGATGGGAGGGGGAGGCTGATGGGACCATTGAAGAATTCTAATAGTCTGTTCATCTTAAGTGAATACTTTTTTCTCCTTTTCTTAAGGTTCATTTCTTTGATGTCTATAATGAAATGCCAATGGAAATAGCCTCCTTGCAACATATCTTGCCATCTTTAAATTGTAATAAAAACTGAACATTTGGTTCCTTTTTCTTTGTCTTGGTGGCATTTAATACCGGCCTGGCCATAAAACAAACTCTGCAGTAAGTTGAAGGTGGGGTTTGAAAGGTTTCAGTTTGGAGGTTTGCTGTAGTGTGGAACCTTGGTCCAGGGACCTTGCTGCCAGATGACAGTAGAATCGCAAAGGTTTGTCGGATACCTGGGAAAAAGGGTTGGAGAGAATCAGCCAGGGCTTCCATTCCTAGCTTCTGTCCGGTGATCCTCCCCACCCTCTCTACACTCTACCTGCCGTCAGGCACAAAGACAGAAAACTCCCAGCCTCACTGATCAATTTGTATGAGACATTATTGAGCTGCTCCAGTTAGCAAGTCATTGTGAAAAAAACTGAAGTGTTACTGATGGTGCATGACTTCAACATGTATTAACATTATCCTTCAACCGACATCAGATTGACTGTCTGAACATTGTCACATTGCTGTTTATGGGAGCTTGCTGTGCGTGAATTGGCTGCCGTGTTTCCTTTATTACACCAGTGACTATATTTAAAGCGTCCCTCAGTGGATTTAACAGGAGCCAACAGCTGTTAATTCAGCATAGTTGCTATGCTGCTGGATTGGTAATCCCAAGGATTAAATGATTAACCCAGAGAAGTGCATTCAAATCTCACCATGGCAGGGGAATTTAAATTCACTCAATGAAATAAATCTAGAATACAAAATTATTAAGAAAAGCCATCGGATTCATTTATGTACTTTAGGGGAGTATATCTGCCATCCCTTCTCGGCCAAATCTGTATGTGACTCCAGGCCAGCAGCAATGTGTTTGACCTTTAAATGTGCTCCAAAATAGGTTAGCAAGTCACTCCGTTATATTTAGGAGGACAACTTACCACTGCCACCAACTTCCCAAGGCAGTTAGTGATATAAAACAAATGTCTGAGATACAAGTGCTCCTCTAATATTTGATCATGGACAACATTGCAACTGAATCCAAGTTGATTCCAGCATATCCTTTGGATAAGCAAATCCTGACTGATTCTCCACATCCCATCCCAGGAACACACGGGCCAGCTCAAGCATCAACTGAGAGGACTATCTTAAAGTGGATAGAGGATGGAATCTGGAGATTCCACTTTTGTAACAGCAAGTGGAACTATTACTAAAAATACAATTTAGCCCAAGGCTCTGTAAGGGTTGTTGTAATGCAGAATAGGACATTCCAGAGCTGTTTCCTCTGCCACATCATGCATGATCTCTGACCTTCCTTAGGTTGATGCAGCCACTTAGAAGTAACCATTTCTCTCCTATTCTGACATCTGTGTTGTTTCGTATCCCATTTCAGTTGCCTTTGACACAGTGCTAAACAGTGTGAGATGCTTCACACTTACTTGTGGCTGTGTGTTAGCTAATATGTTTTATGGCATTTTCTGTTAGTCCAACCTCGTAATGCGAATGTTTAGAAGGTTTTACACACTACAATAACCGACTCGAAGGTATGGAGTACCTTCGTCTATGAATTTACCTGGAGATGGAAAGGAAATGTAGAAATCTGTTATAAAAATAGATTCTGTTGGAAACACAAGGGTGGGAACGTTGTTTTGAAAGTGAATGATAGGTTGTGATGAAAGTTCCCACCTGAAATATTAACCTACTTTCTCCTTCAGACGCGAACAGACTGCTGTGCGCTTTTATCATGTTTTTGCTTTTATTCTGTTTGCACTTGCTTCCTTTTTCTCCCATACAACTTAATCCTTTGTGGTCCATGCAGGCAGCCTAGTCTTCAGATGAAGTACAGCAGGGGATAATTAGATATGGGACCTGTAGACATAATTAAATCCCTACCTTAAAGGCATGCATTAGGTCCTTACTCCTGCATAAAACTTTGATCTCATGTCAATATTTATTACCACGAAGTAGTGCTTACAGCCATTTGAAAAGCGGTGTTGGTTAGGGCATCCAAATTTCTCTCTAGGACATGCTGAAGTGTTGTGAGGGAAAATGGAAGGGCTATAGCAACACCGCTGGTGGGAGGTTGTAATGACAGTGTGACAAGTTTACATTATAAATGTGTATAAATGTTTTGAATGGAGAAAATTAATTCTAAACTGCAACAGTAGTTTAAGTTTAAAAGTTTATTTATTAGTGTCACAGATAGGCTAAACATTAACAATGCAATGAAATTACTATGAAAATCCACTTGTCACCATACTGCAGCACCTGTTTGGGTACACAGAAGGAAAATTTAGTGTGGCCAATCCACCTACCCAGCATTCTTTTGGAGCGTGGGAGGAAACCCAAGCACCTGTAGGAAACACACATAGATACAGGGAGAACATGCAGAGTCCATATACACAGTAACCCAAGCCTGGAATCGAACCCAGGTCCCTGGTGCTGAGACACCAGTGCTAACCAGTGTGCCACCGTGTTGCCATGCAAATGCAAAATTTTTAATCAATTTTAGATATGTGGGCAATACGCTCTGTTTTACTGGTTTTTATCCCACTTCATGAACATAATATTTCCTTTGATTTCCAGGTGACAGTGCAATCGGGCCGCCATCCTACAGTCCTTCAGAAGCTCTGCCAACTGCCTTTTCAGTACTTTAGTGATCAGCGGTTGATCAAAGTCCTGTTTCCAACACTAATCACAGCTTGTTACAACAACCCGCAGAACAAGGTCATCTTGGAGCAGGAGATGAGCTGCATTCTGCTGGCTACCTTTATCCAGGTAAGCGTGTGAAATTGTACCATGCATACTGTAATGTGTCTGCTTTAGAGCAGCGTGGTCAAACAGTGCTCATCATAGCGGCACAGGTCATAGCTGCACATGCACAGCTGAATACCATCCACATATAGGTTAAATGTCAGACTGTAGGGCAGGTAGATGTGATATTAACCAGTTCCACCCAGGGTTGCTGTAAGGATGCCACAGCTAGCCATCTCATTATCCTCAAACTGGATGAAAAATTATCCACAGTTCTCTTTCCCATTCCTGTGATTGTTGTTGGATAATGCTGGCATGAGGACAGGAACACATTCAGCTCTCACACCCACCGTGGCAGACAGCCCTACAACTCACACTGCCTTGGTTCCTGTTTGAATAAATGTCATTTTGGAAGACCTGTGGGACTACATGCTAGCAAAGGAGGGGGGAGAAAACTTAGCAAACAAAGCATTCTTATACTTTCTGGCAAATTATGTTGTTTGATAGTGCTTTGTAATAGTATCTATCCTATTATGTGATCTAGTTAAGTATGGGCAGCGCAGTGGCACAGTAGTTAGCACTTCTGCCTCACAGGCCCAAGTTTGATTTCTGGCTTGGGTCACTGTCTGTGTGGAGTTTGCACCTTCTCCCCATATCTGCATGGGTTTCCTCTGGTTGCTGTGGTTTCCTCCCGCAGTGCAAAGGTGTGCAGTTTAGGTTCATTGGCTGTGCTAAATTGCCCCTAGTGTCCCAGAAGGCATAGGTTCGAGGGATTAGTGGGGCAAATATGTGAGGCTACGGGAATAGGACCTAAGTGGAATTGTTGTCAGTGCAGACTCCTTCTGCAGTGTAGGGTTTCTATGATTGTATGAAGTTAAGCTCCTTCGATGGCACCTTCCTAACCCACGAAGTGCGCCACCTAAAAGAACGGGTAGAGTAAGCACGTGGGAATGCCACAACCTGCCAGTTCCTCCCCAATTCACACACCATCATGACTTGCAAGTATTATTGTTATTTCACTCTGGAAAAGAACCACAGGGACTCGGAGCGTTATCTCTGTTTTTCTCTCTCCACAGATACTGGCAGACCCACTGAGTCTTTCCAGCATTTTATTTTTTATTTAAGATTTCCAGCATCCACCGTATTTTGCTTTGATATTATTATTATTGCTTCACTGTCGCTGGGTCAAAATCCTGAAACTTCCTTACAGCACTATATCTCCGGTTCAAGAAAATGGCTCACCACCACCTTCTCAATCATGTGGATCTTCCCAATGGGTTCCCCATCCCATGAACAAATTTTTATGAATGATAACTGCTGTCTTATGAACATGGATGTATGTATATAAAAATGCCAAGTCCCAACAGGTTGTAAACTTACCATGGGGGATTCACGTGTTTTAAAATTTAAAGTTTACTTATTTGTTACAAGTAGGCTTACTGAACACTGTAATAAGGCTTACATTAACACTACAATGAAATTACTGTGAAAACACCCTAGTCATCACAAATCCAGTGCCTGTTTGGGTACACTGAGGGAGAATTTAGCATGACCAATGCACCTAAGCAGCATGTCTTTTGGACTGTGGGAGGAAACTGGAGCATCTGCAGGAAACCCATGCAGACGTGACCTGAGTTAGGAATTGAACCCAGGTCCCTGGCGCTATGAGGCAGCAGTGCTAACCACTGCACCACCTTGTTGCTTCAAGGTATCATAGAATGATTACAGTACAAAAGGAGGCCATTTGGTCAATTGTGCCTGTGTTGGTCCTCTGAAGGAGCAATTCATTTGGTGCCGTTCCTCTGTCCTTTTCCGATAATGATCCCTTTTGAAAGCCTCAGTTGGTCCTGCCTCCAGCACAGTCTCAGGCATCCCAGATCCTAACCACATGCTGCATGAAAAAGATTTTCCTTCTTTCATAATTCTCATGCTGTGCCCAATGGTTCTCAATCCTTCCACTGATGGGAACTTTCTCTCTATCTACCCAGTCCAGGCCCCTCAGAGTCTTGAATTCCTCCATCAAATGTACTTCAACTTTCTCTTTCCCATGGAGGATATTCCCAATTCTCCAATTTTTCTATATGACTGAAGTTCCTCATCTCCTGAACCATTCTTGTGAATCTTTCCTGCATCCTGCAATGTCTTCACATCCTTTCTAAAGTGTAGTTCCCAGCATATTATCCAGCCTGACATCCATTGCAGTGCTGAAGGAATGCTGCACTGTCTGAGGCGCTGTTTTTTGAATCAGATGTTTAGACTGTTGCATTATCTATCACAGTAGATTTCTGTATGTGTGGGATTATGGGAATAGGGCCTAGAGGGGATTGTGGTTGGTACAGACTCAATGCTGTACAGCTGTGTAGTTCTTAACATTTAGGGACCAAGTTTTAGTTATTCTTACAGATTTATTTGGTTTACCTGTGCTTTCGGAGCACTGCTCCTTCATCAGGTGAGTGCAAGATTTGGTTCACAAACAGAGCATATATAGATACAAACTCAGTTACAAAATAATTGAGTTTGTGTCTATACATACGGAGCTGAAGGGGTTAGTCTATGAGGAGAGGTTGAATAGATTGGGTCTATACTTGTTGGAGTTTAGAAGGCTGAGGAGGGATCTTATAGAGACATATAAGATAATGAAGGGAATAGATAGGGTAGAGGTAGAGAGATTCTTCCTGCTTTGAAAGGATAACAGAACTAGAGGGCACAGCCTCAAAATAAGGGGTGGGCAGTTTAGATCAGCGTTGAGGAAGAACTTCTTCACTCAAAGGGTGGTGAATCTCTGGAATTCTCTGCCCATTGAAGTGGTGGAGGATACCTTGCTGAATATATTTAATTCACAGGTAGATAGGTTTGTGATAGACAAGGGAATTAAAGGTTATGGGAGAAAGAAGGAAAAAGCTCGAGGGGCTAGATGGCCTACTCCTGCCCCTATTTCTTATATTCTTATATGCTCTGTTTGTGAACCGAATCCTTCACTCACACGATCGGGAGCAACGCTTCGAAAGTTCATGCTACCAAATAAACTTGTTGGACTTTAACCTGGTGTTTTGAGACTTCTTACTGTGCCCACCCCAGTCCAACACCAGCATCTCCACATCATAGTTTTTCTTGGGCAAAAGGTCTATCGGTGTCAGGTTAGGTATTCTATGATTAAGTGGTATTGTGGCGCAAGACGAAAGAAAGTGAAATAAGTAACCAAACAAAAGATGTTGGTAGATGAGGGGTGAATGGCAGCAGCATTCTTATTACCAAACCCTGCCAACTGGAAAAAATGGGGCAGAGACTGAGATTGAAATTGTTAAAGTCAGTATTGAGTCTGGAAGTGACGAATTGAAAGATAAGGTGCTGTTCTTTGAGTTTACCTTAATCTTCATTGAAATAGTGTGGGAAAAAATGAGGACAAGATCAGAGCAGGAGTGGAACAAAGAATTGAAAAGGCAGCTGAAATCTTCAGGTTATACTTGCAGACTGAATGAAAATATTCTACAAAGTGGCCACCCATCCTACATTTAATTCCCCTCCCTAATGTAGATGAGACCTAATCATACGCAATGAATAATGGATATTGAGTTGATAGAAAGTTTGAGTAATTCATTGTTTCCCTGGAAGGAGCCTGGGCCAATGAGATGAGTGGAGGCAAAAGGACACATAAGAGAGAAAGAAGAGGAATTGCAGGAAAAAAACATTCCCTTTCCCTCTTGCAGATTTCTGTCCCACTGACATTATTCACTGCCTGAAAATGAAAAGGGAGGCTGTTCTCACACTATTGCCATTTAAAATCTTGAGCCAGTGTGTAAGTGTCACTCTGGAGTGAATCAGTGAGCTTCCCCTCGATTCACTGCATGGCTGAGAAAGGCAGTAATTTGGACAGTGGGACTATATTCACGAGCCTGCATTGCTGATACACACACGTGGTTTTGTTATTAATTCACACTGCAAACCTTTCATTAACACTGCATTTTGTACTGAGGCAAAGTTTGTGGCACAGCTTGGTAACACTGGCTGCCCACATCTAACTTTGAGCACAGTAGGAATACTTTGAGGAAGGAGTGTTTGACTTTTCACCAGCTGCAGGATAACTCCAGCTCTCTCTCAAAGGGAATTTTAAGAACTTCGTGAACACAGGTGTTGAAAGCCAGGTGTCCATCTGACTATTTGATAACATGAAAATGTAACCTGTAATTTGATTACTGATAAAAGCTGCACATGTGAGGAACTTGGGTGTGCTCAAGCAAGTAGAGCTAGGGCGCCAGCAATGTAAGCTAGTGTCAATAGTGATGTGATAACTGCATAACACCAATGCCACTGCAAGTATTCTGTGCCAAAGTGCTACAGGACTAGTACAGACATGAAGCATACACATAGGAGGGAAAGGCATGCAAATGCTGAGAAGTATCTGTGGGGACACTAACTGCAGTGAGAATACTGCCAGTCTGCATGTTATGATCAAAACGTCGGTCCTGTCATTTAAATAAAAATCATCTGATTTGGATATTTAGTACTTGTCAGCTTACTACAAATATTAAATATATTTGGCATCTCCAAATTAGGAATAACACCAGACAAAGGATGGTTCACCTATACCTCAGAGGCAGATATCATCAGAGTAAAACCTTACTTTTAGTCACAGATAATAGACTTAAATTTCCAAACTTTAAACCTAAATCACTCCCCGCTACCTTGGCAAAGCAACCAGCATAATCAAGGACCCCATGTGCCCCAGACATTCTTCCACCCTCTTCCATCAAGAAAAAAGATACACAAGTCTGAGGTTATGTACCAACCGACTCAAGAACATCTTCTTCACCTGCTGCCATCAGACTTTTGAATGGACTCCTACCTCACATTAAGTTGATCTTTCTCTACATCCTATAAATATAACACTACATTCTGCATCCTTTTCTTTCTCTATGAACGATAGGAAAACCTAGAACCAGAGGGCACAACCCTGAGGCTAAAGGAATGATCCTTTAAAGAGAGATGAGGAGGAATTTCTTCAGCCAGAGAGTGGTGAATCTGTGGATCTGCTGCAGAAGGCTGTGGAGACCAGGTCATTGAGTGTCTCAAGGGCAGAGATAGATAGGTTCTTGATTAATGTAGGGATCAGAGGTTATGGGGAAAAGGCAGGAGAATGAGGATGAGAAAAAAACCTCCATGATTGAATGGCAGAGTAGATTTGATGGGCTGAGTGGCCTAATACTACTATGTCTTATGGTCTTACGCTATACTTCATCTGTATAGCGCTCAAGAAACAATAGTTTTCATTGTATGCTAATACATGCGACAATAATAAATCAAATCAAGTAGGCAAGGAAGATGATGCAAAATTCAAAATAAGTTCCACACATGGATAGTAAACTAGTTACCTTGACTATACATCCTCATGCATCACTTCTGGCAAGGGCTTTATTCCATTATCACATTTTCTTCATCTCCACTGCATCTGTTCTGATGATTTTCATACCAGTGCTACTAGTATGTCTTCCTTTGAACTCAACTGATGATTCCCACCCCATCCCCCAATCCCACTCCAATTCCTGGAACCTGATCTCTCCTCGCCATGATGGAAAAGACCGTTTATCACATTTGCCCTATTTCCTCTTGCCTCTCCCAGAACTGCAATCATTTTCTTCTTGGTCTTACCCTATCAGCCTCCACATTCAACACATCATCCTGTGCCATTTCATCACCTTCAGCATGATGCCGCCACCAAACATGCCTTTCCCTCCCCCTCCTCTCTCTCAAGACTCTGAAGGAACCTTATCCTTGGTTCCTCGGTGATTTCCGTATCCAGTCCTCAATCACTCCCAACACCAACTTCCTGCACTACTTTCTATCCAAATGCAAGATGACATGTTGCTCTGGAAAAACATACTTAGTAAGATGTTACTCAAGAACAGCATGTGACACTCAACCATCTGTTCAGAATGTGTGGCATTGTGCAACAGCATCTTGATGTGAAACAGTGTACTTTGTGGACAGGGAGTTTGTAACAAAGGGTTAGCACAAAGTGGACAGAGGGAGAAAAGTAGACAGAAGCAAATATGGACAATAAAAGATTCATATAATTGCTGTAATTACGAAATTTGTTTTTTTTTTAACTTAGGATTTTGCTCAGAATGTGGGTCAGTCTGACAATAAATCTTCTCAACCGAAAGGTAAGTATCACACAGTTGCTTTCCGTGCACTTATCCTGAATAATGACAGCACAAAATGTTCTGTTTAACAATTTGTTGTTCTTATTTCAGATAAGGCCCCTGTATCCCAAGACTACCTAGAATTCTCCAACCGGTTCCCCCGTGAGATGTGGGAGGATGCTCGAAAATTTTTTTTAAACAAAGAGACAGTTTGTTAAGGATAAAACAAAAAGAGGGGAAAAAGTACTCAACACCACACAACGTTATTTGATTTAAAACCTAGTCTTGTAATTCATTCACTGACATTATGTTCTAGAATGTTCTTGTATTTGATTTGCACAAATTGTATATAGTCCCTGTTGTACATATGATCGTCATTGTAATCACTTTTTGACAATTTTTTAATGTGAATCTTTCTAATGTATGTGCATATAGAATAACTCATTAGTTTTGGTTGTTTAGGGTGATACAGCAGTCCCCTGTGGAGTTCATCAACTAATTTTATTTATTAGAAGTATATCGGTGACTCAAATATGCTGATGACCCAATAAAATTATTTATTTTCATCTGCACCAATGTGACTGTGCTGAGTATATGCTGAGATATGTAGCCCACATGATTCCACTAACCTGTTTATAGAATCCTTACAGTGCAGGAGGAGGCCATTTGGTGCATGGAGTCTGTCCCAAACACAATTCCACCCATGCCTTATCCCATAACCCATATATTTACCCTACTAATCCCTCTGACACTAAGGGATAATTTAACATGGCCAACCAACCTAACCTGCACATCTTTGGACTGTGGAAGGAAACCGGAGCACCCGAAGGAAACCCACGCAGACAAGGGGAGAACGTGCAGACTCCACACAGACAGCTACCCGAGGCTAGAAATCAAACTCGGGTTCCTGGTGCTGTGAGTCAGCTAACCATTTGCCTCCATGCTGCCCCTAAATAGACAACTTAATACAAATCACAGCTGACCTTTAACTTCAACTTCACTTTCCTGCCTCTCCCCAGTATTTCTGAGTTCCCCCCAGGAGGCCAAAACTCGGTCTGTGCGCAATCAGAGCCTTGACCTTCCTATTTGCTTGCCATTTTAACATACAATCCTGCTCCCATGCCCACATGTCTATCCTTGGCCTGCTGTAATGTTCCAGTGAAGCTCAACACAAACTGGAGGAACCAAATATCTCCTCCTGGCCAGGCACTTTACAGCCTTCTGGTCTCAACATCGAATTCAACAACTTCATGATTCGCTCTACCCCACCTCCATCCCTTTGTTTTCATTTTATTTTTTACTGTTCTCTACCTTTTATTTCTTTACTGTCTTTGTTTTTCTTCCCTCACACTCTTTCTCCCTACTTCATCCTCTTTTCCTTACCATTTGCTTCCCCTTTTCTAAATTTTATCTCTCTCCCATCCATTCCCCAACCCTCCCCTCACATCTCCATCTGTCACAGTTTATCCACTGATATCAGCTTCTCTTCCGTTTGGCCATTCACACCCTTTATTCTCTCTACAGGCTGCCATTAGTAGCCTTTCCCCTGGTTTCTGTGGCTATGACTATGAGGCTATGACCTTAAAAAAGGTTAGAGGGATAACCCAGGGAACTATAGGCCAGTGAGCTTGACTTCAGTTATAGGTAAGCTAATGGAGGGGATCCTCAGGGACAGGATGTATGAGCATCTGGAGCACTGCGATCTGATCAGGGATACGCAGCATGGCTTTGTCAAGGGGAAGTCTTGTCTTACAAATCTAGTGGAATTTTTTGAAGAAGTGACAAAAACAGGTGATGAAGGACATGCTGTTGATGTCGTCTACATGGATTTCAGTAAGGCGTTTGACAAGGTTCCTCCTGGTAGACTGATAGAGAAGGTGAAGGCGCATGGGATACAGGGCCGGGTATGTAGATGGGTCGAGAACTGGCTCGGGAGGAGGAGACAGAGGGTAGTCGTGGAAGGCTCTTTTTCCGGCTGGAAGCCTGTCACTAGTGGAGTGCCACAAGGCTCAGTACTAGGTCCTCTTCTATTTGTGGTCTACATAAACGACTTGTAAGTTGGGGTAGGTGGTGAGATCAGCAAATTTGCTGATGACACTAAGATGCTTGGATTGGCGGGTACAGAGGAGCAGTGCCAGGCAATAAAACAGGACATAGATAGGTTGGTAGACTGGGCAGATAGATGGCAAATGGAATTTAATCCGGATAAATGCGAGGTGATGCATTTTGGCCGGAAAAATGTAGAAGAGAGTTATAGGATAAAAGGTAAAAATATTCGGAGTATAGAGACGCAGAGAGACTTGGGGGTGCAGGTTCACAAGTCTCTGAAGGTGTCTTCACAGGTGGAGAAGGTGATAAAGAAAGCGTATAGTCTGTTAGCTTTCATAGAAAAGGGTATAGAATACAAGAGTAGGAGTTTGATGTTGCAATTGTATAGAACGTTGGTTAGGCCTCACTTGGAATACTGAGTCCAGTTCTGGTCGCCGTACTATCGGAAGGATGTGGAGTCCTTGGAGAGAGTGCAGAGGAGGTTTACCAGGATGCTGCCTGGTATGGAAGGACTGTCTTATGAGGAACGATTATATAGACTGGGGTTGTTTTCCCTTGAAAGACGTCGGCTTAGAGGGGATCTAATAGAGGTGTATAAGATTATAAGAGGTATAGATAGAGTAAATGGTGGTAGACTTTTTCCACCTTCAGAAATGGATAGGACGAGGGGTCATGGCCTTAGGGTGAGGGGGGCTATGTATAAGACGAATATTAGAGGGCAATTTTTCACACAAAGGGTAGTGGGGGTGTGGAATGCACTGCCGAGTAAAGTGGTGGGAGCAGGCACGCTAGGGCTGTTTAAGGGTCTCTTGGACAGCCACATGAGCGTTATGCAGATAGAGGGATATAGTAGGACTGTTTAACTATGGCTTTTTTTCCCACAGGTAATTCGGTCCATACTTGACCAACAAGGAGCATGCATTCGGCAGGTGGTGCGAGGACAGCTCTTGGATGTTGATTCATGGGTTGCCTGGCGTTTCATGTCATAAATGAGTGCTTTATGTGGACCATCTGAAGGGCACCATGACAGCTCAGTGACTATCGCTGTAGCTGTGCAGACACTTGGCATTGGGCCGGTGTCTGCGGGAGTTTGCGCGTTCTCCCCGTGGTTGCGTGGGTTTTCTCCGGGCGCTCCGGTTTCCTCCCACATCCCAAAAAATTCGCTCTTAGGCTGATTGGGAAACAAATTGTCCCTACATTGAGGCTCTTCCATATTAGGAATAACCTAAAATTAGAATAGGATAATGGAATTGTTACTATATAGTTATGACGGTGGCGCGGGGTCGTTGGGCCGAGGGGCCTGTTTCCCGTGCTGTGTTGCTCTAAAAAAAAGACTCATCTTCCATTCGCTCCCCCTACAGTATAAATATCTCCCACTTTCTATACCTTTTAGCTTTGACAAAAGGTCATCTGGACTCAAAACATCAGCTCTTTTCCTTCCTTACAGATGTTGCCAGACCTGCTGAGGTTTTCCAACATTTTCTCTTTTGGTTTGAGATTCTAGCATTTGCAGTAATTTGCTTTTATTTAAGCCAAACCTCTGCCTATCCCAGCCTTAAATATGTTCAGTGTTGGTACAATGTTCAACCCTTGGAATAAAGAATTCTAGAGATTGGTAAAGCTTTTAACAAAGAAATACCTCTTCCTCATCTCTTCCTAAATGATCCTTATCTGAGACTATTTTTCTATTTGTTCATTTGTGGTGCATGAGCGTTGCTGGCTGGGCCAATGTTTATTGCCCATCCCTAGTTGTTCAGAGGGCACATGTAGGCCAGACCAGGTAAGGATGGCAGATTTTCTTTCCCAAGTTAGAGAATCAGAAGGGTTTTTCCAACAATGGTTGCATGGTGATCAGTAGATTCTTAATTCCAGGTATTTTTCACTGAAATCAAATTCCACCATCTGCCATAGTGGGATTCGAACTCAGGTCCCCAGAACATTAATTGAATTTCTGGATTAATAATGTAGTGACAGTACCACTAGGCCATCACCTCCCTCCATATTCTGGATTCCTCAACCAGGAGCAAGGGTTTCTGTGTCCACGTGTTCAACAGGGTTGAAGTCAAACCCTGCTCCTGGTTGACTTCACTTCAGAATCTTGTATGTTTCAATGATATCCCCTCTCATTCATCTAAACTCCAGAGTATATCGACCCAATTTACTCCAACCCTGTAGCCTCCATGTGCATTATTCCCAAAATATGGGTGAATTAATGTATTTCTTTACTGGCTGGGAGAGCCTCTGGTTATCCTCCCACAGTCTGAAAGATGTGCTGGTTAGATGCATTGACCCGAACAGACGCTGGATTGTGGTGACTAGGACAATTTCACAGTAACTTCAATGCATCGTTAATGTCAACCTTACTTGTGACTAATAAATAAATATGCACATATCAATTGCCCAACCTAATAACCATGCAAAGCTGCTGGATTTTATAACAGGCTTGCTGGGCTACTTCAGAGTTCTTTGAATTTCAAACCATTAGGGTGTGGAGTTAGAATTAGGTGTAGACCAGACTGAATAGGGAGACCAGATTTCTTTCCTGAAAGACATCTATGAACCAGTTGGATGTGTTCACAGCCTTCATCATGCCCTGTGGGATTTTAACTGGCAGCTTCTGGGTCATTAATCCTGTATCTTAATCACCTTGGTAAGAAGGAAGAGATTTTGCATTTATGGAGTGCTTTTTATGATCAGCAGACATTTTAAAGCACTGTTATAAGCCAATGGAATCCTTTTTGAAGCGTAGTCACTGTTGTAGAAACATAACAGCCAATTTACTCATAGCAAGCTCCCACAAGCAGTGAGATTATTACTGCACAATGCAATGTTTTTTGGGTTTAATGCCAGAGTCATACAACTATAGAAACCCTACAATGCAGAAAGAAGTCATTTGGCCTATTGCATCAGCACCGACACAATCCCATCCAGACCCTACCCCCATATTTCTACACATTTACCCACTAATCCCTCTAACCTACACATCTCAGGACACTTAGGGGCAATTTAGCAGGCCAATCAATCTAACCTGCACATTTTTGGATGTGGGAGGAAACTGGAGTACCCAGAGGAAACTCACACAGACACGAGGAGAATGTGCAAAATCCACCCAGACGGTGACCCAAGCCGGGACTCAAACTCGGGTCCCTGGAACTGTGAAGCAGCAATGCTAATCACTGAGTGTATAGTGACTGAATAAATTCTGCTCCAGGCACTGGGATTTCAGGATTTTTATCAAAGCTTTTAGAGAATATCCTGAAATTCCATCCAATTTCCATAATCTAGTGCCCCTAATCTTTAATGACCTTGATGTGGAGATGTCAGTGTTGGACTGGGGTGGGCACAGTAAGGAATCTCACAACACCGGGTTAAAATCCAACAGGTTTATTTGGAATCGCAAACTTCCAGGATGCTGCTTCTTCCTCAGAGAAGAAGAAGAGAGTTGGATTACAAACACAGCCTATACAGACCAAGTCTCAATTGCAAGGTAATGGTTAGAATACAAGTCTTTACAGGTATAGACAGTGTGAATGGAGAGAGGGACAATCACAGGTTAAAGAGGTATGAATTGTCTCAAGCCGGGATAGTTAGTAGGATTTTACAAGCCCAGGCCAAATAGTGGGGGATACACCATTGTGTGACATGAACCAAGATCCCGGTTGAGGCTATCCTTGTGCATGTGGAATTTGGCCATCAGTTTCTGCTTAGCAATTCTGCGTTGTTGCGTGTCTTGAAGGCCATCTTGGAGAAAATTATTGAAGATTGGAGTCTGAATACCCTTGACTTCTCCCAAACAGGAAGGGAACACTCCCGCCTGCTGACTGTTGCACACATGATTAATAATCATACAATGCTGAAGATTCAGAATTATCCTCAATTGTCATTGAACTGTAAGCTGTAAATCCTCGTTCCAACCTCTGTGTATCCAGATCTTGGTCTTTTTATTGGTTGACTCAGTGGGCTAGGCAAATGCACCAAAATGATTGCTGTATTTAGTGGGGCTGAAAGCAGAATTCCCTCTCTTATTTTTGTAACACAGAGTCCTGGATTGCAGTGACATATTGTTCGGCGGGATGGAGGTCTCCGCCTCCAGCCTATCCATGGGAGTTCCCAAACTCAGCTCCAGGTGGGAAGCACAGGTGAGCTTTCCCCAAAAGTAAGGAAGCTGAAGTCAGAACAATATAGGTTGAGCTGAAGTGGCAGAAAAATCTAACATACAAGGACAGAGAAAACATCATTTGACCCCATAAACCTGTCTATTTGTTATCAATTAATCTAATTTGTGTCTAACTTATCAACAAGTTAGAAGGGAATTGTGAACTAAGGCTTGTATTCAGAGTAAATGACACATGAATTTTGAGAACAGTTTACCTGAATGGTAGAATCTCTACAGTGCAGATGGCGGCCACTAGGTCTATCGAGTCTGAACTTTCTCCAACAGAAAGTCTTACACAAGCTCCCCCGACATCCTCCCTGTAATGCTACACATTTAACATCGCCAAACAACCAAACCTGCACATCTTTGAACACTAAGAGGCAATTTAGCATGACCAATCCACCTAACCTACACATCTTTAGATGTTAAAGGGCAATTTGGCATATCTAATCCATCTAATCTACACATCTTTGGAATGCGGGAGGAAACCAGAGCATCCAGAGGAAACCCTCACAGACACAGAGAGAACATGTAAACTCCACATAGACTGTGACCCGATGCTGGAATCGGACCTGAGTCCTTCGTGCTTTTGGCAGCAGTGCTAACCACTGTGCCACCGTTTCAGCCTAAGTGAAGAGAGGAAAGAAAGCATTAAAATGGAAAATAAATCTTCTTTTGAAAACATGAAATGAAAGAAAAAACATGTACGATTTCTCTCAATTCAGAGTCGCATTTACATAGCACTTTTAACAACCTCGGGACACCACAAAGCCACTTATAGCAAACAAAATACTTTGAAATGTAGCCACTTGTAAGAAATGGGCAACCAGTTTGCACAAAGCAAGATTCCACAGAGATAAAGACAGATGCTTTTTTTTCTTGTAATATTTGTTGAGCGATAAGCATTGGCCAGGGGAATGGAGAAAACTCACTAGTCTTTAAAAGTATTGCCTTTGGAGCCTTTACATACATTGAGAAGATAGAAGGAGTCTCAGATATAACACCGTACCCAAAAGGCAAGGAACAGATTTCATTCTAGCTCACAAATGTTAAGTACCCAAAAGATATGGTGCTGAAACATACAGATACAGCAACGTGCTGGTTTGATGCCTTGTCGGTGCTGATTTCAGGCAGGGTAATGATGGATGGCCATGGTAATAAAATTGGATCTTACCTCTCTTCAGACCAGATAAGCATTCAGAGATAAGAGAAGCCAGAATAGTTATCTTTGGAGTAGAGGTTATTGGGAGATTTAAAAGAAATGTTCAAAGTAACAAATGTTCAAAGTTTTACTATAATAAGTAAGAAAAATAGAATAAACAGTCCAAAGATGTGCAGGTTAGGAGGATTGGATGAGTAAATTGCCTCTTAATGTCCAAAGATGTGCAGGTTAGGAGGATTGGCCATACTAAATTGTTCATTAGTGTCCAAAGATGTGCAGGTTTGATGGATTGGATGAGTAAATTGCCTCTTAATGTCCAAAGATGTGCAGGTTGGATGGATTGGCCATGCTAAATTGTTCATTAGTGTCCAAAGATACGCAACTTAGATGGATTGGCCATGCTAAATTGCCCCTTAATGTCCAAAGATGTACAGGTTAGGTGGATTGGCCATGCTAAATTGCCCCTTAGTGTCCAAAGATGTGCAGGTTAGGGGATTGGCCATGCTAAATTGCTCCTTAGTGTCCAAAGATGTGTAGGTTAGGTGGATTAACTATGAATATGTGGCTTAAGGAATAAATTGGGGTGGGCCTGGCAAGCTGCTGTTCCAGAGAGTTGGTGTAGACTTATTGGGCCGAATTGCCTTCTTCTGCACTGTAGGAATTCAATGGTTTCCATTTGGCCCACAGCAATTTTGCATTGTGTGTCGTGAAGGCCGCCTCGGAGAATGCTTACCCAAAACGTTACCAGGTTCACGGTACATACTCTTGAAACTCGGCCAATGTTGTCTACCTGATATGCTGCAGGAAAGGATGTCCTGAGGCTTGGTACATTGAGGAGACCATGCAGACACTATGACAATGGACGAATGAACACCACTCAACAATCACCAGGCAAAAATGTTCTCTTCCTGTTGGGTAACACTTCAGCGATCACGGATATTTGGCCTCTCATCTCCGAGGCGGCCTTCATGACACACGACAACGCAAAGTCGCTGAGCAGAAACTGATAGCCAAGTTCTGCACACATGAGGATGGCCTCACTCGGGATCTTGGGTCCATGTCACACTAAGTGTAACCCTCACAACTTGCCTGGACTTGCAAAATCTCACTAACTGTTCTGGCTGGAGACAATACATACCTTTTTAACCTGTGCATAACCCTCTTTTTACTCACCTTGTCTGTACCTTTAAGACTTGATTACCATAAAGGTTTGTATTCCGACCATTATCTTGTAAATTGAGTTTGTGTCTTTATATGCCCTATTTGTGAACAGAACTCCCACTCATCTGGTGAAAGGGCAGTGCTTTGAAAACTGTGGCTTGTGCTACCAAATAAACCTGTCGGACTTTAAACTAGTGTTGTGAGAATTTCTTACTTTAAAAATACTGCCTTTGAATCCTTTATATCCAGCTGAGAAGGCAGATGTTCGAGCCTGTGGGCAATGACAAGATTTCAGGTGTTCTTGCCTACTTTAGTGACGTTTTATAATTTCAGGATGTAATTTATGTTTCCACGTTAACTACATTAAAAAAATTCTTGCATACGTGCACAAATCTGTTGCTGTAAGCATTATGGAATTTTTATGTTAACGTCTAAAATTCAAATTGACTCTTTCTATCATTATCTATGGTCCCAGTCAGTCAGACTCTTTAGAGCAACCCTGGGCATTGACCTCATTCAGTGTGTATGATTGTTTCCATAGGTGGTTAGTAATGGAGAACATTGCTGAATGCTCTTATCAATAAAGAAGCCATTCAGTCCATTGAGCTTATATTGCCCTTTGATACTTTTCCATTCACTCACTCTTTCCCCAACTTTCCTTTTATTTAAAATTAAAGTTTATTTCTTAATGTCACAAGTAGGTTTACTTTAACACAACAATGACATTGCTGTGAAAAATCCCTTAGTTGCCATACTCGGGTGCCTGTTCAGGTATACTGAGGGCAAGTTTAGCACAGCCAATGCGCCTAACCAGCACATCTTTCAGACTGGGTAAAAACTGGAGCAGCCAAAGGAAACCCACGTAGACACAGGAAGAATGTGCAGACTCTGCACAAACTGTGACCTAAGCTGAGAATCAAACCTGGGTCCCTGATGCTATGAGGCGGCAGTGCTAACAAATGTGCCAATTACAATTTAAATAATTATAAATTACAATCCAAAATACTTCATAGTTTTCACAATGATAAATGATTAAAACAATAAGCAGATATAATTGCAATGTCAACAACAAATATACCTTCCTTAATACAGCAGAAAACAACTTCCCTTCCAATGAAAATGAATCCATTGTAAGATATCTGACACCTTCCAGAATTTCACCTTCTAGGACACAAAGTCCCAAACCAGAACAATAATTTTCATACAAATCCCGACTGGGACAATATTTCTCACATAAGTCCTCACTGGGAACATAATTTTCCTCCTTCAAGTATTTCATAGAATCATAGAAACCCACAATGCAAAAGGCAGTCATTCAGCCTATTGATAATAATCCCATCCAGGTCCTATTCCTGCAATGCTGTGTATTTCACCCTGTTAATCCCCCTAATTCTAATGAACAATTTAGCATGGCCAATCCACCTAACTTGCACATCTTTGGACTGTGGGAGGAAACTGGAGCACACCCACAGACATGGGGAGAACATGCAGACTCCGCACAGTGACCCAAGCCAGGAAACGAATCTGTGTCCTTAGTGCTGTAAAGCAGCAGTGCTAACCACTGTGGCACCGTGCCACCCTTATTTATCCAATTCACTTTTGAAAGTTGCAACTAAACTCCCCAGACACGGCACTCTGAATTTACCTCTTCTCAGTGGGGGTTCTTTCAATCAGGGTCTTATATTTGGGGAATCTGATCATCCACTACATCTGCTCCAGCACCAACCTATCTCAAAATAAGAACAGGAATAGACCCATCAGCCCCTTGAATGTATTTCATCAATCTCTCTTTGTCCTTCCATATATCTGAGATGTGGCATTAAATTCAATGACTAAAGATAAATCCATGAACTGTAACCATCAGGAAGAAGAAATTTATTAGTGTCACAGGTAGGTTTACATTAACAATGCACTGAAGTTACTGTGAAAATTGCTTAGTCGCCACACTCCAGCACCTGTTCGGGTACACTGAGGGAGAATTTAGCTCGGCCAATGCACCCCAACCAGCACATCTTTCAGACAGTGGGAGAGAATGTGACCCGAACTGGAAAGCAAACCCAGGTCCCTACTACTGTGAGGCAGCAGTGCCAACTACACTGTATCACTGTGCCATTCCTTACAACAGCAAAATGTTTGAGAGATCTTAGGGGGTGGGGTGCTGAGTTGTCAGTAATGGGACTTCACTGTAGTGTTACCTCCTCCCGAATGCTGCAAACTTATAAAGAAATAATTTATAATGGATGACAGTGCCTTTTTCTTGCAATGATAGCGTGGATCCTCTTTTTGCTCAGATGGATTTTCTTCCATTCGGGACTCAGATTATTTGATAGGCTGAAGTTATGTGAACTGGAGGATGAAGTGCTACACCTGAAGGTGTAGATTCTTCATGCTGCCACAGGACTCTGTAATTAATGTTAACTGGGGCTGAGTGAGGCTCAGAATCCAGGACATCACCACAGGTCGAAAGAAGGTAAGAGATATAAAAGAAAGCGGGGGTTGACACCAAACAGAGAGGTTTAAGGAAAGGGAAGGCTGCCCCAGGAAGATTCCTTTGAAAAGATAAGGGGAGGGGGGGGGAGGGGGGAGGGGGAGGGGGGAGGGGGAGGGGGGGGGGAGTGAGGGGGGGAGCGGGGAGTGGGAGTGGGGAAGGGGGGGAGGGAGGGGGGAGGGGGAGTGGGGAGTGGGAGGGGGAGTGGGGAGGGGGGAGTGGGAGGGGGGAGTGGGAAGGGGCGGAGGGGGGAGTGGGAAGGGGGGAGGGAGGGAGGGGAGTGGGAGGGGGGGAGGGGAGGGGGGGAGGGGGGCGGAGGGGGGGAGTGGAGGGGGAGGGGATGGGGGAGGGGGAGGGGGTGGGGGAGGGGGGGTAGTAAGGGGGTAAGGGGGAGGGGGGTAAGGGGGGGTAAGGGGATAAGGGGGGAGGGGGGTAAGGGGGAGGGGGGGGGGTAAGGGGGAGGAGGGGGTAAGGGGGAGGTGGGGGAGGGGGGGGAGGGGGGGTGGGGGAGGGGGAGTGGGAGGAGGGGTGATGGGGAGGGTGGAGGGGGGAGGGGGGGGTGGGGGGGGGAGGGGGAGGGGGAGGGGGGGGTGGGGTGGGGAGGGGGGAGGGGAGGGAGGGGGTAGTAAGGAGGGGTTAAGGGGGGAGGAGGATAAGGGGGGAGGGGGGTAAGGGGGAGGGGGTAAGGGGAGAGGGGGTAAGGGGGAGGAGGGGGTAAGGGGGAGGAGGGGGTAAGGGGGGTTAAAGGGGGGGTAAGGGGCGGCGGCGGCTGAAGAGATTCCCAAAATGTTGAGTGCCTGGATAGTTTGCGGTTGATGTTTAAGGAGACTCTGCGGTCTGCGAGCTTGTGGCTTTGAGTGTTAGGTTCAAAATAACTGGGAGGGATTGATAGCAGTAAAGTGAGCCCGGGGCGAGGGGGACAAGTTGGAGAACACTACATTTATGTTCAAAGTTAAAGAGCGCAGAAATCAGTTTTTCGCTGAATTGTTCCGTTGGATTTATTTCAAATGAACTTTCTTGTTTTGTATTTTCTCCTTGGTCTGGTGCAAAAATTTATCTGAAGGGGAGACTCCCAACAAATTGGAAGCACTCCAGTTCGCTTTTTTAATTAAACCGCAAGTGTGATTTAACCGATTTCTGACTTCAGAAAGTGTCCAGCTCACTCTGCTGTTCGATTTCAGGTTTTTTTTTGTTCAGACCTGCGGTTGAATGAATGTTCTGGTCCAACACTGACCTGAAATCAGACAGAGGACTGAGGGAGCAAACCACATCTGCACCCCCACCCTCCCCCAGCTCAGTCCCAGAAAGTATCTGTGTGTGTTTGGAAGATTTAATAATGTCACATTTTTCCAATACATTGTGACACAGTTCACTCCATTAACTTGTTACTTTTCCCCCTTGTCTCAGAGCCGCTGGAAACACCGGTATGATCGGCAGGGCAAGCTGGAATGTTTTAGTTTCAGATTCTGACAAAGTTCCCAACATAAAATCAGAAAAAGGAACACCGTCAGGAGGAGGGGCCACAGCAATATATTAACCTCCTCTGGGTCCTGGAGCCAGAGGAAGCTTTAAGGATCCGGGGTGGGGGAGGGGGGGGGAGTGGTGCAAAATGTTTTGACAAGTTATCATTTTACAGAAAGATTACATATGTTCCCAGATAAGATACCGAGGCTGCGAATTCTAAAGTAAGGAACCCCCAGAAGTACTAAACCAGCCCGTGGCGCCTCCGTTTTCCAGTTTTATTTTGGCTCCAGTTCTATCTTGCCTGTCATTCTGCCGCGGGGACCCTCCAGGATCGGGTCCTTTAGACGGAATCCATCTCTCTGTAAGTCTAAACAAACTGCAAGTGTCAGGACGGAGAGGCTGGAGACTCTGCAGACTGTGGGAGAGGGAGAAAGTTCACTCACTTCTGAGAAGTTTAGAAACTTTTCGAGTGTTGTGTTAGTGTCCGCAGAGTGAGCAAGGAGAGAAAGACAAATCCCGCCGGCTGTTAAACGCTGAAAGATTGGCAGAAAGAAATGTGTAAGTTTCAGCTGGAATGATATTAAATGCATGGACTTTCTTGTTAGTTTTTTTTCCTCCCTATCTGAAGCAGGAGTTCTGACATAGTGAATGTTATATAGAAAAACCCGTACCAGAAAGGACAAGAATCATTTCTACACTTTCTAAAGGATGCATTGAAAAGACTTACATTGGTATAGCGCCGTGAATGTCTGAAAGCGTTTGGTAGCCAACGCAAATGGCGGTCGCCCTTGTAACATTTTTAAGGATACATTGGATCACAGCTCCTGCTGTCCATTATTCTTATTGCAGGTTAAAGACCCGCTTTAAAACTGAATGTAAAATTGTCCCAGTCCTTGGAAAAAAACTCAAAAATCCAATTGGAGTTTCTCAGCCAAGTATTTTGAGAACTTGTTGTGAACGAAATCCTGCCCCCGGATGAATTTTAACCTGTGGCTGAACGGGTTTGAAATCTTGTTGCTGGAATCAGTTCAAAGATTATTGTTAGTTCGGGTTTTGGGTGCGAGTTTTTAAAACTCAGTGAGCTTTTGCCAGATATCAAAGGGAACAAGTTTACTAACCAGGCCGAAGGTGTGCGGTTGATTGCTGAGTCTCTGAGCCCAGCCTCTACCGCGAATTATATCACCCAGTTACCTTGCCCACTCCTGCACAAATATAGTTTAACACCCTGTATCCCATAGCTGGCTCAGGTAGGAATCACACCGGTTTGGGTGGATGGAGAGAGAAAGGGTGGATTCTGTAAGGAAGATTTCAGAGCTGGGATTCAGGGGGAGTGTGGAGTGGAGTTTCTTACCACCCCCCCCCCCCCCCCCCCCCCACCCCATCCGCGGTGAGTAGGGAGAGACCACAGAACTGGAAGCAGAGAATGAGTTCAGAGGGAGAAGGGGTCCTTTCGAGAAACGAGTGCTTTGGTGCCTGACTCCAGGAGGTTTGCATTTAGGTAGCATCTTTCAGGACGTTCCCAACCCAGTACTTTGAAAGTCTGGTCACGCCAGGAACGGAGGAAACGTGCCAGCCAATTCACGCACAGCAAGATCCCACGAGTCAGCAATGTGTTTCCTGAGCGGGGCGAGGTCCGTTGGTAAATATTGGTTGGGGGGAGGGGCACCGGGAGAATCTGTCTTCCAGGAAGTTGGGGGGAGGGGGGGAGAGATTGTCCAATAGGATATAGAACCAGAAAATGCTGGAAAACCTCAACAGGTCTGGAAGCATCTGTGAAGAGAGAAACAGAATTAAGATTGCGAGTCCAATTCTACAGTGTTTTAACCTGAGGCAGGGAGGGAGAGAGAGAGAGAGGAGCCTCGGCTTAACCTCATTACAGAGGAAGAGGGCATCCCTGACAGTGTCGCACCCCCTCAGTGCTGTAATTGGAATATCAGTTTGGCGTTTACCTGCGTGTTCCAGTTTGCAGTGGGATTTGAACACAGTAAGAAGTCTGACAATACTGGGTTTAAATCCAACCGATTTATTTGATAGTAAACTCACCACTTTAGTGAGTTTACTATCAAATAAATCGGTTGGATTTAAACCTGGTGTTGTCAGACTTCTTATTGTGTTTACCCCAGTCCAACGCCCGCATCTCTACATCGTGGGATTTGAACCCAGTAAAAAGTGCAGAGTGACTGCAGGGCTGAATCCTTAAGTCAAATTACTTGTTATGAACCAATCTTGTGCAGTTTAATTGGGGCTGAAGTCTTCTCGTGATCAATATCAAAGTTTGAAGATTTGTTAACAGTAGGTGAAGTTTCTACATGTTTAAAGGCATTTATAAAAAAATATACAGTTTCCTGTCCCAAAGGGATCTCCCCGTGGATAAGGCTTTTTAACTGCCTATCATTGTTACAGTTCGGGAATAGTTTTGATACAAGCCTTATCATATAAACAGAGACTGGATCTAACCCGGGCCATCAGTTTCATAACTGTCCTAACCCGCAAATGATGTCTCTCGGGAGAATAGATTCCAAAGAAATTCCAGCCTTTATATCTCAAAGAAATCCTTTTCCATCTGAAACCTAAAGAGAAAATGCTGGAAAATAGGTTGGCAGCATCTATAAGAAAAGAGCTGATGTTTAGAGTCCAATTTAAAGTTTATTTATTAGTCTTACCAGTAGGCTTACATTAACACTGCAATGAAGTTACTGTGAAAAATCCCCTAGTTGCAACACTCTGGCGCCTGTTCAGGTACACTGAGGAAGAATTTAGCATGCCAGTGCACCTAACCAGCAAATCTTTCAGACTGTGGGAAGAAACCAGAGCACCCAGGAGAAACCCACACAGACACAGGGAGAACATGCAAACTCCATACAGACAGCGACCCAAGCCCAGGAATTGAGCCGGGTCCCTGGCACTGTGAGGCAGCAGTGTTAACCACCGTGCCACTCCTGAGGCATATGCCTTTGAGAATTGACAAGAGGTCATCTGGACTCAAAACATCAGCTCTTTTCTCTCCTTACAGATGCTGTAAGACCTCTGAGATTTTCCAGCATCCGCAGTAATTTGCTTTCATCCTTCCAACTGAAGTTTGATCCATTGGGGTTTTAGTTTAGTTTTATAAAAGGAGAATCCTGGAAAACATTTAGAATTCGATTGGCCATGAGAAGGTGATGGGAAGGGTTAGGGTTAGGGTGGGACAGTGGTATTGTCACTGCTGTAGTAATCCAGAGATAAAGACAAAATACTGCAGATGCTGGAATCTGAAACAAAAACAGAAAAATGCTGGAAAATCCCAGCAGGTCTGACAGCATCTGTGGACAGGGAATAGCACCAACATTTCGAGTTTGGATAACCCTTGCAGACTCCAAACATTAGCTCAATTCTTTCTCCACAGCTACTGTCAAACCTGCTGAGACTTTCCAGCATTTTCTAGTAATCCAGAGACCCAGGGTAATGTTCTGGGGACCTGGGTTCGAATCCCACCACAGCGGATGGTGAAATTTAAATTCAATAAGAAAAGCCTGGAAGTAAGAATCTACTGAAGACATTGTTGATTGGCCTGTTTTTCAGCAGCACTGCTGCCTCACAGCTCCAGGCACCTGAGTTCGATTCTCACTTAGGTTACTATCTATGTGGAGTGTGCACTTTCTCCCCGCGCCTCATTTCTTCCGGATGCTCCGGTTTCCTCCCATACTCCAAAGCTGTGCGATTTAGGTTTATTAGCTTGGCCAAATTGCCCCCTAGTGCCAGGGGGATTAGCAGGGTAAATGCGTGGGATTACGGGGAAAGGGCTTGTGTGGAATTGTGGTTGGTACAGACTTGATGGGCCGAATGGCCTCTTTCTGCGCTGTAGGGATTCTATGGCCTGGTGGTATTATTGATTAGACTATTATTCCAGAAAACTCACAAATGTTCCGGGGACCCAGGTTCGAATCCAGTCACAGCAGATGGTGGAATTTGAATCTAATCAAAAATATCTGGAATTAGACTTATAATTACGTACTGATGACCATGAAACCATTGTCGATTGTCAGAAAAACCCATCTGGTTCACTAATATCCTTCAGGGAAGGAAATCTGCCGTCCTTACCAGCTCTGGCCTGCATGGGACTTCAGGGTTTTAGTGATGTGGTTGACTCTCAACTGCCCAAGGGCAATTATGCATGGGCAATAAATACTGCCCAGCCAGTGACACGCATGTCCCAGAAATGAATATTTAAAAATCTGGATAGTTTCCAGTTTGAAAAACAAGAAGATGTTTTAATTCTTATTCTTTCTGAATGTTATCTGTTTTGGAAGGATCTCTGCACTGTGTGCGAGGGATGGGTTTTATGTGGCTAAGGATTTCACAGATTTAACTAGGAGTAAAGCCCCGTGTGTTTAACATCTTAGTAAAGTTTCACAACACCAATTTTAAATCCAACCAATTTATTTGATAGTAAATTCGCGAGCTTTCGACACTATGGCCTTCGTCAGGCAAATGCAGTGTTCTGGTCTGCAATAGCACTCAGATCAACACAGACAGTCACAGATTGCTGATTAGAATGCGAATCCTTACATCTAACCTGCTATTCAAGTGTTAAAGTGGCTAACAATGTGTGTGAAGGGAATCCTGAGCATTGGTTAGAGAATTGTGTATTTTCTCCAGACAGCACAGTAAGTGAGGTTTTTTGCTAACCCAGGCAAGTTACGGGGGTTACAGATAGTGTGTCATGAAGCCAAGATCCCTGTTAAGACCGTCCTCATGTGTGCGGAACTTGGCTATCAGTCTCTGCTCAGCGACTCTGCGCTGTCGTGTGTCACAAAGGCCCCCTTGAAGAACATTTACCCGCAGGTCGGAGGCCGAATGCCCATGACTGCTGAAGTGTTCGCCCACAGGAAGGGAACTGTTTTGCCTGGTGATTGTTGAGCGATGCTCATTCATCCGCTGTCGTAGTGTCTGCATGGTCTCCCCAATGTACCATGCTTCGGGACATCCTTTCTTGCAACGTATTAGGTAGACAACGTTGGCCGAGTTGCAAGAGTATGTACCGTGTACCTGGTGAATGGTATCCTCACGTTTGATGATGTCGTCCATGTCTATGATCTGGCATGTCTTGCAGAGGTTGCTGTGGCAGAGTTGTGTGGTATTGTGGTCACTGTTCTCCTGAAGGTTGGGTAGTTTGCTGCGAACAATGATCTGTTTGAGGTTGTGCGGTTGTCTGAAAGCAAGAAGTGGGGGGGTGGGGGTGGGGGTGGGGGGTGGGGATGGCCCTAGCAAGATGTTCATCGTCATCAATGATATGTTGATATCCCCACCCCCCCCACTTCTTGCTTTCAGACAACCGCACAACCTCAAACAGATCATTGTTTGCAACTCTTGCAACTTGGCCAACATTGTCTACCTAATACGTTGCAAGAAAGGATGTCCCGAAGCATGGTACATTGGGGAGACCATGCAGACACTACGACAGCGGATGAATGAGCATCGCTCAACAATCACCAGGCAAAACAGTTCCCTTCCTGTGGGCGAACACTTCAGCAGTCATGGGCATTCGGCCTCCGACCTGCGGGTAAATGTTCTTCAAGGGGGCCTTCGTGACACACGACAGCGCAGAGTCGCTGAGCAGAGACTGATAGCCAAGTTCCGCACACATGAGGACGGTCTTAACAGGGATCTTGGCTTCATGACACACTATCTGTAACCCCCGTAACTTGCCTGGGTTAGCAAAAAACCTCACTTACTGTGCTGTCTGGAGAAAATACACAATTCTCTAACCAATGCTCAGGATTCCCTTCACACACATTGTTAGCCACTTTAACACTTGAATAGCAGGTTAGATGTAAGGATTCGCATTCTAATCAGCAATCTGTGACTGTCTGTGTTGATCTGAGTGCTATTGCGGACCAGAACACTGTATTTGCCTGACGAAGGCCATAGTGTCGAAAGCTCGTGAATTTACTATCAAATAAATTGGTTGGATTTAAAATTGGTGTTGTGAAACTTTACTGAGTTTACCCCAGTCCAATGCCGGCATCTCTACATCATGTTTAACATCTTGCCAGGAGGTGTGAGGCTGGGAGGAATTCTGACACATTTTAATGTGGTTACACATTTGAATTTAAAGCCTCCTAGCCTGGCGAAGCCTGAGTGTGGCCACATTTCTGGCCATGATGTGGAGATGCCGGTGTTGGACTGGGATAAACACAGTAAGAAGTCTGACAACACCAGGTTTAAATCCAACCGATTTATTTAGTAGTAAACTCGCAAGCTTTTGATTCTATGGCCTTTGTCAGGTGAATGAGGCTCATTCATCTATCAAAGACCATAGAGTCCAAAGCTTGCGAGTTTACTATTAAATAAATTGGTTGGATTTAAACCTGGTGTTGTCAGACTTCTTACCACATTTCTTGCACCAGGTGTGACTGCAAAGTGTAGTTCTGATCTGGAAAGACCTTTGAGAGTGTGAAAGGTGCTGTGGAATGACAAAAAGTGTTTATCTTCCCAGCCCCCTGTTTAACTGCATCTACAGATTATCTCTATTGCATCCAAACCAGGATTGAGTATCCCTGGGATCCAAGCCCTCTTTCCCAATTCATGACAGAATATGCCAATGTGTTCTATGTTTCCAATGGCTTACACTTTAAAGAAACTGGACTGGCAGGAAAGCACTTTGGGATGTGCTGGGGATGGTATAGAGGCGCTATGTAAATGCAAGTTCTCCCTCCCACCCGTTGCTGTCCACAGATCATCTGTTGGTGACTGGCCTTGCTGAACGAAGCTGTCACCCAATGCTGTCACTGCCTCTGGAATTTTACCACCTCTCCCGAAATCAGGGCGGGCGAGGCTCGCAGAACAGAATTCTCGGGTGGCATTTTACCTGACCAGGGTCTCTGTCCCTGGTCAGTGCCAGGGACAGAGACGTTAACGTGTGGCTTCAAAAAGCAGTTGGACTCTTTGGAGTATTTAGTGATGTAACATCTGAGTTCCATTTGGTTGTTGCGGCCTCGGTACGTGGATAAGAGTCGGATCCCCGGTGCTATCTGCAAGCGGTTTCCTTTCAAAATCCTTTCCAGATTGGGGTGGGGGGGGTGCTTGCGGGGGGGAGACAGTGGCCCATTGCCCCGTGATTTGACTCCCCTGCGTTCGAAAAATCTCCATCAATATTAAGGGGAGTGTTTTAAATGCTATGAATTAGCTCCACAATACGTTCGATTAAACATTCTTTTTTTTGTTAAATGATAAACTCCCTTCTCTGGCTACTTCCCAAATAAATCCTCCCCCCTCCCCCCCACTAGCTTTTATAGAGTGTTTAAGAAACAAAATGAAGCATCGCTGGGTGGACTGCAGTAAAACCTGGAAATTGCCACACCTAATAACCGACACCAGAAATCTCCACATATCCGAGAGATTCAGCAATGAGTTTACCAAAGATATTAAAGTCGCGTGTTTGAGACCTGGCTGAGAAGGGAAGTTTATATCCCTGTTTTACGGTGCAGTTAAATTCCAATTAAAACCTGGAATCTATTGAGTGAGTTCAGTCAGAATGTATTGGGGAAAGCAGGATTGTAAACAGCTGTACCTGGAGTTTATATCTGTGTGGTGGTAATGTAGCAATATCTAACTAAGATGGATTATATCTATGATAATGATCATAAATTCATAATATCTCACCTTACATTATAAAAGTTGTTGCATTTTATATGTTAAAATGTATCTTGTGTCTAGAATTTCCTCCCCTCTCCTGCCTGTAAGTTCACTTCCTGGAGCAAATTTGTTCCTTTGCGACACTGTGTCATCATTTATTAAATTAATTTGTTAATTATTATTTTATTCATTACTATTTTATTATTTCGTTAATTTATGAAGCACATTGGGAAGGCCTTGCTACCTGAAAAGTGCTATACAAATGCAGTGGTTGCTGGATTGGTGGTGAAGGAAATTCAGCATTTCCTCTGGGCTCTCACCAGTTTTTACAAACGCACCGTACTTTCACCGTATCACAACTCCTGCTCTGCCCAAAGCTGCAAAAAACTACAAAGGGTTGTGAAGGTAGCCCAGTCCATCACTCAAACCAGCCTCCCATCCATTGACTGTCTACACTTCCCGCTGCCTCAGAAAAGCGGCCAGTATAATCAAGGACCCCACAGACCCCGGACATTCTCTCTTCCAACTTCTTCCATCGGGAAAAAGATACAAAACCAACCGATTTAAGAACTGTTTCTTCTCTGAATGTTTCCATTCAGACTTTTGAATGGACCTACCTTATATTAAGTTGATCTTTCTCTAGGACTGTAACACTACATTTTGCAATCCTTTCCTTCTCCGCTATGTAGACTATAAACGGTATGTTTTGTCGGTATAGGGCGCAAGGAACAATGCTTTTCACTTTATGCTAATACACGTGACAATAATAAATCAAATCAAAGATTGGTTCTCTCTCCTTCTCTATTCCTCACACATAACACGTATTAGCCCTGGATTTGTTTATGAATTTCCAGCTTTTTTAAGACAATCTATTAAGAGGTTAAGTTTAATTAGAGAATATATATCAACTAAAGCAGGACTACAGGCAAGGTTTATTAAATTAATAATCAATTAAACTCTGAACCTTGAAGAAATCATCCAGATATGAAACGTTAACTGTTTCTGTCTTTATCGAGACCAGGCCAGCTGAGTTTATCCAGCATTTCCTGTTTTTATTTCAGATTTCCAGTGTTTTGCTTTTAATTCACTAAATCAATTTCCAGGATGGAGGGACTGTCACATCAGGAAAGATTCAATGAACCGGGGGCCTTTCTTCTCAGAAGTTTAGAAGAATGAGAGGCGATCTCAGTTGGATAAAAGCAAATTACTGCAGATGCTGGAATGTAGTTATATTTACTGTGTCCAGCCCCTGCACGGACTGGCATTGCCAAACTGCTAGAAAATCTCAGCAGGTCTGGCAGCTTCTGTAACAAGAGAAAAGAGCTGACGTTTCCAGTGCAGATGACCCTTTGTCCAAAGCCCTCTCTATCATCTAACCCTACACATTAGATATAACTTTGACAAAGAGTCATCTGGAAACGTCAGCTCTTTTCTCTTGTTACAGATGCTGCCAGACCTGCTGAGATTTTCCAGTGTTTTCTCTTTTGGCAATCCCAGTCAGTAAGAAGTCTCACAATTCCAGGTTAACACCTCCAATCCCAGTCAACGCAGGGCTTAACACAGTAAATGTAGCTACGTGGATCTTCAACCCACTCCAACCTGTCTCCTTCTATACTTTTTTTTAAAAAAGTTTATTTATTAGGCTTACATTAACACTGCAATGGAGTTGCTGTGAAAATCCCCGAGCCGCTACACTCAGGTGCTTGTTAGGATACACTGAGGGAGAATTTGGCACAGCCAAAAGCACCTAACCAGCACATCTTTCGGACTCTGGGAGGAAACCAGAGCACGCGGAGGAAACCCACACAGACACGAGGAGAATATGCAGACTCCACACAGATGGTGACCCAAGGCGGGAATCGAATCTGGGTTCCTGGCACTACCCATCGTGCCAGCCTGCTGCCTATTGTTGCACTTTCTCAAATCCTACCCTGATTTTATTACTAAACCTGCCCATCAGGGTGTTATTGTCTGTTATGCTGACTTTTAAAATGGTTTATTAGAAAAGAGGTCTCCCTGGGGTGATGGGGAGTGGGGAATGATCTGGAACCAGGGAACACAATCTCAGAGTAAAAGGTGCCTCATTTAGCACTGAGATGAGAAAATTCTTTACTCAGAGGGGGCTGAATCTTTGGAATTTTCTGCTCCAGAGTGCTGGTGAGCGTGTCCAAAACTCAGATTGATGGCTGTCTGCGTGTTGAAAGTGTTTGTTTATTTATTAGTCACAAGTGTGGCTTATATTAACACTGTAATGAAGTTAATGTGGAATTCCCCTAGTCGCCACACTCCGACCCTATAAAAGCGAACGGGGCTAGCGCAGGGAAATTGTGGAATTCGATCAGCCGTGATTGACGGAGGGAATTTGAAGGGCTGAATGGCCTTCACTTGCTCCTTGCTCTTCTGTTCATTTCAGAAAGCAGCGACATGATAATCGATTGAATACAGGGCGCTGCTGTATTCAATAAGGTCACATTTCACTCACATTGAGATGATTTGATGTGATTCTGATTGAATGTCAGTGTGCGATAATACACACGTGGTTATATCTCGCGTGGTAAACCCACAATCCGGAAGTGTTTGGGCTTCACGCGTGTTTTATAATGGTTAAAGTGCTGGGTAACATTACAGGGAATGTCCCCATCATTCGCTTTTTCGGATTGTAATCCTGCACTTAGAGCGAAATTTTCGAATATCCTTAAAACTTGCTCTCTCGCTGCTGCTCGGTGTCGGAAACGGGTTATAACTCCTACTGCGGGCACCTGAACGGAACTGATAAGGAGCAAGTCCTTCCCCGCGCCGTGAATTCTCTTCACCCTACCTGTGACTGGAACACTACATTCTGCACTCTCTCCTTTTCTTTTTTTATGAACGGTATGCTTTGTCTAGCGCGCAAGAAACAATACACTGTGTATTAATACATCTGACAATAATAAATCAAATCAAAATCTTTCACCTTATTGTGAACTCTGGATGGATTTGCTTGGCTGAGGTTTCATTAGAAAGAAACCTGTGTGTGAATTAAATAATATGCACTGTCTGGGGAGGGAGGGAGTATTCCTTGGAGTACAGACGTAAGGGGTCTCATTGCTAGTAATTTTTATGCTGTCCTTTATCGAAATTAAAGTGAAACTCCTTTGGCCATTTAGCTAACGGATAGTGTAGATGCCTTTAAGAGGGAGTTGGGTTGGTTTACGAGGGAGAAAGGGATGGAAAGATATGCTGATAGGCTGAAATTGAGGGACCGAATGGCCTGTTGCCGTATCGTTAGATCGATTTGTCCCCACAGCTGGTAAATTAAGCTATTTCCATTTGCGATGTGTTAGGAATCAGGCGGCACATTTTCGCAAAGACCAAATCGAATTAAAGATAATTAAAAATTATTTAATTCCCACTTGTAAACCAGGAGAGACCAGCGGATCAGACACAAATGTGGCTGTCGATTCAATGCTGTAAATCGTTGTCTAAGCTGCTTAGCGTTAAAGCTATGTGTGTGTGTGCGTGTGTGGCTTACTCCACATGTAACAACCCAGTAACCTCAGCAAAACATTGATACATCAAGCTGTCCCGTGTGTTTGCTATTGCCCCCTCCCCTGCCCTGCCCCCAGCCCGCTTCAGGCCTGTTTAGGTCGTTTCAAAATCTGACAAGTGGCGACTTACCCCCGAGGCGAGTGGAGGAAACTGACAGCAGTAAATACACAGAGATAGACAGCAATGAGGTTTTTCTTCGCAAACGAATGGAACGGGAAAGCAGCACTCGGTTCCTTGGCTGATGTGACGCCCAGCTTGTGAAAGGTGGACACATTTCAGGTGTTTTAAACAGTTGTTCCTCCTGCTTTTCATCTCCAGCCAATCCCGCCTAACAAATTGTTCAAAGTGCAGGATGTCAGAGTCTGAAAATTTGACAGGGTGACCGGGTCAGCCGCATTTCCAGCGGCTGTTCTTCACTCTCCCGCAATTAGCAAGACTGAGTCCCCTCCCCCCCCCACCCACTCTCCTGTGAAAGCGGGAGAGCTGTCGATCTCTCTCTCTTTCTCTACTCTCGAAGCCGGCCTGAATGAGTGGAAGCCTCCACTCACAGACGGTGTTTTGTGGTTCCGATTCAATGTATCGCTTGCAGGTGATGCCAGCAAAAGATAAGAAGCCGCCAATCGTTTGACTTTGTCTAGACTTACACTTAAACAAGTGAAACTGGGCAGGCGAGGAAGTCACAAGTACAAGTACAGCCGCAGAGTACAGCTCTCTCCCTCTCTCACACACATTTATATATAAACCCCCAGTACAAGTCTCCCTCACACACATATAAAAAAACCCCAGTACAAGTCTCCCTCACACACACACACATATATAAACTCCCTGTACAAATCTCTCTCTCTCATACACATATATATAAAAACCCCAGTACAAGTCTCCCTCTCTCAACACACACACACACATATATATAAACACCCCCAGTACAAGTCTCCCTCTCACGCACACACATATATATGTATAAATCTTATCCCACTAACACACACACATACACATATATATAAACACCCCCAGTACAAGTCTCCCTCTCACGCACACACACACATATATATATATAAATCCTATCCCACTAACACACACACACACACAAATATATAAACTCTGTATATATAAGCGCGCGCGCACACACACACGTATATCCCCAGAACAAGTCGCTCTCTCTCACACACACACATACGTAAAAAATTGAAGAGGACTTCGCAAGCACGGAAATACACTTTGTACACACATGCTCAAAACACACACAAATGGGATTCGCTAAAACACAGCGACCGGCAAACCGGAAATCAGAAAGACAGTCAGAAATGACAGAGAGAAAGTTGTAGATATGTAAACAGAGCGAGTCAGAACCACCGGATTGCTGAGACATAAACACATTCGAAACCAATGCCACCCACTTTTTTGTCCTACTAGCTGAATTTAGGTTATTTTTATTTAAGTATCTACGAAAAATGCTTCAGAATTCGTAAATGTGTGTTTTTAAAATATATACATAAATCTTATTATCTGCATTGAAAAATTTTCTAGCCTTTTTCACAGAGCGTCGGGCATCTCAAACATTCAGCGATGCAGACTTGGATTTAAGTTTTTTTAAGTTTAGATTTAAAAAATTATTTAAATTCTGCAATCCAGATTTTGATTTATTTTCCTTTCTCGTGAGCTGCTCAGAAGTAGGCAGAGAGAGAGAGAATATATCTGAGTTCAGATTCTAGTTCACAGAATCTCTCGGGCAGCCTGTCAGAAATTCCAATGGAAGTTTTTTTCTTTGTGTTAACGATGGTTTTTGACCGTCTCTTCATTTTCCGTTCCTCCCTCTCTTCCCCCCCACTCCCCTGAAATATTGTATCACTTCTAATCTGCAGTTTTGAATTGCACAATAACTTTTCCGCATCTTTCTCTGAACAAATTTTTGACATTGTAAGCGGGGGAAAGGCCGGTTATCGCCTTTCGCCGTTTGTGGATCGAGGAGGCGATGGTCTGATAGTATTATTGCTAGACGCTTAATCCAGACATTCTAGGGACACGGGGTCGAATCCACCAGGAAAGTTGGAGGAATTTGAATTCAATAAAAATATCTGGAATTAAGAATCTGCCAAAGACAAAGAAAAGTCTATCTGATTCACTTTAGGGAAGGAAATCTGCCGCCCTTACTCTGTCTGACCTACAAGTGACAGCAGACCCAGAGTCCACACCCATTCTCGACTGCCCTCCAACGGCAACTAGGGGTGGGCAAAAAATGCTGGCCCAGCCACGAACGAATAAAAAGTTTAGAAATATCATACTTTAAAACGCAACATTATCCAAGCAGGATGTATGTGACACTAACAGATTGCTTTGCAGTATGATATTTGCTCCGACTGAATTCCAATCCTGAGGCAAATACAAAAACGGAAAATGCTGGATAATCTCAGCGGGTCTGGCAGCGTCCGTAGGGAGAGAAACGGAGGGAACGTTTCGAGCCTAGAGTTCTGTGGAACAGTCACATTAGATTCTCATTCCCCAGGCACTGCCAGACCCGCTGAGATTCTCCGGCATTTTCCGTTTTGGTTCCAGCCGTGGCGAGTTCGTTTTCGTTAAATTCAATTTGTTATCGCAAAAGTGAGACACCGAAAGTTGTCCTTTCCATTTGAGAGTGAGTGGGTTAATGTTTGCCTGAAAAATCCAATTCAGAGACGGAGTTAATCCAAATTATGCAAACGGGAACACTACAGGGGAAGCTGTAATCACCAATTCTCGCAAAGTCCCAAATTTCAGAATTCGGTTTTTAAAATCTTCAGGAAGTATGTAACGCGGGCCGGTGTCCCAGATACAAGAGACAGCGGTTACACCCCCCCCCCTCCAGCTTAGTGATCCAGCTCATAACAATTAAAGATCCCTCTTATTAAAATTATGTAAACTGGAATTCGGAAGATGATGGTTGAGAGACGGATTGCAACTAACAACACAGAACGCAGTTTTCCATTCGTAATGATGTTGCCCAGCTAACACAAACAGAAGCTATATTCTCAGAGAGTATAATCCACTGCACACCCCCCCCACCACACAATACACCGCCCCCCCTTAAATCCCATTTCATTTCAGTTTTCAGCTACAGCCTGTTCCCCCCCGACCCCCGACCCCCCCCCCCCCCCCCTCCACCCACGACCGTCTCCCGGCGAGTTTGAGACTCTCTCATAACCTTTACGTGTCCTGAGATCTTTAACCAGTCTGATACTTTGCACACACACACACACTCACTCACACCTCTCACACTCACACACCCCTTAAACTCACCCCCCCCGGTACAACCCCTCACACACAGCCGCCACACTCACACACCCCTTCCACACACTCAAACACCCCTTAAACTCACAACCACCCCCCCCACACACACACACACCCCTCTCTCACTCACACATCCCTCACATTCACAACTCCCCCACCACACACACCCCTCACACACACCCATCACACTCACACCCCTCCCACACACACACACACACACACTTCCCACACATTCACCGCCCCTCCACACATCCCTCACACATACCCCTCACACTCACACCCCCCCCCCTAAAACACACACACGTCAAAATGAATGGCGGAGCAGGCTCGAAGGGCTGAATGGCCTCCTCCTGCTTCTAGTTTCTATGTTTTTTTTATTCGTTGGTGGGACATGGTTTTATGATTGTATGATATGGGCATCGCTGGCTGGGCCAGCATTTATTACCCATTCCTAGTTGTCCGAGGGCAGTTGAGAGTCACTTACACTGCTGTGGCTCTGGAGTCACATGTAGACCAGACCGGGTAAGGACGCCAAATTTCCTTCCTTAAAGAATATTATAAACCAGATGGTTTTTTCCGACAATGGTTTCATGATCATCAATAGATTCCTAATTCCAGATTTTTTAAAATTGAATTCAAATTCCATTATCTGCCGTGGCGGGATTCGAACCTTCGTTCCCCAGAACGTTAGTTGAGTTTCTGAAAGCCCCGACTCCCTTTGCAGCTGAACTGGTTTTAAAAAAATGGAACGCCTAGCCCAGCTGGTGTTAAGGATCCCACTATATTCCTTCTGAATTGGAAAAGGAGGGGATTAAACTAAAAAAAAATCGCGCCATTCTTCAAATGCTGAAAGGTTTGAGGTGAAACATCCCCTTTTCTTTTCAGTAGGGTTTGATCCTGTGGCCAGAGGCAATTGCTAAACCTGGAACAGACCAAAAACAATCAAAACTACTCTTTGTTTCCCTGTGAGTTTCTCGAAGGTTAATTGGGAGATGTTTTTTGTATTATCTCGGTCAATTTAGAAGTAATGTAATTTGTTTATCTCTAATTGTTGTGTCTCTAATTGTTCATAAACAGCTCGCTATATTCCATTTCTAATTTTAAACAATAAAAAAAGGTGTAAATTCAAATGACAAAGGCCGAGATTAATCCCTATTAAATTTCCCCAGAACCCAAACGCATCACCGTCTTTCATACTGGGGGAAACTGACATTGTGAAATGCGGTGAGTTGCTGCAAAACAAATGAAAAACTTCCACGTGCTTACAGTTCTTATAGGAAGTCTAATTAGAAAGTGCTATCGAATCTTAACGTGTTTCTGGTACTGGTTATCGAAACCCGGATTGAAAATCAGACATTACATGATTCCAATATCATTTTGGAGGGGAATAGTTCCCTCCCTCCCCCCGCCCCACCAGCACTCACTGGCAAACAGTGGAAGTGGGATCTGCGGGAAAGGAATAGCTGACTCCAGGCTCCTTCTCATCCCAGCAAATAACGCCCCCTCCACCCACTCCCACCGCCAGGATCCAATTCAGTATAATATTGTCCCGCTAGCAGGTTTGACTTAATGCGCATACTTCTTCTATATGCTTGTACGTATCTATCTATTTTCACACTAATATCATTGCAGTGTTAATGTAAACCTACTTGTGACACTAACAAATAAAATTAAAGCGTATTATTTCTATCTAACCATTTGTCTGCCTATCTATCCGTCTCTCTATCGGTCTATCCGCTTCTTTTTTTATCTATCTACCTAGCTATGTCTGAAATGTTTCAATCTCTGGATGTGTCAGCTGTCATTTCTAGTTGAGTTTATAAGGATATATTTTATGCATCAGTTGGATCTGAAATCCTTCCGTTTGTAAATGGTTATTGAATATTTCCCTATCATTTAGGATGGCATTTCGGGTGTTTTGTAATATTGTGTACTATGTTCATATCCCATTGTTATTGTCCATGTTTTAGAGAGTGAACCCAGGATCTGTGAATGGGAGAAGATTCTGATCCTGGGGTGGATTAACAATCCGTTTAGATTGTGAGCGATCCGGCCTTTCACTCTTTATAAACTAAAGCAGAATTCCTGCACAGAAAACATTAGAAATCTCGCCTGTCAGAAATTGCAATTGAAATATCTTGATTTTTTTGGAGCAGTGAGCAATTGTGGTGCAACCCTTCGCCTTGTAACATGACCTCCCTCATTCTAAAGTTGTGATTCCCGTTGGCTTCCTTGTATCCGCTGGTAAATAATGTTGGATTCCAGCGATAAAGATAATTAGATGCGCAGATGGAAAATGACAAGTCCAACCCCGCCCTCCCCCCGTCCTCCCTCCAACTTTAAACTTGAAGCTTGAAGAGTTCTGGAAAGGGGTTTAACTGTGGACTGTCAATGAGAGAGAGAGAGAAAGGACCCTTCACTGCCTCATATCTTAAAACAAGAAACCTGGGTCCATATTACAGAACCGTTACATTGCAGAACTGATACCTGTATCTTTATTAAGATCAAATATTTAATCCCAGTATCAACTTCGACTTTTACAATAAATAGCAAATAACTTACTCTGTTTCTTTAAGAGAATTGACATAGTTTCTCCTTCGTCGAGTTTGATACATTTACACTTTAACTCGCGTGTTTTTTTAAAAAAATGCTTCCATATTGTAACATTTTCCAGTGCTCGTGCCGATTTTTTTTGGGGGGGAGGGTAGAGGGGGGAAACAACCAAAACGTAACGAAAAGAGATTCTGGACGGTATTTAATGGTCGCTGGGGTGAGACTTGAAGTGGTCCTTTCAGTTGGAAGAGAGGGAGAGGCGAAGTTTGTCCTTGCTTGCAGCAACTGTTATGAGATGCAACATTTTTGAGCTAAAATTGAAAGGGGGAAGGGGGGGAAGAGAAAGAATCGTTTTCAGTCCTCTGTCCCTTTAATAAATCTTCAAGAATCCACCTCCTGTCTCTCCCGTCTGTATTTACATTCGAAGGTTCAATGATAAATTCTGTGGTGGCAGTTTTGGAACTCCATGTGCATTTTGGTGACAGTCATTTCGAGTCTCTCTGATATATATCTATATATATAGAATATATAAAACCGGTAGCATTGGAGGAGAGTTTTTGTTGCTTGTAGCTGCGCTTGGATCATGCAGGGGTGTTGGGGGGAGGTGGGGGGGGGGACATGCGGTGGCCAAGTTTGCCTGCTGGAACCTCCAACTCTCGCCTCACGTCTCCACGGGACTTGGTACCATGCTGTTCGGGGTATCCGGTAACTGCGAAGACAGGGAGGTCACATCACTTCCAGAGGAGTTGGGCAGAGAACCTGATTCCGAATAAGTTACCTGTCAACGCCAAATCAGGGGGAAGGAGGGGGGGAGAGGATAAATATACACACAGATAGACCAAATCCTTTCATTTCAGTGTAGCCCGCGGCTTGTAAACAAAAACCACACACACATACCTCAATTTTAAAAAAACCACAATATTTACAGGTGTTTTAACACGGCAGCGTTGCATAGAATCACAGAAGCTCATCAGTACAGAAGGAGGCCATTCGGCCCATCGACTCTGTACCCACCACAATCCCATTCAGGCCCTATTCCCATAACCCCACATATGTTTACCCTGCTAAACCCTGGATAAAAGCAAATGACTGCGGATGCTGGAATCTGAAACCAAAAGGCTGGAAAATCTCAGCAGGTCTGGCAGCATCTGTAAGGAGAGAAAACAGCTGACGTTTCCAGTCCAGATGATCCTTCCTCAAAATCTCAGGTCTGCTGAGATTTTCCAGCATTTTCTCTTTTGATACCCTGCTAATCCCCCTGACAATACTAGTCAATTTAGCATGGCCAATCCACCTAACCCGTACATCTTGGGACTAGAAATTAGGAGTAGGCCATTCGGCCCCTTTGAGCCTGCCGCATCATTCATTTTAATCATGGCAGATTATCAAACTCATTATCCTGATCCCCCTTCCCCCTACATCCTTTTACCCTTTTAGCCCCAAGAGCTATATCTAATTTCTTCTCGCAATCACACAATGTTTTACCCTCAACTGCATTCTGACGGGCCATTCCACCCCGCCCCAGCATCCCGTATTAGATTCGATTATTTTTAAATTCACAATTGAATCATTAGGTTATTTAGCGAATGCGGCATCGTGACCATTTAACACCATGAAACCAGAGATATACCAATCGATTTGGACACTTGCAAACACCCATCAGTGCAAAGCAGTCTTCTAATTGCATTATGTACAGAGAAAATTCCTTTCTGCGTTAACCTGCTCCACGCCAATAGCTCCCAAAATCCACCCGCTAAAAAGAAAGGGAATTGTTGTCAGCAGTAACCTGATCCGCCCTCTCCCCCCGCCCCCGCACCCCCCTCCCCCACACAGCCTAAGGAGCCCTGTTACAACAGACATTTTTACATAGATGCTTTTACATTCTCAGACGCTTCATACAACCAAAAGGAATACTACAAACATATTAAAATCCCTATTACAGAAAGTGCAACGATATTCAAGTACTTTACAAGTCCAGATGGACTCTTGAAGTGTTGCGATACAATGGTGACACATTACAACATTCACTGTGTATATTCAGATAAATCACACAATCCTCATGGAACATTTGAATTTCATTGTACTTTCTGTAAGTACTACTTTTGTGAATTGTCCCTTTGATTGTACTGAAATACCTCAGAGTGTGACATGATTTCTGTAGAAACTTTGAGCTTTTCCTTTGATGGCTGGTTCTGTAATGTTCATATCTCCAAAGATGTGCAGGTAAGGTGGATTGACCATGTTAAATTACCCCTTAGTGTCCAAAGATGTGTTAAGTTAGGTGGATTGGCCATGCTAAATAGCTCTTTAATGTCCAAAGATGTCTGGGTTAGGTGGATTGATTGTGCTAAATTGCTCCTTCGTGTCCAAAGATATGCGGGTTAGCTGGCTTATCCGTGCTAAATTGCTCCTTAATGTCACAGGGGTTAGCACAGTAAATACATGGGATTGTGGGGTAGGGCCTGGGTGGGATTGTTGTCAGTGCAAGTTCAATGGGACAAATGGCCTTCTTCTGCACTGTGGGGTTTCTATATTTCTATGGTTCTTTTTCATATTTTATGAATAAAATATATTTCTGTAAAAACCTCCCTTCACTTTTACACACACGTTGAAGTCCGAAGCTATGGATTGGGATGGTAGAGATTCAAAACTTCCTTTCATTCACATGCCTGACCAAGAATCTCTCCAATACTTAGCGCTAGCCACAGGGCTGTGTTGGAAATATTTACAAATTGATATTCAACCTGTTTTGGTTGTTTATATTTTCTGTGCTCACCAAGTTCAGAAGCTGGACTTGAACCTACAGCTTTAGCTTAGAGACAGGAGTGCTACCCACTGCCCACAAGACTGCCAACATTGGCAAATATTTAACAGCATGAGTGACGGACTCTATCTTGGGTCAATTTTCAAATCTCGTCTGTTATGGAAACTGGATGGCATTGGTTCTGGTTACTCTATTTAAAGAGGATATTACTAAACTAGAAAGAATGCAGAAAAGAATGCTACTGGGATTTGATGATTTGAGTTATAAGGAGAGGCTGGATAGACTGGGACTTTTTTCCCAGGAGCATAAGAGACTTAAAGGTGATTTTATAGAGGTCTATAAAATAATGAGGGGCATAAATCAGCTAGATAGTCAACATCTTTTCCCAAAAGTAGAAGAGTCTAAAACTAGATGGCAAAGGTTTAAGGTGAGAGAGAGAGAGATACAAAAGAGTCCCAGGGAGCAATTTTTTCACACAGAGTGTGGTGAGCATCTGGAATAAGCTGCCAGAGGTAGTAGTACAGGCAGGTACAATTTTGTCTTTTAAAATGTATTTAGACAGCTATGTGGGTAAAATGGGTATAGAGGGCTATGGGCCAAATGCAGAAAATTGGGATTAGCTTAGTCATTAAAAAAAAGCAGCATGGACAAGTTTGGCCAAAGGGCCTGTTTCCATGCTGTAGACCTCTATCACTCTATGATAATGCCAATCACTTCAATAATTTGCCTGGTGAGTTACTCCAGACCTGTGACACTTCTAGAAGCAAATGAAATGTCTGATCTTTCCAAGAAAACCATGAGTTGGGAGCTTATTCAGGAGTCGAACAGGCCACATATTGCACCTTGCTTATCGCTGCTGGATTTTAATATTGGAGGCTCCTGTCAGGCAGCAAAGCATCTTCTGCAGGGGATCTGAGACCTTTGTGGCTCAAGTAAGCAACTGTGTGTTATCTTAACAGTTTGAAGAACCAGAAAGTATCAATTCAAATATTGAACTTGAAGTTGGTGCATGTATAGAGAAAATAAAACACATTTAAGAAAATGAATAATAGGATAAAAGGAATAAAGAAAAAGCAAAAAGGTGTTTTTATTCAATATATTTCTGAGATGGCTCAAATATGAAGGAGTGAGACTCCACACTTTAAAAAAAAATCACTGCTGGAAAGATAATTGGGCAGTAATTAAGATTTTCTTAAAATTCATTTGTGGGTGGTAACATGGCATAGTGGTTAGCACTGCTGCCTCATACTGCCAGGGGCCTGGGTTCAATTCCTGGATTGGGTCACTTCTATGTGGAGTCTGCACATTCTCCTAGTGTCTGTGCGGGTTTCCTCTGGGTGCTCTGGTTTCCTCCCACAGTACAAAGATGTGCAGGTTAAGTTGATTGGCCATGATAAATTGACCTTTAATGTCAGGGGATTAGCTAGGGTAAATGGGGTTACGGAGAAAGGGCCTGGGTGCAGGCTCAATGAGTCAAATAGCTTCATTCTGCACTGTAGGATTGTATGATTCTATGACATGGGCATCGCTGGCTGGCCAGCATTTATTACCCATCCCTAGTTGCCTGAGGGCAGTTAAGAATCAAACATATTGCATTACACTGTTAAAAGGGCAGTGAATCTGAAATGGACAGGTTCTAACTTTTTCCAGCAGATTTACTGCATATCAAAGGGGTAGGTACAGCAACTTCAGGTTCTTGGGTGTGATGAGATGGCATGTCAAGGAATTAAAGAATCTACGGTGCAGAAAGGGGCCATTTGGCCCATCCAGCCAGCACCACACTCAGACCTTATCCTATTCTGGTAACCCTACATATTTACCTGCTAATCTTCCTGACATTAAGTGGCAATTTAGCCTAGCCAATCAACCTAACCCGCACATCTTTGAAGTGTGGGAGAAAACTGGAGCATCCTAAAGGAAACAAGTCACTCATTCACTGACTCTGTCTACACTTCCCATTGCCCTGGTAAAGCAGCCAGCATAATTAAGGAAACGAATAGGAAAGAGACAAAAGTCTGAGGTCGGGTACCAATCGACTAAAGAACAGTTTCTTTCTTGCTGCCTTCAGACTTTTGAATGGACCTACCTTGCATTAAGTTGATCTTTGTCTACACCCTAGCTAACAGTGTAACACTACATTCTGCACTCTCTCCTTCTCTAAGAACGGTATGCTTTCGTCTGTATAGCCCGCAAGAAACAATACTTCTCTCTGTAAACTAACACGTGACAATAATAAATCAAATCAAAACACAGACACGGAAGAATATGCAAACTTCACACAGATAGTCACCCGAAGCTGGAATTGAACCCTGATACCTGACGCTGTGAGGCAGCAATGCTAACCACCTCACTGTTGCTGTGTCAATGGTGCAAATGTTGAAGGAACGAGGAATCTCGAACAAATACTTGTGCATTCCTGTGCTGTTGCGGTCTGATTCTCAGATAAATGAACTTCGCCGCTGCAAATTCCGACCATTCAGACTTGCTCCCAGTGCAGTCACCCAGGGAGTGCTGCATTGTCTGAGGTGCCATCTTTTGGGTCAGATGTAAGACTGAGGCGTGTCGGTAACCTCACATAGATTTAAAGGGCTTCTGTAAAAGAAGTCAGCCGATTCCTTTCCCTGTCACGGCGAGAAACTTGCACAACTAAAAAAATACTGGCTGACTGATGGTCCATCATTAGTGGGAGTTTGCAATGCAGAATCTGAATTTCTTGGCGATAAAGTATTTTGGGAGATCCGGGGGCCTGAGGTGGATGGAGTGTTTATATAAATGCACGCCAGTTCCTCGGTGCATGTTTAAAATCAAAATGCTATCCAGTAATTTATATATATATATATACATACTCGGCATGCGTACTTAACATTAATTTACATACGGTACACAATTATATTGTATATAACTTTATAGCGTGCATATACAATATGCAAATCAGCTCATTATAAATTAATATATATTGTTCAGCAAATACTGCACAGACTTTAAGTACAAATTCTAAATATCCCAACTCATTAACTGCACGTACAGGGCTAAGTGAAGAGCCAATCCTGTGCGGGGCGGTCAGAGAATATACAATTGAAAATTGACATTTCCTAGTCGTTTTTATTTTAGAAAATATTCGTGTCCTGAGATATTTTTGACTGGTCAGGGTAGGGAGAGGGCAGGAGTGCGATCCCCTGGGCAGTAGCTGCGGTGGGGTTGAGAGTGAGCGCCGATAGCCGGCCTATAGGTCCGACCCAGGAGGTTGAATCCAGGGGCTGGGACCAGGTGGAGTTGCGAACTTGTGTTTGACAATGTTGCTATTTCGGTAGATATGTATCCATCTACCCAGCGGGAGGATACTATATCTTCGTTAAGCGCCAGATGCCGTGTAGGTTTCTTTCATTCCTCCTCCCCCGTGCTAATTTCAGAACCAAATCGGAATCAGGCGCTATTCTTAAAAGTAATTTCAAAGACACTGAATTCGATCCGGAGTCGGGCTCCGCCAAACAAAACAAACTGAATGGATGTCCGCCCGCTTCACACCTTGGTGTCAGATTTGAAAGGACGTTTATCCTGTAATATTCTCGAAATAGTGTGTTTTCACACCCCGGACATTCTCTCTCCCACCTTCTTCAGTCGGGAAAAAGATATAAAAATCTGAGATCGCGCACCAGCCGAGTCAAGAACAGCTTTTTCCCTGTTACCATCGGACTTTTGAAGGGACCTACCTCGCATTAAATTGATCTTTCTCTACACCCTAGCTATGATTGTAACATTACATTCTACAGTCTCTCCGTTCCTTCTTTATGAACGGTATGCTTTGTCTGCATAGCGCGCAAGAAACTATACTTTTCACTCATTCCATACGTGACAACAATAAATCAAATCAAACCTTCGCTGCTGCCATCAGACTTTTGAATGGACCTATCTCGCACTAAGTTGATCTTTTTCTACCCCCTAGCTATAACTGTAACACTACAATGCACGCTCTCCTTTCCTCCTCCCCTATGTGTTCTATGAATAGTATGCTTTGTCTGTACAACTCGCAAGAAATAATATTTTTCACCGTATCCCAATAGATGTGACAATAATAAATCAAAAATCAGATTTGAATGGACCTTTAGAAATATAGAAACTACAAGCAAGAGTAGGCCATTCGGCCCTTCTAGTCTGCTGAGCTTTTGATCGTTGGCTGATCATCAAATTCAATATTTTGATCCCCACTTCTCCCCCCATATCTCTTGATCCCTTTAGCCCCAAAAGCTATATCTCATTTCTTCTTGAAATCACACAATGTTTTGGCTTCACTGTTTTCTGTGTTAGTGAATTCCACACATTCACCACCCACTGGGTGAAGAAATTTCTCCTCACCTCAGGTCTAAAAGATTTACCCCTTATCCACAAACTATCACTCCGAGTTCTGGACTCCTCCCCCACCATCTTCCTTTCTGAATCTACCCTGTCTAAACCTGTTAGAATGTTATAAGCTTCTATGAGATCCCCTCTCACTCTTTTAAACTCCAATATAATAATAATCCTAAACGACTTAGTCTCTCTTCATATGGCAGATCTGCCATCCCAGGAATCAGTCTGGTAAACCTTCGCTGCGCTCCCTCTATAGCAAGGACATCATTCCTCAGATAAAGACACTAAAACCGCGCACAATACCAAGCTCCTTTAACATTTTAGCAGTACCATTGTTTTCAAGGTATGTTAATTTCTGTATCCAGTTAAATTTTTCATTTGCACAACATTTTAACATGGAATTTTTTAAAAGCCAGATCAGGCATTTTGGTCATTTGATTTAATATTTCTTCATATTACTCGGTATCATTCTGTTATGTAATACTCAGATTAAGCGCTTTGGGACGTTAAAGGCGCTAGATTAATATAACTAGGTTTTGTAAGGCAGTTTAATCTTTAGCTTTGCACGGTTGGGAAGAGATGTTCTGTGGGTTAAATGTAACTTAAATCACAATCGGGTGGAGCTCTCCATAGAAATAATGGTATCTCCCCTTGCTAAAAAAACACAGAGACAGCAACCCCTATTTGGTTCTGAGTTTCCCCCGGTTACTACTGCCCCCCTCCCCGCCCCCCGAACCCAGGTCTCAAGGGCACACTCACCAGCTGTTGAAAGGCCGGTTGGTCGAGATCCGTCTGAAGGGCGAACTCACTCAGCGCTTTCCAGGGCGGCTGGTAGGACTGAACCTCCACAGCGTTCCCTTGGACCGAGCCGTCATGCCGGATCGGGCTGCCCGCTACCATCGGCGTCCCCGTCAGGCCCTGCAGACTCTGGGGTGGGGAAGCGGAGGGGGTGGGGGGGGGAGAGGAGGGCAATTGGTGACCTATTTCATTCACTACCCCTCCCAATGCCATAGCAAACAAGAAGTGTAGCAAAGTTGACCTGGGATACAATCAAATGGATACATTAAATTCAACTTCTAGTTTATGAATTTGCCACAATCTCGTTCACTTTTCCTTCTAACGCACCGGATATTTAAAAAAAAGTAGCTTGCAGGCTTGCAATTCATTGTCTAAACAAACCGTGTCCCCAGACAGACAGGGCCTGCAACTATTTATCTTGTAACAAAAGAAAAACAGCATAAAACCCAAACATCTCACCGTCTGACCTGATAAATATAACATTGACAGTGTGGTTGAATAAACTGGATAGCGTGTTTGATTGACACTTTATATCGTTTGGGCGTATTTCGCCGGTAAAAATAGCGGTCATTGTCGTTGGGAACGGAGGGCCGCACATTATTACTGCTGTAGAAATACACCACTTTTCAAACAGATCTAATTCACAGACAAATATCTAGGATTTCTTGGAACTGCATATTGTATCCGAAAGGTTCGCCTCAACCGCTCCCTTTCCCGCCCCCAGACAGCAAAACCACGGGATGGTATTTACATTATTTAAGATAACATAATAAAGTAATTCTGCCTTTCCACTCTCCCCACCAATACTGTGTGTAGCCAGCCTAAACAAACTGTTTATTTCTATAACATCCACCTCTCCTACACTAAGCCACTCTGTATAATGGACTGTAAGGGATAGAAAGAGAGAGAGACAGACAGACCTCTCTTCTCTCTCTCTCTCGCCCCAGAATATAGATAATTCACTAACATATTTAGAACAAAATGTCTTTCTGCTGCTTTTGAATAATTTACTGCCTCCATAACTAAATCGCCACTTCATCCAACATTGCTGCTTAATCCTGCTCCCCCCAACCCCCCGCCATCCCCAACACAAAATCCGTATCAATTCTCACATCGAAAAGGTACAACAGGCAGAGAATGCAAAATCCAGACAGATTCTCCTTGCTGAACACAACCTTCTCGTTGAGGCTGGCACCTGCTTTTCCTTTCTACTCTTTTTTTAAATTTCCACCCCCCCCCCTCCTCCACCTCAGACCCAGGGCTGAAATCCCTCAATCCGACGATCGATCAGATTGTATATAATCCTCACTGCCAGGGATTATCAGGCACAACTGGCGCGGACGGTAACAAGAAATGGGGGCTGCATCCACACGTTTAGCTCTCCCTTACACTCTGGTATACGGCACCCCCAGGCCTCATCACTCCTGACTCTGTGTGACAGCTGTGGCTACACTTTGTCTGCGGCGGTGAAGACCTCCTCGATTTTTTTTTGACTTGAACCCGACGTGTCCCCAGTCTAGATCTCACCTCAGACATTACTGAGATAAACCAGTTTAACTTTCATCCCGGCGGTTCAGTTATCGCTAGGACCTTTCCAAAACAGAAAACCCGGCAGGACTCAAACCTCCTCATTCAGAAGTCTGCATGCAAGAAACAAATGCGTGCAAGAAACAATACTTTTTCACTGTATGTGACAATAATAAATCAAATCAAAGTCTAGCAATTAAAAAAATCACATCTGACCATTATTACCACCTCAAATTCTAAAATACAATTCTGGGATATCCCCAGTGGTTTTATTCTTGAATGAAAAGATCCCCAGCAGAATCACAGCAATTTCTAATCTTTATCGCTCTCCTGAATCTTTGGCTTGGAATTTTCATTTTAATTGAATTAAATTCAAAACAGAATCTGTAAATTTGCTGATTTTTACTGCTTATTTTTGCAACTAGCCATGTTTTTTAAAAAAAGTTTATTTCTTCTATAATTGCATTGCATCATTTCTCCCCGTTCCGAGCTTGCAATTCCGACAAGCAGTTTAATTTCCTGTTTTGACTTTTGGGAAGAAAGCAAGTCTCTCTCTCTCCCGTTTTACTCACGGTTTTCTCGCTGTGCTGCTGCTGTTGGATTTGCTTCATGAGGTTTATCTTCTTCTTATCTTTACAGCGTTTGTTTTGAAACCAGACCCGGATCACCCTGGGACTGAGGCCGGTCATTTCCACCAGTTGCTCCTTCATCAGGGCGTCCGGCCGGGGGTTGGCCGCGTAGCAGGTCCGTAATGTGTGCAGTTGCTTCTCGTTCAGCACCGTCCGCACCCTGGTCGTCTTCTCCTGCTGCTTCTGGACGTGGGGCCTCAAGGAAGGTTGCCGGGCGGAGATTGGCTCTACTGCGAAGCAGCAACACCAACAATTAAAAAAAAACACACACGTAAACAGGAGATACAAAAACACACATTGATACAAATATACACTAATACAGCACAATTTCTAATATCTACTTGGATTCTCCAATATGGAGAGAGGCTGATATTAAATGGAAAAAAAATTGCTTTATTTTCATAAGGTTTTTAATTCGGATGAGCGAGCAGGACAAATAAAAATTTCCAAATCATATCCCAGAAAACAATTTAATTCCTACACATTCTCATCCCCATTTGTTCACCAGCCCGTTTACTTTGTGTATACAAAGATTAGACTGAAAGTGAATGTACGGCGTCCAGTCCAGGTAATATTAATGGTTTGAGCCCTCGCATTACTTTTCTGTAGTTGGAGATATATTAATTTTCTGAAAATACTATTCACTCAATAAGCCCACAGCGAAAGATTTCGTCCCAAGCAACCGTCACTTCGTTCACCCAAATCTTAAGTCAATTCCGCACAGTAGAATCTGTCGGTCTGTTCAGAATATGTACAGGACAGGGACAGTATTTGGTAAATGGATGCAAAATTCGCTTTAAACGCTTGCTTACATCTCTCACAATCAACACAAATCTTCCCCCCACCAAAAAAAAAATGAAATATGTGGCGTACGAATTCAGACCCTTTTCCCTTCCTGCCAGGATTTAAAGATTTGTGGGGAGGCAACACATCAGGAGCTGCTGAGATTTTGCAGATTTTCTGTTTCCGCAGTAACTTGCTGTCACCGATTTAAAATTGGTTGGGATGGTTTACTGGAAATTACAAAAAAAAAGGAGGCGCCGCTGGGAAAGGGTTAAGCCAGGTTAAAACGTCTTTCTAATAATACTTTGCGACTCTGGGAGGAATAAAACATTTCCTTTCGCACTCAAACTTCGCCTTTTCTGCAACTGGGTCCCTCTAGGCGTTATATGCATTTTTTGATACAGGGCTTTCTTCAAGAATATTCGGTTAAAGACATGTCCTGAAAAATAATGGAGTTTATAAACTATTAAAGAATTGGTTCGATTGCTAAACACTAGACAGGAAATTTCTTCAATAATATATAAAGCCAGATATATTTAACATCAAGTACAGGTACAACTGAGATAGATTGAAGGACAAGATTTATGGGGACAGTATTGTCTGCCTTCTCGTACACTTTCCCTCCCCTGAATGTTCCTATTTGCTAATTGAAAAATGTGCTTATTAGATTTAGGCGGAAGGTTAATGTAAACGCCTTGTCTGCTGTAGACTATCTCTAACCACCAGCACCGGCCCACCCGCCCCCCTCCCTTTTTTTGTTAACCTGCCATCTGGAGGCTTCTGCCGCTCGGGACCGGGCTCAGGGACTCTCCCCCGGCCGAAGCTCTCTCCACCACGTCGTGGTCGGCTCGGCAGAAGAGCTCGTCTTCCCGCAGTGCGAACTCGTCGCCGGGGACGAGCTGGCGGCTGCACGCCACGCAACGGAAGCAGTCGATGTGGTAGACCCGGCTGCGAGCCCTCATCACGAAATCGCTCCTGCTGAAAGCCAGACTGCACTTGGCACACTTGGTCCCGAACAATCTGCAAGAAAAGTGGGAGGAGGAGGAGGAGAGAGAGAGAGAAAAATGTGTTTATAACTTCCGCCTAATTTACAACATTTCTGCACACCTTTGAGTAAATCGGGCTGTTCTTTTATTTTAACTGTCGTCCCTCAACAGACAAATTCACACTCCAGACATATAAACCAATACGTGCAAAACAAACACGGATGAAAACCCAGCCTTCTGCAAATACAATTTCAGCTCATAATTCGCCAGGAAAAAAAAGCCTAATTTCTGAAATCTGTGTGGATGACAGCTTAGTTGCAGTTACACAAGCATTTCGCTGCAATCTCACAGGCGTTTTGTTACAATTATTTGAAAGCAACATGCTATCTATTGGAACTGTATTATTTAAGGCACCCCCCCCACCACCACCACCACACACACACATACACACACAGACAGACATTGTGGTGAATGGGTTTCTCGTTAGATTCCACTTCCCCAACTCCCACCAGCTCCCCCCCCTCCCCACCACCAAACACCCCAGCATTTTTTGTTCTTGTTTTGCTTTGTCACCTCACCTAATGTAATCTCTCTTGCAATAAGTCTTCCCGTCCCTGACGAAACAAGTGCAGGTTTCGTCCAGGTACTGACTGCACTCGGCACACTTCAGGCAGGCAGCATGCCACTCCAGATCCGGGGACACCCGCAGAATGAACCGGTCATGGATTTGGCTTCCGCACCCTACACACATGGCAGTCCCGTGTTTCTCTGACAAGGGTGGGTTGGGGGGGGGGGAATGGGGTAGAAACAAGAAAGTGGGGGAAGAAATAACAGTTCACTGATTATTACCTCGGGAACAAACCGGTTGCAATTGTTATGTTTCACGCTAGACTTGCATCTAAACAATAAAGAAGGGTAAAACACACACATACACACACCTGGACACCTGGAAAGCTGAAGGGTAGCCCCCCCCCCTGAACATTCAACCAGCAACCTCTTGTTTACATATTTTGTTTTCAATTGTTGGAGAAGCTAGTCGAATGGCAACAACAAAAAAAATGTATCTTTTCCCTCCTCTGCAAGGCACATACTTACTTTTGCAATGATCCCCCATAGCACCAAGGAAAGGTGTGCTGCAAATGATATCCACCATGCAGAAAGGAGGGGAAGGAGCAATCCAGAGTGTTAAAACTGCAGTGAAGGCTCAGCTGCGAGCTGTCGGGACGCCTGATAACAAATATTTGGGGTTAACGGCTGTCCCCCTCTGCACGTTGAGGCTTTTCCCCTCCCCCCCCACCCACAAGAGACGTTCCCCTGGCGTCGTGGCGTCACAATGAGGGGGCGTGGTCTGGCGGTCAGCTCCCATTGGCCCAAACCTTGGGCATGTGTCAAAAAAGGAAGAATGTCCAAACTGGCCTGGAGGAATTGACAAGCGGCTTGTAACCTATTTTTTGCTGTTGTTGTTGTTGTTGTTGTAAGAGGCGGTAGGTTTCGTTTGAATACTTTGTGCATGATTTTTATTTATCCCTGGCCGGCGTTTATCTTTTGTTTTTAATACCCCACCTTGGCGAGCAAATAAGAAATCACGCCGTTCAATCCGTGTTAAAAAGACTACCATTGTAAATTTGGGGAATTCTAGAATTTAACATGACCAAAAAGTTTGCAGTCGGATATCCGGCAAAGGATGGACGATTGCAAGTGATTATTATTTAATTTTGGAAGCGCACACTTCAATTGAAACATTCATCCTTGAGACATTAATTGACATTAATTTTGCCAGCTCTGTTCAAACACATTTTCTCATTCATTCAGGAGGGATTATTAGGCAGCACTGAAATGCTTACATTGCAACATTTGATTGAGATTCTGTCACAATAGTGTTACCGCTTGTGTGTGTGTGTCTTTTAAGGATGAATCCAATAACAAACTAAAAAGCAATTTTCTTCAAATATTACACATGTAAAAATAGGCGTCAAATAATGAAAGCAATTGACAAAATAATTAGTGGGAAAATTATGCAGCCAGTAGTTACGATGCAGTACTTTCAAGGGAGCAGATACAATCATAACTTTCTGTAGAGAATTGGATCATTACTTCAAGAAATGCTTTTGCGCGGCTATCAGGAAAGGGGTAGTAGAATGGGGCTAAATGGAAAGAGCAGGCATAAGCGCGATGGGCCAAATATCCTCCTTCTGTGCTGTCCCAATTTCATAATTCTTTGATTTCCCCCTTTGACATTTTGTTTGCTGGGGTTGACGAGGATATTTTGTTAAATAGTTGCTGAGATGTTTCGTTTTGGATTCGAGTTGTTGGGGCGTTTGAGTGAGTCTCATTTCTGTGGCGCCTATTGTTAAATGCACAAAAATCATTTCGAGCCGACCCTAAATAAACTGATGTTCATTATTTTAAAGAAAACGTTTTTGAGACATGAGACTGCTGTGATGGAGACAATCCCCTTTCCAAACCGACTGGGAATGATCTCTGGGAAAATTTAAATAATATTGTTAAAGCATTAGAATAATGGTTGGAGACTTTTTACGTGTAATCGAATAATTTTAAAAATGGTGTGTATTTTCCAAAATGCGGTTCATGGCGACCTCGTTTATCTATTCATAGGTTGGACTATTTAAGAGTTCTTTTAGTTTCAAGATCTCTGATCAAATCTATTTTATTTCAAAAATGAAACAGTAACAATTTGCAATGGACATGAGCGAGAAAACGAACGGTTAGAATGGAGAGTACAATTTTAATTCGCTTGCAGGTGAATCTATTTGTTTGGAGGTGGACTGCCAGTGAAGGTATATTGCTGTAACGATACTGCCAAAAGTAAATGTGAAGACAAATAAATAATCCTTACATAATTTATGCCGTATTTTGTATTCCGAAGTGTTGGTATTTTTTAAAATACATTTTTGTTATCGTTTTGACTTTGTATTTTTAAAGCTCTTTTTAAAAGCTGTTATTTAAACTTTATCTGCTTCCCGAGAATGCTATAAAGAAAGTCACGCAGGATGATACATTTTTGAGGGCCTAATTAGGTTTGAAACGCTGTTAAAAATCTGTTCATCTTGCAATTCTGATAAATTATTCACTGCCTAAAGATAGGCAAAAAGCTCTGTGCGGTGAGTTGAAATGAAGGAAGCTCCAGTTATGAATTCATTTGCCAAAAAGTAGACTTAATAGGGTTTAAATTTTTAATCATTTCCACGCAACAGTTTCTTCATGGCGTTTGCTGGGATGAGCTTTGGAAAACTACTAGGAGGGACAATTTGATCACTGCTGACAAATCAAGGTTACAATAGTCCTTTTAATTGGAGTTACAACAAATCTATAACGTGGTCTGCCGTGTTAATAGCAGCCAGTGTAATTTACACCAGTGAAACACCGGATAGCATGCTGTGTTTTTTTACTTTAATGTTATCTGGACATGAGAGGCTATTGCGGTCAGGCGTGCGAGCGCGCCCTCTGGTGTGAGATAAAGAAGGAGCAATTCCAAGCGCAAACACAAAAGTAGGTTTGACAGCATCTGTGGAGAGAGAGAGAGAATTGAGCCATTCCGAGTCTCGCCAATAAACATTCAAGCAGCAATTTGGCAGAGTGGGTTACATAATTTCACATGACTTCTGAGTGCACAGTTTTGTGCTGTAGTGTCTGCTTTGCTTCATAGATGTGGAGATGCAGCATTGGACTGGGTAAACATACTAAGAAGTCTCGCAACACCAGGTTAACGAAGGGTCACATCCTGAAAGCTAGTGGGTTTACGATCAAATAAACTTGTTGGACTTTAACCTGGTGTTGTGAGACCTCTTACTGTGTTTGCTTAATAGAATCCCTACAGTACAAAAGGAGGCCATTCGGCCCATCGATCCTGCGCCGACCCTAATGATATTATTCAACTAGAAAGATACAGAAAAGATTTACTAGGATGCTACCACGTTTGATGGTTTGAGTTATAAGGAAAGGCTGGATAGACTGGGGCTTTTTTTCCCTGGAGGCAGAAGGCTGAGGGGTGAGCTTATAAAGGTCTACAAAATAATGAGGGGCACCGATCAGCTAGATACTTAATATCTTTTCCCAAAGGTAGGGGAATCTATAAGTAGATGGCATAGGTTTAAGGTGAGAAGGGAGAGATACAAAAGTATCCAGAGGGACATTTTTTTCACACAGAAGATGGTGAATGTCTGGAACAGGCTGCCAAAGGTACAATTTTGTCTTTTAAAAAGTATGTAGTTATATGGGTAACATGGTATAGAGGGATATGGGCCAAATGCGGGCAATTGGGATTAGCTTAGGGGTTTAAAAAATCGGCGTGGACAAGTTGAGCTGAACGGCCTGATTCCATGCTATAGACTTCTCTGACTCTATGACCACAATCCCACCCAGGCCTTATCTCCATAACCCCATGCATTTAACCCTAGCTAGTCCCCTCTGACGCTAAGTGATAATTTAGCATGGCCAATCCACTAACCATTGCTCGTCGCAATAAATTCCCAGCTCCGTTTAGTTCTAATTTATCCCCAAATTAGCCCATTCGCTCGGAGTTTCCCTGAGTTCAGCGGAAAATCCGGAACCGGTGGGTTTCCGCCGTTCTTGCACTCCACTTTCTGGCTGGATAAATCTGTTCTCTGGGAATGGGATCAGGATTGCAGCAGCGAAACGGACAGGAATGGGCGCCTTTTATGGAAGTTCTACAAGCGGTTAGATCGCCAGGGAGGGGGGGAACTCCGTATTAGTGTGGGACTGTGAAAGTGAGACCCGCGCTAAGAGTTGGCCCGTCAATATTGAAACGTGCTTTGGTTCTGTGGTGTGGAGATGCCTGCGTTGGACTGGGATAAACAGTCTCACAACACCAGGTTAAAGTGCAACAGGTTTATTTGATAGTAAACCCACAAGCTCTCGGGGTTTTTTGCCCCGAAATTTACTGTCAAATAGACTTTTAACCTGGTGTTGTGAGATTTCTTACTTGGATCTGTGGGTCAGAGTCTCCCGCTCAGGGAGGAAGTATTTGTCACAGTAACCCACACTTCTTTCAAACTGGTACCCCTCGGATATTGCTTTCAGTATTTACCTTCTTAGATCCGAGTTATTTTGTAACCGTGAAAGCGACAAGGAAGGACTGCGTCGCCGTTAATTCCGCCGAAAAGGGGTCACCGGGAGCAGAAACCAAAATCCCTCCTGGGTCTTTTTGTCTAAGATCAAGTCCGAGATGAGCTGGTGCCTTATCTTGTTAGCTTGGGCCTTGTTTGCCTCTCTTTTGGGGGGGGGGGAGGAGGGAGGGACATTGAATTAGATTTAGTTAGAACCTGAATTTGTGTCTTGGACCAAGTAAGGATGAAGGGTTCGCCTTCCCCACTCTGCACATTGACATGGCAATTTAAAGAATGGGGTAAGATGAACCCCTTCGCCTGCAATCCCCAGCAGAACCAATTTTAGTTTTTTTTAGCTTGGCAAGGAGGTAAACTCGCTGAAATATTTGTTGGGTTCAGTTGGACGGCGAATTTTCCCAATAGCGATGGAAGACGGAATGTCTTCCGTCAGTGAGTGGGTTTGAGTGGAGCTTCCCCTTCAGCGAACAGCGGAAATACTGCTAGGATTAGCCCAGAGACCCCTGGCCCAGAGAGACTGTATGTAAACTGTCTGGGGTCATAGACCACTGTAAATGTAAGTTTCGTTCTGAAGGTATAAACAGGGCTGACATAGCAGGGAGAATGCGATGCAGAGTCATTGAGAACTGAGGCAAGCAAAAGACAGACACAAAGATAAGAGATGAAATGTGGTTAACATATCAATAATCTCCTCTGAAACCTGAATATCTTTACCACACACTCGCTCCTGTTGGCTTTCCTCCGGATGCTCTGGTTTCCTCTCACAGCCCCAAAGACATGGTGCTAAATTCTCCTTCAGTGAACCCGAACAGGCGCGGGAGTGTGGCGACTTTCACAGTGAGGGGATTTTCACAGTGATTTCATTACAATGTTGATGCAAATCTACGAGCGACACTAAACAATAAACTTTAACGCTGTTAAATTGCCTCTTGGTGTCAGGGGGACTAGCAAGGGACAATTGCACGGGTCTGGGTGGGATTGTGGTCGGTGCAGGCTAGATGGGCCGAATGGCCTCCTTCTGCACTGTAGGGATTCTTTGATTGTATGTGAATTCTTCCAGGATGGGAAAGTGAAGCAGGGAATGTTTGTGATGAGCGCACCACAGCTCAAGTAACCCCTACCGACCTTCATTTAGCCAAAAACTTACCCGGGATTATCTGTTTTCCATGTTTAAAGACCCAGCTCCCCCACAACAGAAGGAGTCTGAGGGCTACACACACATAATGAAGCTATTGGGCCGGATAGGCAGCCCGGAATTATACTGTTGACTGCACAGTTAGCTGGATTGGAGATCTGTTTCTCTGTTAGCCAGTCCTCAAATTAAAAGGAGCGAGGCAGGTTTACCCCAGAATTAAAACTACTGTGAAAAGGGGTAGTGGAATTCTAACAGGAATTCTAACAACAGAGCAGAAACTGACCGGATATCCCCAGGGTGCACAGACTTGAACCTAAGTGTTGGACTCTGGTTCAGAGCTAAACCGCACCCACGTTTGATTTGAGCCCACGTTTGCTAAGAGGGGTAATTTCTCTACGGGTATTTGCCCTGGTGCTGGCCCCGAAATGTTCTCTCCCCTCAAGGGCTGTCCCCAGAATTGATCTCATCTTCTTACCTCTGGGTGCGGTTTAGCTCTGAACCAGAGTCCAACACTTAGGTTCAAGTCTGTGCACCCTGGGGATATCCGGTCAGTTTCTGCTCTGTTGTTAGAATTCCTGTTAGAATTCCACTACCCCTTTTCACAGTAGTTTTAATTCTGGGGTAAACCTGCCTCGCTCCTTTTAATTTGAGGACTGGCTAACAGAGAAACAGATCTCCAATCCAGCTAACTGTGCAGTCAACAGTATAATTCCGGGCTGCCTATCCGGCCCAATAGCTTCATTATGTGTGTGTAGCCCTCAGACTCCTTCTGTTGTGGGGGAGCTGGGTCTTTAAACATGGAAAACAGATAATCAGAGTCCCCTACGTTAAATCAAATAGCCAATAGTCTAAATTCCTGTGACCCCAACCTGCCTCCCCCCCCCCCCACACACACACATGCCACACAATATGGTGCATTTTCAGTATATACACAGCCCCCTTTCCACCCTATAGTCACTCATCTTCCTCGGAGCCCCCCTCAAAGCATAGGGGGAAACCGGGTCAAGTGGGGGGGAAACTTGGTCAGTTCCTTAGCGATTTCCCAGGGGTGATAAAATCTGCTGGAAGAGATCTGATCTGGAGCGACACTCTGTTATAAAATCCTTCTCTCTTGCACTAAATCACCTCCTCTACATTCCCCCGGCTCTGGGGTAGGAGGAAGATAAAGAGAGAGAAAATAAAATCTACGATCGCCAGTGTTAAAACAGATTCACTAACTTTTGAGAAGCGTAAGTAAAAATTGAGGGGCTCTCTGAGCTACACAAGGGCCAATTCTAACACCAGGGGCTAAGTGTAGAATGAGCATCAATCCTTCCTCCAGTCACTAGCCATATCACACTGACAAACCGTCGCTACATTCAGGAATAAAGTCTCAACATCCCTGGAAAATCAGCTCCGAATTTTAGGAAATTTCTATTCAGAAATGGGGGGGGGGGGTGAAAAATAAATAAAGGTTTCTTGCTCTGTTTACTGAATTCTGTACTCTTTTAGCCTCGTTATAAATTAGCATCAGAAGATACAATTCCTTCCCTAGGGAAGGATACTGCACATTCACTTATTATAGTGAATATCAGCAAATATATTATTTCTTATACATTTCACGTTATTGATTACTGAAGTGATGATCGCTGGCAGTTGAAATCTAGAGTTTCCCTGTAAGCTACCCCGTGACTATTTTATAAATATCCCATGCAAACGAGGTTGAGCGACATCGTTTTTTTTAAATTTGTGTATTATCCATTATCAGGTCTGTCTTGGGAGAGAGTCTCTACGTTTGATTGTTTTTAATACTGTGTCTCAGTTTGAGAGTCTAACCCCGATTCTTTGCAATCTCAGCGGGCTTGGAATCAAGTTCCACCGTTTTGAATTTCACATTCGGAATTTATTTTATAGTCGAGTTCAACTAGGGTCCACGGAAGTTGTAACAATTCCTCATACAGAGAATACAGAATACACCGACACAGACAAAACTCCCTCTCTCCCAACACACACACACACACAGTAACACATGCAAAAACATACGGTAACAAACAACAGACTCAGAAACGGGTAGCACAGTTCAATTCCGGCCTCGAATCACTGTGTGGGATTTGCACGTTCTTCCCGTGTCTGCGTGGGTTTCCCCCGGGTGCTTCAGTTTCCACCCACAGTCCAAAGATGTGCGGGTTAGGTTGATTTAGCCATGATAAATTAACCCTAATGTCAGGGAGATTACAGGGTAAATATGTGGGGTTGCGGGGATAGGGCCTGGGTGGGATTGTGGTTGAACTGGGTTCAACCTACACTCAAGGGCCATGTTACAACCATGCTAAACGCAAAGCAGCATGCTCGCAATAACACCGTTTTCACTCTGACTCGCACGCTAAGGCAGAGAGAACACGCGTGCACACCATCATCGAGAGTAAAATGAACACACTAACACTCATGTAAACATGACTTTAGCAAAATCTTCTCCGACTGTTAATTAGATGTTTCAAGCGCCCTCTATAGAGCCAAGGTTTAACGTTTATTTATTAGTGTCACAAGACGGCTTACATTAACACTGCAATGAAGTTAGTGAAAATCCCCTAGTCGCCGCACTCCGGCGCCTGTTTGGGTACACTGAGGGAGAACTTAGCATGGCCAATGTATCCACAGTCTTTTGGACTCGTGGGAGGAAATCAGAGCACCCGGAGGAAACCCACGCAGACATGAAGAGAATGTGCAAATTCCGCACAGAGAGTGAACTCAAGCCAGGAATTGAACCCGGGTCTCTGGCGATGTAAGGCAGCAGTGCTAACCATTGTGCTACTGTGCCACCTGAAGTAGAATGACACAAACTAACACACGTGTAACACATGTGACCATGATGTCAGCAGAATCCTCCAGCTGTTCACTAAATGTTTTGGGTGGTCCATATAGAGTCAAAGTGTACATCTCAAACACAGCCATCTATAATTGTCGGAACAAATCTCAAACCTGTTGGATTCTTGATGGGTGGAAATTTATACCGACATGTCGTACAATCCACCTGAGGCCAAGGGAGAATTCCATTCTCCGAGCCTTGCCCACCACCGCAGAATCAGAGTGGGCGTGTCGGTAAAATTCTATTCAATGGTTTTTTTTAAAAATGTCCTTAGCTTAGGGAATTCTACTGGGTTGAGTCTGATGTGAAGTTACATCTTATTTTTAAAAAATCAGAAAATTCTGGAATAACTCAGCAGGCCTGGCAACACCCGTGGAGAGAGAGTTAATGTTTGACATCTAAATGATGCTTTTATAAGACTTTTTTTAATATTCCGAACTGTCTTGTTGAGATTCATTCAGCATGAAATCTAGAACAAAATACTGAGGAGAGGGAGTGAAAGAATTAATAGTGAGTTTCAGCGTAAGGTATTTTAAACTCTGTTAGAGGATCTTAAGTCCCAGAACAACATACAGTAAAAGGGAAACAGTTATGTTGGACATTATTGGCAAATAAAGGATTATTCTTAAATTAGTCAGAATAATGACAGGATTTCAATACAAAGCTTTCTGACTAAATGATTCTTTCATTCTCAATGCTTAGCCATTCTCTGTTCCAATTTTGCAAATGGTGGCATCAAATGTACTTTACCCCCAACCTGTTAACGATTTTCTTTCGCCCCCAGGGAAGCTCCTGTTTTAAAAGGGCCAGATTCTAATTTACGATCGCCATTTAGCTGACAGCTAAAGAAAATTCAGATGATCGAAAGCGGCTCCTCAATACTCACCCCCGGTGCCCCAGCTAAAAGTCACCAAGTTGGCCGTGCCTTCATCCTGCTTAGCAAAGACAAGAACCATTTAAATTCACCGGGTACACAAGCGATTTGTCTCACCCTGTCGTCCAGGTTTGCAGCTGGGATTGCTGCTGTGGTTTTTCTCCTTTTGGCCTTCTTGGTCGATAAAAAGGCCAACGTCCCAGCTGGACATAGGCTGCTCTCCTGGTGGTTATTTAACCTGAGGGTCACCACACTTAGATGTTAGGCAAGGTTGAGAACGTGGGGGCCTCCATTCTCCCATTACTTACTTAATAGTGTCACAAGTAGGCTTACTTTAACACTGCATTGAAGTTATTTCAAAAGGTCGAGAATGTAGCCCAGTCCATCCACAAACCAGCCTCCCATCCATTGACTCTGTCTACACTTCCCACTACCTTGGAAAAGTAGCTAGCATAATCAAGGACCCCATGTATCCTAGACATTCTCTCCTCCACCTCAGAAGTCTGAGGACATTTATCAACCAATTCAAGAACAGCTTCTTCCCTGCTATCATCAGATTTTTAAATAGACCTACCTTATAGTAAGTTGATCTTTCTCTGCATTCTAGCTGTGACTGTAACACTACATTCTGCACCCTCTCCTTTCCCTCTCAATGTATGGTATGTTTTGTCTGTATAGCACACAAGAAACAATATTTTTCACTGTGTACTAATACATGTGACAATAATAAATCAAATCAAATCAAAATCAACCCTTTGTAGTTTTTTGCGGTCTTGAAGTCATACAAAGCTGTGATATGTTCAGAGAGGATGCTTTCTATGCTTTCTCCCCCTACCCCGTAACCCCACAAATTTATGATGGCTAATGCGGCTAACCTGCATATCCTTGGACTGTGGGAGGAAACCTGAGCACTCGGAGAAAACTCACGGAGACATGGAGAAAACATTCAAACTCCACACAGACAGTGACTCTAGGATGGAATCAAACCTGGGTCCCTAGCACTGTGAGGATGCAGTGCTAACCACTGTGCCACTGTGGTTTGTCAGTAAGGAATCAATTACATTGAGGATCAGCCCATCACCATATTAGTAGGAAAAGATGAAATAAAAGATGAAATGTTCAGGAGAAGTAGGAGAGAAAATAGAATGAGAGCAAATGGCTGGAAATGTGGTGTGGGATTTATTTGTAAGAAGACAATGCCAGGGATTATAAATATTATACAAGAGTTTAATGTAAATTGGTGTCTCCCATCTATCTGCTGTGGCTAGCCAACTTCTCCCGGGCAATGCCAACTATATTGGTGCTGTTCCCTAATTGGTTGTTTGTTAAGGATTGTTGTCATTAAGAATAGACATTGGAAGGCTCTCATTGGCTTAAAATCTCCTTCAGGAACATATCGAGTCAGTGGAATTCATAAAGTAAGGTCCATTGGAACATAGACACAGGAAGAAGCTATTCAGTCCTGTGGAGTCTGCCCAACTCTTCAGTTAAACCATGGCTGATCATATCTTAACTTCAAGTACCCACCTTAGTTCTGTAATCCTGAACGCCCTTACTCTGGGGAAATCTATCAGCTTCAGTTTTGATTCTGTCAATTGAGCTTCCAAGCCTCAACAGTGTTATCACAGCATTGCAGAATTGTTACAGTGCAGAGAAGTCCACTGTGTTTGCACTGGCTCTCCAAATGAGCATCACCCTTCTGCCTTTTTCCCCTATTCCTACACTTTGTTTCTAATCAAATAATTATCCAATATCTTCTTGAATACCTCGATTGAGCCTGCCATCACCACACTTCCAGCCAGTGCCTTTCAGACCCTAACAATTTGCCATGTGAAAAAGATTTTCTCATCTAACATTTGTTTGTTTCAAAAATTGCTTTAAATCTCTGCCCCTCTCGCTCTGGATCCTATTTTGACTGGGAACAGTTTCTTCCTATCTACTCTGTCCAGCTCGCTCATGAATTTGAAAATCTCTATCAAATCTCCTCTCAGCCTTCTCCCTCTCCAAGAACAGTCCCAATCTCTCCAATCTATCCTCATTGCTGAAGTTTCTCATCCCTCTTCTTTACTCTCTCCAGAAGGGAGAGTTTTGCAGATTTCCATTATCCCTTGAATGAGGGAATGCTTCCTGACATTAGGGAAGCTTTGGGCAAAATAGTATTGTCTCTAGGCTAGTAATCCAGAGACCCAGCGTAATTTAGTTTATTTATTAATGTCACAAGTAGGCTTAACACAACAATGAAGTTACCGTAAGAATCACCTAGTTAACACACTCCAGCATCTGTTCAGTTACACAGAATAGAACTTAGCATAGCCAATCCATCTAACTAGCATGTCTTATGGACAATGAGGGGAAACCGGAGCACCCAGAGGAAACCCATGCAGACACAGGAAGAACATGCAAACTCTGCACAGACAGTGACCCAAAGCAGGAATCAAACCCGGGTCCCTGACACTGTGAGGCAGCAGTGCTAACCACTGTGCCACCGTGTCACTCTGGGGACTCCAGGTTTCATTCTGAATTAAATAGAATTCTAAAGATGACTGGTTGTTGTAGAAATCCTTTTGTTCACTAATGTCCTTTAGGGAAGGAAATCTGCCATCTTTACCTGGTCCAGCCAGTGATGCCCTCATCCCATGAATGAAGAAGGGGCATACAAGAAAATATTTAAAATCCTTGCTAAACTAAACCAATGGATCTGAAGAGGTACATCAGTTATTGCAGTGGAGGACCAGAACAGGAGGAGGAATTTCCTCTCTCAAGGGTAGTGAACCTGTGGAATCTTTTATTCTAGGGGCTGGGTCATTAAGTATGTGCAAGACTGAGATAATATCACAGCTTGGTATGGCTCATGCTCTGCCTAAGGCCACAAGAAACTACAAAACGTTGTGAATGTAGCCCAATTCATCATGCGAACCAGCCTCCCCTCCATTGATTCTGTCTACATTTCCCACTGCCTTGGCAAAGCAGCCAGCATAATCAAGGACCCCATGCACCTCAGACATTCTCTCTTTTACCTTCTTCCTTTGGGAAAAAGATACAGGAATCCGAGGTCATGTACCAACCGACTCAAGAACAGCTTTTTGCTTGCTGCTGTCAGACTTTTGAATGGACTTACCTTGCATAAAGCTAATTTGAATTCAACAAAATCTATCTGGAATTAAGAGTCTACTGATGACTGTGGAAAGATTGTTGTAAAAATCCATTGGGTTCACTAATGTCCTTTAGGGAAAGAAATCTGCTGTCCTTACCTTGTCTGGGTTATAAGTGACTCCACAGCCGCAGCAATGTGGTTGACTCTCAACTGCCCTTGGGCAATTAGGGATGGGCAATAAATGCTGCCAGCGATGCCCTTGACCCATGAATTTATGAGAAAAAAATTGAATTGTTTTTTAATAAACTTCTAATCCTTCACAGAGCTCCAAGGAATTTATGGGAAGCAGAACAAATCGTGGCTGTTAGTTGTGTTGGCTGCTTGGGGAATACAATGGATTCTTTAAAGTATAACACGGGTTCTTTAAAGACAAATGTAATGTACTTTATTTTGTGTATTAAAGCATCGGGGTGAGAGAAGGGTGTAGAGTTTGTAAAATGCAGCAGAATATGTCAGACAACAAGATTATCAATTCAATATTATGAACTTCATAAACAACCTGTGCCCTTTGCTACCTGACACACATTTGAGGTATTTTTTTATAATCTTCGCATCTTCTAAAGGATTTTATGGAATACTTCGAGCTGTAGGTCATTACATATAGGGAAATATGGCATCTGGGTATCACACAGCAAGATCCCACAAGCCTGATAATCACCAGATCATTTGTTTTAGTGACGTTGGCTGATGGTTGAGAGAGATATTGAAATTGGAGCAAGAAAGGAATCAAAGAACAAAGAACAAAGAACAACACAGCACGGGAAACAGGCCCTTCGGCCCAACGAGCCCGCGCCGCCGTCCTAACGTCTTAATGACATATAGAGACCAGATATGTAGAATGGTTTGAATGATTGGGCAGCATGGTGTCACAGTCGTTAGCATTGCTGCTTCACAATGCCAGGGACCCGGGTTCAATTCCAGCCTTGGGTCACTGTCTGTGTGGAGTTTGTGCGTCCTCCCCATGTCAGCGTGGATTTCCTCCGGGTGCTCCAGTTTCCTCCCACAGTCCAAAGATGTGCTGGTTAGGTGGATTGGCCATCCTAACTGTAACAGTGGCGCAGTGGCTAGCACAGCTGCCTCATAGCACCTGGGACCTGGATTCAATTTCCAGCTTGGGTCACTGTCTCTGTGGAGTCTGCATGTTCTCCCTGTGGCTTTATGAGTTTCCTTTGGGTGCTCTGGTTTCCTTCCACAGTCAAACAGATAAAGTTTATTTTGAAGTGGCACGGTGTCACAGTGGTTAGCACTGCTTCCTCACAGCCAGGGACCTGGGTTCAATTCCTGCCATGCATGGAGTTTGCATGTTCTCCCCATGTCTGTGTGGGTTTCCTTTGGTTGCTCCAGTTTCCTCCTACACTCCCACATTCCAAAAATGTGTGAGTTAGGTTGATTGACCATGCTAAATTGACCCTAATGTCAGGGGATTAGCAGGGTAAATATATAGGGTGAAAGGAATAGTGGATGGGTTGGATTGTCGTTGGTACAGAGGTGATGGGCTAAATGGCCTCCTTTAGTACTGCAGGAATTCTATGATTCTTAAAATGACGATGAAAAAGGCTGAGAGAGGTGCTAAAAATGTTCATTATGTGATTAGAATGTGTGACAAAGGGTCATCCAGACTAGAAACATTGGCTCTATTCTCCCTCCATTGATGCAGTTGGACTTACTGAGATTTTCCAGCATTTTCTCATTTTGTTTCAGGTGCCAGCATCCATAATATTTTCCTTTTATCTCACACTCTGTGTTTTTATTCATCCAACGCATTGCTGTGCGGCCCAGTATTATTGTAAGAAGTCTCACAACACCAGGTTAAAGTCCAACCAGTTTATTTGATAGTAAACTCACAAGCTTTTGGAAATGCTGTTCCTTTGTCAGGTGTGTGGAAAGTTCTGATCAGACTGTCAGAATGTCTGGGCTTTAGTTTACATTTTAGACCCTTTACTCTCACGGACTCTACATCCCAAAGCCTTAAATCTGTGTCCCCTAATCTTTGTACCACTAGCTAATGGGAACAGATTTTTTTCCATGTCTATCTTCCCCAAATCTATCGTAATCCAGACTCTCAAATTCCTTTACTCCAAAGATAAAAGAGATGAGAAAGAATTTCTTCAGCTAGAGAGAGTGGTAAATCTGTGGAATTCTTTGCCACAGAAGGAGGCCAGGTCATTGAGTGTCTTGAAGACAGAGATAAATAAGTTCTTGATTAATAAGTGGGTCAGGAGTTATGAGAAAAGGCAGAAGAATGGGGACGGGAAAAATATCAGCTATGATTGAATGGTGGAGCAGACTCAATGGGCCGAGTGACCTAATTTTGCTCTTACGTCTTATGGTCTTACCCCAATTTCACCAATTCAAATCATTAGTAAGAAGTCTCACAACATCTGCTTAGAGTCCAAGAGGACCTACTCCCAGAACCTCCTGGAATACTGAAAAAAGCATGATTCATGAATACTCATGATGTGGAAATGCCGGCATTGGACTGGGGTGGGCACAGTAAGAAGTCTCACAACACCAGGATAAAGTCCAACAGGTTTATTTGGAATCACGAGCTTTCAGAGTGTTGCTCCTACATCAGGTGAGTGGACAGGAATCTAATAGCCTTGTGGATTCCTTTGTAACAGCTGGCCCGAAATGAATACCTAATTTAGATATAAATGTTCATCGATGTAGAACTGTCAACATCAGGGACATAAGATTTATAATCAAAGGGAGAGAGAGGAGATACTAAAGTAATTTAAACATCTGGAGCTGAGCTTTTTCCAGAGGTGTCAACATCAGGGAAATGTTAGAAGTGACATTTACGACCAGCATCACAATTTGCAAATCCATTCAAACATATGGAGCTTTCTTTAGTTTTAAGAGCAAAATACATCAAAAGGAATCATGGACTGAGAACAAAATGATTGATTGTTACTGCTATTGGATGGCACTTGGTGAGTCTGGTTTTATTTTTAAGAATGAGATAGAATGAGAGGCTACATCTTAGAACCAAAAGGACCAAGGTTTTTTTCAAATCTTATATTGAAACTGCCACACCGTCCCCCCGCTCCCCACCGCAAGCCATAGCACAGAACACCACCAAAGTTGAAAATAATAAGAGCAGATGGAATAAATCAAGAAGTTTTGACTGGGGTAGAGCAAGTAAGTGCTTTCAAAGTCCGTTGGTTGTAGCAGGAACCATAAAAATATAATAGGGTAGAATAATATCTATCAGATCTTTCCTCATGAAGGAATGATGTGAAGATGCTGGCGGTGGACTGAGGTGGGGTGGAATCATGAGCTTTTGGAGCGCTGCCCCTTCATCAGGTGATGAAGGAATAGCACTGCAAAAGCTCAAGATTCCAAATAAACCTGTTGGACGTTAACCGGGTGTTGTGAGATTTCTTAGTAATGATTTGAATTGGGGAAATTGGGGTAGTTAAGACCATAAGATATAGGAGCACAGTTAGGCCACTTGGCCCATTGAGTCTGCTCCGCCATTCAGTCATGGCTGATATTTTCTCATCCCCATTCTCCTGCCTTTTCTTCATAACCCCTGACCCACTTATTAGTAAAGAGCCTATCTATCTCTGTCTTCAAGACACTCAATGACCTGGCCTCCACAGCCTTCTGCAGCAAAGAGTTCCACAGATTTACTACTCTGGCTGAAGAAATTCCTCGTCATCTCTGTTGTCTTTGGAGCAGAGAAATTTGAGGGGAAATTTAAAAGAGGAATCCTGGATTATTACAGGTTTGGGGAAGATAGACATGGAAAAAAATCTGATCCCATTAGCTAGTGGTACAAAGACTAGGGGACACCAGATTTAAGACTTTGGGAGTCGTGAGCTGCACAAAATGTCCATTGTAATCTGCATTTGTCTTTTCAATTTGGTTTTGGCAAATTCATAGAATTTCATTACTGTGCTGAACAATACACATTGGAAGGATGCCACTGCCCGAATGTAATGATTTGAGTAGTGCCATCTTTGGTCCTGGCCACAGCTTACATTGTCACCCTAAGATAGATCACAGAGAAATGTGCTTGAACTGCATAAGCACAGTGTTGGTAGGAAGCACAGTCGTGATCCAAACAAACTTTTCTTCCCATGGTCAATATTTCTATATCTGATGAAGGGAAATGTGCAAAGAAATGCAGGTGCACTATAACATGGATAAGTGTGAAGTTATCCACACCAGTAGGAAAATGGTGATAGATTGGAAAATGTTGATGCACAAAGGGACCAGGGTGTCCTTACACACTACCTTACAGGCCTAGCAAGCAGAAAAATGTATGTTGGCTTTCATTGCAGGAAGACTTGAGCAAGGATATTTCTGTATAGGGTCTCCGTGAGACAATACCTGGAATATCGTGTGCAGTTTTGGTCCCCTTTATCTAAGAAAAATATATTTGCTAAAGAGGGAGTGCAGCAAAGGTTCATCAGACTTTTTCCTGGGATGATGTAGAAATGCCGGCGTTGGACTGGGATAAACACAATAAGAAGTCTGACAACTCCAAGTTTAAGTCCAACTGATTTATGTGATAGTAAACTCACAAACTTTCAGGTATTTTGACCTCTTTGTCAGATGAATGAGATGCTCTGGTCTCAGACAGCACATATAACAGCACAGACAGTTTACAGATTACTGATTAGGAAGCAAATCTTTACACCTAACCTGCTATTCAAGTTTTAAAGTGGCTAACAATATGAGTGGAAAGAGCACTGGGCACAGGTTAAAGAGATGTGTATTGTCTCCAGACAGTACAGTAAGTGAGCTTTTGCAAACCCAGGCAAGTCATGGGGGTTTCCATGGGGTTACTCCATGCCTGGAGCCACTTTAAGACTTGAATAGCAGGTTAGGTGTAAAGATTCGCATTCTAATCAGTAATCTGTAAACTGTCTGTGCTGTTATACGTGCTGTCTGAGACCAGAATACCTCACTCACCTGACAAAGAGGTTGAAACACCTCAAAAGCTTGCGAGTTTACTATCAAATAAATTGGTTGGACTTAAACCTGGTATTGTCAGACTTCTTACTGTGTTTCCTGAGATGACAGGATTGCCCTATGGGGGGAGATTGGGTTGGCTGCGTCTGTATTCACTGGAATTTGGAAAAAATAAGTGGATGTTATTGAAGTGTATAAAATTCTGACAGGGCTGGATGGACTGGATGCAGGGATGCTGATTCTAATAGCTGGGGGCGAGTGAATCTTAGCTGCATTGGACATACTAAATTTTCCCTCAGTGTATGGAACAGGTGCCAGAGTGTGGCGATTACAGGAATTTCACAGTAACTTCATTGCGGTGTTAATGTACGCCGACTTGTCACACTAAATAATAAACTTTAACATCAATAAATCAAATCAAATAAGTAAAAAATATAGATGTATTTCTATATTTTAGAGGCACATAAGGTGAGAGTGCAGATAGAAGACGACCCATGATCACATGGAATGGTGGAGCAGGGCTAGAAGGGCTGAATGGCCTGAATGGAGACTGAATTCCGAGAGGCTCCAGGCCATTCCGGGACGGTTTGCAACAAGTCCTAACTCATGTGGGGAATGAATGAATCAGAGCGCCCGCCAGTGGTCTCACGAGATCACCGAATAGAGGGAATTCCCGCGAGATTTCCCGACAAAGGGGGCGGGACGAACAGGAGATTTCACTGGAGTTCCAGGAAGGGGGCGGGGCGGAGAGGAGACAGCGCAAAAGGGGCGGAGCTGAAGCTGATCCCGCGATAGTTGCGGAAAAGGGGGCGGGGCGCTGAGCGGATCCCGCGAGAGTTCCGGAAATGGGGGCGGGACGGAATGGAGATGTCGCGAGATCCCCGGGAAAGTGAGCGGAACGGAGAGGAGATCTCGCGAGATCTCCTGGAAAGTGGGCGGGACGGAAAGGAGATCTCGCGAGAGCTCCGGGAAAGTGGGCGGGACGGAAAGGAGATCTCGCGAGGTTTCTGTTGGGGGGGGTGGGTGGAAGGTGTTGGAAAATGTTCGGGTTGTTGTTGTGTCCGGGCGGCCGGCGGCTCCCAGCGGCGGCGGTGAGTGTGAGAGACTGGAGGGAGACTCCGGGGGAAGGGTACCTGCGGCCTTCAGGCCCCTACCCCGCCTCTGGTCTCGGTCTGGGCGGAGGCTGCAACTCGCAAGGCCGCATTTGGAGCCTTTGGGTCGTGGTCAAAGCGGTCAGGGTCGCAGAGATACCCCCCTCCGCGGGAAGGAGGCGCAAGGCCTGAGATCCCGGCTCTGCCACTTACTCCGGCTGTCTGCAGGCCAAAGTGAAACTGCAGCTGATAAACTCACCTGAACCGCTCCGAGGGAGAGAGTTGCATTTCAATAGCACCTTTCACAGAAAGTTTAAGCTTTTATTTATTAGTGTCACAAATAAGGCTTACATTAACACTGCAATGAAGTTACTGTGAAAATCCCCTAGTTGCCACTCTCCGGTACCTGTTTGGGTACACTGAGCATGGCTGATGCCCCCTAACCAGCACATCTTTCGGACTGTGGGAGGAAACTGGTGCACCTGGAGGAAACCCACGGAGACTGTCTCTATGCTTTAATCATAGCCCATGACATCCCAACCCAAACTGCTGTGTAGTCATTGTAATGGTTTTCAGTTGCAGTCACTTTTCTGTGTCATAGAGATTTACAGCATGAAAACAGGCCCTTTGGCCCAACTTGTCCATGCTGTCCTTTTGTTTTACAACCCTAAGCTAATCCCAATTGTCTGCATTTGGCCCATATCCCTCTATACCCATTGTACCCATGTAACTATCTAAATGCTTTTTAAAAGATAAAATTGTACCCACCTCTACTACTGCCACCTCTCTGGCAGTTTGTTCTAGACACTCAGTACCCTCTGTGTGAAAAAATTGCCCCTCTCACCTTAAGCCTATGCTGTCTAGTTTTAGATTCATCAGCTTTGGGAAAAGATATTAACTATCTACCTCGTCTATGCCCCTTCATTATTTTATCGACCTCTATAAGGTCACCCCTCAGCCTCCTATGCTCCAGAGAGGAAAGTCCCAGTCTATTCAGCTTCTACTTATAAATCAAGTCCCGGTAGCATCCTAGTAAACCTTTTCTGCTCTCTTCCTATTTTAATAATATTCTTTCTGTAATAGGGTGATCAGAATTACACACAGTGTTCCAAGTGTGGCCTTACCAATGTCTTGTACAACTTTAACAAGATGTCCCAACTCGTGTATTCAATGTTCTGACCTATGAAACCAAGCATGCCGAATGCTGCCTTCACCACTCTGTCCACTTGTGACCTGTGACTCCACTTTCAAGAAGTTATGAACGTGTATCCCTAGATCTCTTTGTCTGTAACCCTCTCCAACACTATCATTAGCTGAGTAAGTCTTGCTCTGGTTCAATCCACCAAAATGCATTACTTTGCATTTGTCTAAATTAAACTCCATCTATCCAGTTTATCCAGAAGAAATTCATTAGAATATAGCTTCTATTATTATTATTATTGAACTGATTTGGTAGAACAGATGAACCAGAAAGATGAACATTAAACCTCTCACCAGAGCTGCTGCTAGCCTGTTGAGTATTTACAGCATCTGTTTGTATTGTGGGTTTTTCAACACTTGCAGTATTTAGCATTTGTAGTTGGGAATAAATGCCCTGCATTCTGTAATATTAAGTCGTATTGGTATGGCTGGTGAATTAAGAATGTAAGAACTAGGAGCAAGAGGCAAATAGGTCAGAGCTGCTTATTCACAGGAAGATCCCATAAGCAGAAAACGATTGACTCTATTATCTTTGGTGGTTGGCAAGAGTATTGGCCTGTGGACCTTTTTGAATCTAATTAAGCAGCAGGTCTCTTAGGAAGTGTTACTTTTGAAAATGCATGCTTTCTTACTAAAGTGTTAGTATGGCACGTGTTCTATTCCACGGTGAGGGCTGAGCTCTGAACATTACAATCCCTAAGGGATGTGTCTGCCACACATCGTGGAGGGGAGCTTTTGGGGTTACTGACCTGTTTTTAAACCTGGCAGAATTCTGATGCTGGCGAGCTGGTGCTAAACTCTGATTCCTGGGTTGTGCTACCTGTACATTAATGTTTTTCATGTTATCATGAATGTTGATGTGTGGCTTAGCTAAATCCATGTGTGACTGCATGGATGTTTTGTTTTTCTGGTTTAAATATTTTCCTAAATTCATATTGAAGCCAAGAGATCTCTCATCAACTTCAGAAGATTGCAGCAGTAGATTTGTGAATATTTCTGCATGATGGGATAATTCATAGCATAGTAGGATTTGAATAGAACATACTTTTCATGTCCAATGTAGGAAACAATTACGGAATTTGTCCAGGCAAGCGCTTTGAGACAACTGATTCTTTTTGTTTGCTGGTACCAATATGTGAAGATGTCCTAATGAGAACTCTTGCATGGAGTAAGGTGGTTTACCTTAGCAATTCTGGATCACTGTGTGCTGGTCTGTAGTTCCTGATTTTACAGAGAAGCCACTGGATCTCTCAAACCTGTCACTCTGACAAAGTGGAGTTGGCGCATGTGATCCAGGATTTTCATGCCACGGTGAAGGGGATATGTAATTCCACTCACCTTTTCAGGCAATGCCCCTTTAAATAAGGAGTGCAGAATTGGTGGGTGGGAGAGGAGGATGCAGACCCCTCTCCCTCTTTCGGTTCAAACTGAGAAATTGGGAATTAAAATCTTTCCTACCAACAAATGGCAAAGAATCCTGTCAATATTCCCAAGGTCAGACCAGTTAGATGAAAAACAAATGATGTCATTGCAGACCTATTGACCTGAGCAAAGCTGGGGTTGCACGTGCAGAGGTTATGGTTTTTTACTCTTCATAAACATTATTGCAAATATGAGACTGAGTTTTTTGCTTGTGTAGCGTCAATGCAGGCAGCACGCAGGTTGCAGCAACCCAGGGACTGAGTATTAAAATCCTGATGTGGCAGATTGTGAAAATGATTGAAGGAACCTGATTGTTTGCAGGGATTAATACCAGTAAACATAAGCTTGAAATGTGCTGGGTTCATGCCAGAAAAAACCTTGTTCACTAACATCCATCAAAGATAAGAATCTGCCTGTCCCGATTTACATGAGACTCCAGTTCCATGTTCTGTGGTTGACTCTTGGGGCTTCTGAAGTGGTTTGTCAGAAAAACACTTGGCTGATAATTTTTAAAGTAGGTTATTGCTCAGTTCTATCTTTGATCAATTACCACATCTTTTCTAATGAATGTTAGAATGACAGTTAAGAAAAGGCTCTTCGGCCCATTGAGTCTGCACTGACAATAAATAGCATTAAGGTCATGTTAATTCCATTTTCCAGCACTTATCCCATGTCCTTGAATGTTAAATGTATAGTTAATTGTAATTTAACTTTTGGTACTCCATTATAATTTCCTCACATCTTTGGGCCCTCAATGACCTGAGTCACAGAAAACATGATATGGAAGAAGGTTGGTTCTCCCAAACCCCAGCAATAGCTCTAGTCCCACATTTCAACTAAGTTCCCAAATCCCTTTGTTTTCAACAATCTTTCTAATTGCTTTGCAGTGCCAATGTGATCAATTTCAGTTACTAACTGACTGCATTGCACAGCTCCTGACTCTGAATGTTTTTCATTTGATCTTGTGGCACTTTGTTCTAGCACTATAACCATTGGGGGTTGTCCTGTTTCCTTTCCAAAGCTTTTCATGTCTCTTATCTCTTAACAAAATCAATTAATTTTCTGAACTACCTCTTCCTTACCTATTGCTGCTGATAAAACATTATTACAAAAATCATTTGGTAACAAGTTTAAAGAACTCAAGCATCATTGTGGACTGCAAAGGGTAAAGTGCCTCAAATTGTCTCCCACTCTTGTGATCTTTGCTAGGGAGCCATTCTACAGATTTTAGTTACCATCTGGTGATGGTCATTGTAGGATGTGACAAAGAGCAGCTCCACCACAAATATGAGGATCTGTGATAAGTAGCAAACTTATAAGCTGTCTGAGTTCATACGTAGACCAGACATTTGGGCTTGCTAGCTTGTGGAATGGTATCCAAGCACTTGCTGTGTAGTGCACGCAATAGTAGACATGGGTCTTGTTCAGATAACGACTGTCTATAGTCTCCAATTTTTTAGTACCAAGCACATGATGCGTTAAGCCAAACCCACCCCTCTCCATTTCTAATGTTTACGTATATATGCATTATCCAGAAGCTGTGACTGGACTGCTAGCAGCAGGAACAAATCTTCCTAACGCAGGGTACCAAGGTACCTGAAATTCCTTTACTGTTGTCTCAGGAGAGCCGAGTGGAAGTCTTTCTGACATGTCGTGTAATGCCATGTTAGACAAATCCCATTTAAATAAAAGTTTGAGATTCAAGACGGAACTGTGTTATACTGAGCACTGCGCTATAGTATAGTAGCCAGTGTTAGAGGGATCTGTGTAATTGTACACAATTGTTTGACTCAGGAAGGAAGATACATCAGCCAATTATCAGAGAATATTCCCGTAATTAGCTTGCTATTTATTTCACAAGTCTGCAGTAATTATGCTGCAGTCATTAATCGTTTAGCCTGAATGTCCTTGTGAATTGACAATACTGAGACTTGGTGTTGGCAACGATTTCAGCTACAGGCTCAACAATACTGAAATCTGGTGTTAACAATGAGAGCTAGTGTTTGCTTCAGTATTGACCTTGGACTGTTCGTATTCTAGGATGAGATTTTGAACCAGTGTCCTGCCTGTTGTTTCAGGTGAAATTATCCCTGGCACTATTTTGAGAAAGTGTAGAAGTATGAAATTTCATTGTACCAAATATCCCAACAGTAGGTTTCCTCCCTTCAAATCTTGGCTGTATTTGGAGAGAGCACTTTGAACTACCTAATGCTAGTATGGTTAGAGGTCTGTTGCCTGGGAGCAGTTTGTGATAATGAAATGTCACATGGCAATATCATTTAACAAAGTGTGTTAATTCCCTATATTTTTATCTTTGTATATAATGAAGGAGCGGTTCAAAGCTATATCATTTTAAATATTGGCTTTCTGAAGTATTATAATATCACAAATCTCATTGACCAAATCAAAGTTCAATAATTTCACAAAGCTTCTAGGATGTTGAGAGGAACAGGTAGTGTAGTTTGAGAGAAACTAGCTCTGTTGGTTGATGGGTTGAATCAGATATTTCAGCAGTGAAAAGGGTAAACTTCTCAAGAATCAAAGAATGGTAGAAGTTTGGAACACTCCTCCACAAATGGCAGTGATATTGCATTGATTAGTTTTAGATTGGAGATTATAAGTTTATGAGGTATGAAGTAAGAGTGCTTGTAAGGTGTTAAGCTGCAGATCTGTCATAATCACAGAGTGGTAATCAGCCTCACAGGGCAAGTGTATTCCTTGTAAAAATGCAAGATTTTGTAAGATTCTTCTTTGTTTCCTTTCCAGATCAGCTACCTGCAACGATTTCAAAGTACCCTTGTACTTGCAGAGCATAATAATGAAAAGCTGACTCCTATTACCCTCAATGCCATCACAGCAGCAAAACAGCTGGGTGGAGATGTTAGCTGCTTGGTGGCCGGTACAAATTGTGGCAAGGTGAGACCAGATCTTTAAATATCTTTGAAAGATTTATGCAAATTAGAACTGCTGTTGTAATATTATTACCTCTGAGACTTTACTGACTGAAAGAACAAGTTGCATTTATATAGCACATCTGATGTGATAAAATAGCCTGACGTACTTTACAGGAGTGCAATCTATAAAAGGTGATATTGAGGTGAAGAAGAGATATTGGGGGAGATGAAAAGTGCTTGATCAAAATGATAGGTTTTTAGTAGTGGCATAAAAGAGGCAAGAGAGAAACAGTATTTATATGCCACAGTGGTGCTTGACAATCACCAGGCAGTAGTCATGGGCATTCGGCCTCTGATCTTCAGGTAAGTGTTGTCCAAGGCGGCTTTCACAACACGCAACAGCGCAGTCACTGAGCAGAGACTGATAGCCAAGTTCTGCACACGTGAGGAGAACCTCAACTGGGATCTTGGGTTTATGTCACACTATCTGTAACCTTCACAACTTGTCTGGATTGCAAAGTCTCAGTAACTTTCCTGTCTGGAAACAATACACATCTTTTTAACCTTTGTTTAATGCTCTCTTCATTCACATTGTCTGTCCCTTTAAGACTTGATTAGCTGTAAAGACTCACATTCCAATCATTATTCATGTAAATTGAGTTTGTATCTTTATATGCCATGTTTGTGATCAGAACTCCCACCCACCTGATGAAGGAATAGCCAATTCCGAAAGCTGGTGGCGTTTGTTACAAATAAATCTGTTGGACTTTAACCTGGTGTTCTCAGACTTCTTACTGCGCTATTAATTTGACTAGTGGATTGTTTGTAGACTTCTCTTGTGGCATAGTGGGAAGCACTGCTGCCTCACTGCCAGAGACCCAAGTTCAATCCCAGCCTTGGGACACTATCTGTGCGGAATTTGCACATTCTTCCGGTGTCTCCTGGTTTCCTCTGGATGTTCCAGTTTCCTCCCACAGTCCAAAGATGTGTGGATTAGATTAATTGGCCATGCTAAATTGATTCTTGGTGTTGGAGGATTAGCAGGAGGTTATAAGGATTGTGCCTGATGGAACTTTTTTTATTTATTCATGGGACTGATTGGCTGGCATTTATTGCCCATCCCTAGTTGCCTGAGGCAGTTGAGAGTCAACCACATTACTGTGGCTATGGAATCACATGTTGGCCAGACCAGATAAGGACAACAGATTTCCTTCCCTAAAAATCATTAATGAACCAGATGGATTTTTCCAACAATCAATAATGGTTTCACGGTCATCAGTTAGTTAATTCCAGATTTTTAAAATTGAATTCAAATTCCACCATGACAAGATTCAAACCCAGGTCCCCAGAACATTAGCTTAGTATGTGGATTAATAGCCTACTGATAATACCACTAGGCCATCACCTCCCCTTGTTGGTGCAGGCTTGAATGGTCTCCCTCTGCACTGTAGGAATTCTGTGATTCCAATCCATTTGTTTTTCTGAGCCTCGTTTCAGACCTGATATTTGCTTATTTGTTACAGGTTGTGGAAGAGGTCAGCAAAGTGCAGGGTGTGAAGAAGATTCTTGTGGCTGAGAGTGACACATTCAAAGGTTTTCTAGCAGGTGGGCAAGAATACTGCAGTAGATTGGTTTCTTTCCCCAAAGATGCTGTCAGACTTGCAGAATATTTGCAGCATTTTCTGGTTTACTTTCAGATTTCCAGCATCCGCAGTATTTTTGTGATACCATTGTAGGCTTTGATTTTATTTTTAATCACAAGTCGGATACTAATGAAATCAACTTACTGCATCTGTAGAGATTTGAGGACGTATTTACCCTGTCGTAAAGTATATAGAAACATATAAGTAATAAAGAAGAAAGAATAGGCCTTTCATTTTAATCATGGTTGATTATCAGATTCAATATCCTGATTTTCCCTCCCTTTACATCCACATATCCCTCAATCCCTTTAGCCCCGAGAGTGATATCTAATTTCTTGTTGAAATCAGACACTCTTTTGGCCTCAACTACTTTGGTAGTGAATTCCACACATTTGCTACCCTCTGGGTGAAAAAATTTCTCCTCACCTCAGTTCTAGAAGTTTACCCCTTATCCTCAAACTGTGACCCCTAGCCCGAGACTCCCTCAACACTGGGAACATTCTTTCTGAATCTATCCTCTCTAACCCTGTTAGAATTTTGTGTTTCTATGAGATCACCTCTCACTCTTCTAAACTCCAATGAATATAATCCTAACCGACTCAGTCTCATTCTAATGAGATAGATCTATGACATTTTTATCTTTGGCAAGATACTTGAAACCAAATGGTTGCACTTTCTCAACACTACAATGTAGAATCTATTTAGAGCATCTTGTATAATGGATAATCTTTTATAACTTTTTCAAAAGCATTGCTGTTTAATCAGACTTGGGCTGTTAGTTTCAAACAGGTGTTCACAAATGTGAATATTTTTATACTGGAGAAAGGAGGTTTAAAGGCCAGCATTCAAGAAAGATAGCTTACTGCCACCTTCTCAAAGGGCAATTGGAAATGGGCAATAAATGCTGGCCCAACTAGTGGTATCCACATCCCTTGAATGAATAATCAAGAAAAAAGCTAATTTCTTTAAAACTCATATAATAAAGCAACAGGCTGTTTAGGTTCTTAACTGTGTATATGGAATGTGCTGGCACAAAATTCACTGACCAGAAGATTAGAGATTTCCCCTCTTTCCTGACACACACACTGGTCAATTTCTTAAGATGTGTAGGCATGTGTTAGCCTCCACTTTTTTAATGAGAACATTCCATGCTTCATTTGATGGCATGTTTAATTTGATGTGTTTTCTAACATACGTGTTTCTTCCTGTGCATTTGTGTACTTTAATGTTCTGCTTTCTGTGTTGTTGACAGAGGAGCTGACGCCACTGGTACTTGCTACACATAAGCAATTCAAATTCACACATATATGTGCAGGAGCTTCTGCTTTTGGAAAGGTGAGTTAGTGAGACATTGCATAGCATTCACAAAGGCCAATAAGCCCAGTAAATCTATGCCATGCACATAATTGCATCAGCAGAAATACCAAAGTATTAAGCAAAACATTATTTAAAAAACTTACTAGAAAGTTTTGTTTTTGTAATATTACAAGCTAGTACTTTGGGCTTAAAATGTGCATTGTTTAATTAACTTTGGAATCCAAGTTTCTTGTTTCTTATAATAATTTAAGTGTCACTGTATATTCCTGATCAGTTTCCCCACTGAGGATGTTAGATTTATTACTGTATAATTTCATTATTTTTAAACGAGTCATCCTTACTCTGGAAAAAAAAATCATAGAATTCCTATAGTGCAAAAGGAGGCCATTTGGCCCATTGAGCCTACACTGACAAGAATCCCACAGAGACCCTATTTCTGTAGACATGGCACAATGGTTAGCACTGTGGCCTCACAGGGACCCAGGTTCAATTCTCGGCGTGGGTCATTGTCTGCGAAGCCTGCAGTTTCTTCCCACATCTACATGGTTTTCTCTGGGTACTCCAGTTTTCTCCCACAGTCCGAAAGACATGCTGGTTAGATGCATTGGCCAAGCTAAATTCTTCCTCTGCACCAGAATGTGGCAATTAGGGGATTTTCACAGTAACTTCATTACTTGTGACACTAATAAATAAACTTGAAACTTTGATTTGTCTCAATTCCTGTTTGATCCTTTGCCAACTACTCTCATTTCTAATCTGAACAGATCTTTACAGAAAAGAAAAATGCACACTTGTTCAAGTAGGGTGAAATTTAATGTTGCTCGTGGCTGGTCAGGCCTTCTAGTTCTTTAACTGAGCCACTTGAATTGCTATAAAACTTCCTGTAGCATTTTCCTGCAATACTTCATCTTGTCTTGGAACTGTCAGCTCACTGGCTTAATGGTATCCCAATTGAATTACAGTGCATTACACAGTGCATTATATTTCATAAGTTGTATTTTATTGGATTAGTTCTGCCCTTCTCCCTAGATCTATTCCATCATTTCTGTGTTTCCCAGCAATATTCTAATTAACTGTCCTCTTCCCACTTGAAAATTATATTATGCTCAGGTTTTTAACTTAATGTTTCTAATGTAACACAAAGGAAATGGAGGGTAAACTGACATTACATTTTTTAATGAATGCACAGCGTGAGGATATAAAGAATAAAATGTAGTGTAACCAAACTGAATGTGTCTATGTTGTGATTCAGTATGCACAGAAACAGCATCATTCTGCTTCAAAGAACACGCATTGAAAGTAAAAAGAATTTGTTAATAGCTTTCTGTTAAAGGTCTGCTAAGCAGTAAGAATCAACAATCCAGTAGAGAAAAGACCATAAGACGTAGAAGCAGAATTGGGCCGCTTGGCCTATCGAGTCTGCTCTGCCATTCAATCATGGCTGATATTTTTCTCATCCCCATTCTCCTACCTTTTCCCCAGAACCTCTGATCCCCTTAGTAATCAAGAAGCTAGCTATCTTGACTTAAAGATACTCAATAACCTGGCCTCCTGCAGCAAAGAGTTCCACAGATTCAATACTCTCTGCTGAAGAAATTCCCCCTCATCTTTGTTTTAACGTATTGTCCCTTTAGCCTGAAGTTGTGCCCTCTAGTTCTAGTTTTTCCTCCCAGTGGAAACATACTCTCCATGTCCACTTTATCCAGGCCTCGCATTATCCTGTACGTTTCAATAAGATTCCTCCCTCATCGTTCTAAATTTTAACACATACACACCCAAAGTCCTCAACCATTCCTCGTACAACAAACTTCTCATTCCATGGATCGTTCTTGTGAATCTCCTTTGGACCCTTTACAAGGCCAGCACACCCATCCTTAGATATGGGGCTCAAACTGCTCACAGTATTCCAAATGGGGTCTGACCAGAGTTTTCTACAGCCTCAAGTACAAAGAAGGTTATGAGTACTGTTATGAGGACTAAGATGACAACTGTTCTGCAAACAACTAAGTCCCATTATAATGCCCATTTGTGGTGCTACTGGTTCAGGACAGCATTCTGTCCAGGGACTGGATAATGGTTTTCTGGGTGGCACGGTGGTTAGCACAATTGCCTCTCAGTGCTAGAGAACTGGGTTTGATTCCCTGCTTGAGCCACTGTCTGTGTGATGTGTGCACGTTCTCCCTTATCTGTGTGGGTTTCCTTAGGATGCTCAGGTTTCCTTTGAAAAGCATGCTGGTTAAGGGCATTGATCTGAACAGGTGCCAGAATGTGGAAACTAGGGGATTTTCACACAAGCTCTATTGCACTATTAATGTAAGCCTTACTTATGACGAAAACTTTTTTAAAAAAAACTTTATTTTCCAGCATAAGGGTAACCTGTTAGGAAATGGGGTGGTGTAGTCGCAACGTCATTGCACTTGTAATTCACAGGCCGCAAATGGTGGAATTTGAATTCTATTAATAAGTCTGGAATATAAAGCTAGTCTTAGTAATGGTGATCATGAAATGATCGTGGATTGTATTTCAGAAAAAACCATCTGGTTCACTAATGTCCTTTAAGGAAAGAAATCCGCTGTCCGTTCCTGGTCTGGCCTACATGTGATTCTAGAGCCACAGCAATGTGGTGACCCTTTACTGCCCTCTGAAATAGCCTAAGAAGTCACTGAGGGCAGCATAGTGGTTAGCACTGCTGCCTCAGCGCCAGGGCCCCGAGTTTGATTCCCTGACAGCTTGGGTCACTGCAGAGTCTGCATGTTCTCCCTGCGCCTGCGTGAGTTTCCTCTGGGTGCTCCGGTTTCTCCCACAGTTCAAAAAGGCGTGCTAGTTAAGTGCAATGGTCATGCTAAATTCTCCCTCACTGTACCCGAACAGATGCCAGAGTGTGGCAACGAGGGATTTTCACAGTGACTTCACTGCAGTGTTAATGTAAGCCTAGTTATGACTAATAAATAAATTCTAAAAATATTTTACCCTATTAATTGCTTGACATGGGCAATTTAGCATGACCAATTCACCTAACACTAATCTGGGACAGATTGTCTTCCCACCAGCTGTTTATTTGCTGGTTTGTCTTGGAGGTAAAAAATATGACCAAATAAATTTGGCATTTTAAGCAGAAAATACACCTTTGGTTATTCTACTTAAGTTGAAAATAAACTTTCCAAATTTTCATTTGTTTACAGAATCTAATTCCTAGAATAGCTGCTAAACTTGATGTTGCTGCCATTTCTGACATCACTGAAATTAAAGATCCAGAAACGTTTGTTAGGACTATCTATGCAGGTAGGTCAGTGGTATAAATGACTTGTAATTAGTTACTATGCTTTTTCCAGAATGTAAAATCTAACATTTTTTGAATTTGTGTTCTCGTGCATTATAGAAAAGTTTCTGGCATGGCACCAAAGAAACAACCATTTGAGGTTATGTTGCTATATTCCTTTCATCTGCTCTACAGAGTCTTTTATTTCCCATTAAATTGTAACAATGCCTGGTATTAGAACATGGGAGCAACTGTCATTAGTTACTTCCATTGCCAGAAACCAGGCTGTGTTTTATACCTCATTAGTTCCAGCAACTTGCATCACCTTTACTTTGTAAACAGTGAAATTTCTTAATCTGGCGATGCAGTGGTTAGCACTACTGTCTCTTGGAGCCAGGGACCCAGGTTCAATTCCAGCCTTGGGTCACTGTCTGTATGGAGTCTGCATGTTCTCCCTATGTCTGGATGGGTTTCCTCCACAGTCTGAAGGATGTGCAGGTTAGCCGCATAGGCCATGCTAAATTCTCCCTCAGTGCACCTGAACAGGGTGTGGTGGCTAAGAGATTTTCAGAGTAACTGCATTGCAGTGTTAATGTAAGCTGACTTCTGACACTAATAAACTAAAACTAATGCAGATCCCATATCAACATGGCTTGTTCATTGGACCAGACACTGGGATGTTAGAGAATGGAACTGAAGGTGAGGTGGATTTTGTGGAATTTGAACATGGGGAGCAACAAAGCAAGGTAGAGTTATTTTGGAAAAGCATTGAGGTGTGTTATGTTTCGTTGAAGGTTCCACTGATGATTTTGAATATGGGTTTGAAGCATGTTGCCCTGGTTTAGAAGAGTGGCTGGTGAGAGATGGGAATTTAGGCATCAGAGAGGTGATAGATGAATGGAGCATGGAGGGATTGTTAAAGATGGGGAGCCATTTGAGGTCGACCAAGGTTAGGAGTGCTTGACGTGCAGTAGGATGTGAGTGGCAGATTAGTAGAATAAGGGTTAATCTTATTGGAATGTACAAGATCCTGACGGGACTTGACAGGGTGGCTGTTGAAAGAATGTTCCCCCTTGTGGGAGATAACAAAGAATACAGTTTAAAGATGTGGCGGCGGGGGGGTCCTCTGATTTAAGATAGGGATGAGAAGCCAGGGACATTGAGTATTTTTAAGGGGAAATTAGACTCTTGACCAGCAAGAGGGAGTCAAAAAGTATGGGGGTAGTTCCAGGAAAGAGGAATTGAGACCACAATCAGATCAGCTGCAATTTTATAAAATGTTGGATTAGACTCAGGGCTGAGTGACCTACTATTCCTAATTTGTGACTTTGAATGTAGATTCCAGATGAGTTGAAGTTTGTGGAGCATAATGGCCGGTGAGTTGAATATATTAAAAAAAGTGGAATCCAAGAAAAAATTTCAGTAGTGGTAGAATGAGGTAGGAACTGATGCAGGTGATCCTTTTGACTAAGCTTGCAATTTTCCTTGTCATCCATGGTCCCCAAATCCTGCCATTTCTAAACTTCATTTTGTGGGGACGTGTCTGTCCTGCACTTCAATCAATTGGTCTTTAAAGGCCTCCCACATGCTATTACCCTCAAATAGCTGCTCCAAATCCACATTTCCTCGTTCCTGTCTAATTTAGATGCAATTGGCTGTCGCCCAATTAAGCACCCCCATCGGAGAGCCATTCTTATCCATGACTATGAAATCTTAGGGAATTACAGTTGCTAAGCCCAAAATGCTCCCCCACTGAAGCATGGATCACCTGACCTGGCTCATTCCCTAATATCAATTCTAGAATGATCTTCTCTGGGATACTGGTTTCCTGAGGATGTACTCTGAGACGTGCTTACGATTGATGATAATTCACAAACTGTTTTTTGGAGTTCAGGTTCCAAAAGTCCACCTTGAAGTCTGAGCGGTTTTTCTCAGTTCTTAACTCTTGACTTTCTGCAGGAAATGCTTTGTGCACAGTAAAGTCTGGTGATGAAGTGAAAGTGTTCTCTGTACGAGGGACATCTTTTGAAGCTGCTGCTGTGAATGGAGGAGATGCAAGTTCTGAAAAAGGTAAATGGCAGACTCTGAACTTTGAAAGACTGTTTTTTTGGTCCACTTTTAGGTTTGAGCTAGCTAATGCTCATCAGCATTACTCTAGCTTGTGCTGCCATCATTCCTTAGTTGTATATAAACTTGAGTGAGCTTCAGGCGGTGCGAACACATTGTGAAAACATGAGCAATGTTAAATGGGATAGCTCAGCAGCCACTTGCCAAGTCCTTACGAACTGCAAATAAGGTAATTGATCAAATAATATGTCTTCTAATGGCTGAGAGGAATAATCTCCAGAATGCTGAAAGAACTTTGCAGTTCTGAGTTGTTTCATGAGGTCTATTTTGCGCATCCGAACAGGCAGACAAGTCCTTGATTTTAACATCCCTTGAAAGACAGCACCTTTGTCACTGTAGCACTTCATGTTCTGCGCTAAAGTCAGTCTCGGTTATATTTCCAGCCCCAGAATAGGGCTCGATCCCTCAATCATCTAAATGTTGTGGTGCCAGCTGAACCAATCTTACGTCAGTGGTTTATAAAGTGAAATCTATCAACTGAACCAAGAGTTGGTTGGAAGGTGGCATTCTATGAATTGGGTTAGTGCTTACTAGGACACTAGTGCAGCTTTTCTCTGCTCCTTACCTCTTAATTCAATCCAGTTTCCTGTACACAGTAAACTCCTGCCCTTTGCAACCCTTTGGCAAATTTGTCTGCCTGGACCAAAGGGTTTGTACACCAGATTGCATAACACAGTTCAAATATTTGCTCATCTGCCATATTGGTTCCAAAATACTTTCAAAAATCAGCAAGATTTCTCTTGAGATGAGCTGTGAGGAAGATGCAGAGATGCTTCAGTGTGATTTGGACAGGTTGAGTGTGGGCATATGCATGGTAGATGCAGTATAATGTGGATAAATATGAGGTTATCCATTTTGGGAGCAATAATAGGAAGACAGAGTATTGCTTGAATGGGTATAAATTGAGAGGGATGGATGCTCAGTGAGATCTTGGTGTCCTTGTGCATCAGTCTCTGAAAGTAAGTGCACAGGTACAGCAGGCACTAAAAAAGGCGAATGATATGTTGGCCTTCGTAGCAAGAAGGTTTTATAGGGTGTTTGTGAGGCCACACCTGGAGTATTGTGTGGAGTTTTGGTGTCTTTATCTGAGGAAGGATATTCTTCTATATAGGGAGTATAGTGAAGGTTTCCCAGGCTGATTCCTGGGATGACATGTCTGTCACATGAGGAGAAACAAAGTCACTTAGGATTATATTCACTGGAGTTTAATAGGGTGAGGGGGATCTCATAGAAACTGATAAAATTCTAACTGGGTTAGACAGGGTAGATTCAGAAAGAACATTCTCAATGGTGGGGGAGTCCAGAACTAGGGGTTCATAGTTTGAGGATAAGGGATAAACTGAGAACGGAGATGAGAAATTTCTTCACCCAGAGGGTGGTAAATGTGTGGTGTTCATTACCACAGAATGTAGTTGAGGCCAAAACATAGTGTGATTTCAAGAAGAAATTAGATATAGCTCTAGGGGCTAAACAGATCAAGAGATGTCGGCGGGGGAATGGGGGTGGGAATCAGGATATTGAATTTGATTGGCCATGAATCGAAGGGCTGGAAGCTATTCCTGCTTCTCGTTTCTATGAATGTGTACTAAGGGTAGGTAAAATAAGTTACATTCTCTCCTTGGCTTGAAAAACACAGTTCAATAGTAACTGGTTGTGAAAATTTCTGAAAATTCTCGGACATGAAATGCACTAACAGTACAGTTTCTATTTTGAGTAACTGCTGCTTTCTGATACTTTGATGAGACTATTGCTTAACATGGTCATTTTCCTAAAAGATGATTTATATATGCTGTATTGTGCTTTCTATGCTACCCTTTCTAAACTCCGTCCCATTGTTTTTATGGCTAGTTTCATCCCCGCCTGGAGCTGGTCTGTCTGAGTGGGTTGGACAAAGCCTGACCAAAAGTGACCGTCCGGAGCTGACCAGTGCTAATATTGTTATATCTGGGGGTAAGTAGGAGATATTGTGCCTAATATTAATCTTTGAGTACAATTTTTGCATTTGTTACCTAAATACATGAGGGATCAGCGTAAGTTACAATCTTGAAATGAAATTTACTGTTTCTTGTAACAAATAATACGAATCAACATTGGATTTGTATTCCTAGTTGCAATACACCAACAGACATCTTTCAAAAGCTCTAAATCTGAAATAAACTAGAACCATTCTCTTGGGAGCTGTTCTGTTGCATCATTGTAGATTTACTGCTTCTTTCCCTACTCCACATTATCTTATTCCATTTTCCCAATTGTGGAATAGACTGCATCTAATAAGAGAGCCTTTGGCTTACTCAGCTAAGAGCTCAAACCCCAAGTTCAAGGTTGTGTCATCAGAAAAATAATTTGAATATGAACAAAGAGTATTTAAATACAACTCACTGTAGTTCTTGTTCTTGGCTTCTCTGCAAAATAACAGATGATAATTGGACAAAGCAAAATGCTGCATGTGGAGGGAAGATAGTGGCATAATGGCATTGCTGATAGACTGGGAATCCAGATACCTAAGGCAACATCTGGAGATCAGGGTTCAAATCCTACCACCGCAGATGGTGGCATTTGAATTCAATAAATTCTGGAATTAAAAGTCCATTGTTGATAGTCGTAAAAACCCATCTGGTTCCTTTAAGGAAGGTAATCTGCCATCCTTGTGACTCCAGAGCCACAACAATGTGAATAATTACTTTGGGACATAGGAATGGGTCTGCTTGAGACAGTTATTGGTTCAGGCTTGATGGGCCAAATGGCTCCCTTCTGTAGGAGTTTTATGATTCTAAGACACAGTTGGAGGGCAGTTAGGGATGGACAATAAATACTGGCCCATAAAATGGATAAAGGAAAACAAATGTGCTGGAGAGTAGATAAATGGCCCTCGAGCAATCATTCCCTGGCTGAACTATTGTGTGCTCCTTTGGCCATACCGACATGGCTACTAAGTGCTAGAATTAGTCAGTAGATCAGGCATCATCTGTGGAGAGAAACAGTGTTAATATTTCAGGTTGATGATCTTTCATCAGAGCATTGTTGCCTAACTTGCTGAGTATTTCCACCACTGCTTGTTTTTACCTTTCACTGAAAGGTCTAGCAAGATCTACTTGAATTCAGTCACGGGAATGGTAACTTAATGGTTCTGGTTCTGGACAAGCTCTACTATCGGGAAATAGATACAAAAGTCTGAGATCACGTACCACCTGACTCGAGAACAGCTTCTCCCTTGCTGCTGTCAGACTTTTGAATGGACCTATCTTGCATTAAGTTGATCTTTTCTGCACCTTAACTATGATTTAATACTACGTTCTGCACTTTCTCCATTCTCTATGAATGGTATGCTTTGTCTGTATCTTTTTCTTTACCCAAAGGGTGGTTCGGGAGTGGAATGCCCTGCCTGCAGCAGTTGTAGATGCGCCAAGTTTGGTGGCGTTTAAGAGGTTAGTTGATAAGTATATGGAAGAGAAGGGAATGGTTTAGTTTGGAGGGGCATTGCTTTTTATATTGGTCGGCGCAACATCGAAGGCCGAAGGGCCTGTTCTGTGCTGTAATGTTCTATGTTCTATGTATCCTGCGCAAGGAACAATACTTTTCACTACATTAATGTATGCCAATAATAAATCAAATCCAAGAAGCTGTGTGATTGAATTTAGTAGCTCTAGATATTTGTGGCTGAGCATCAGAAAGAAAATGAACATGAATATTGTTATAAATTCCCAGACTCTATCAACAGTTGTCAGGAGGAAGCCTCTACTGTATAGTCTGCAAGTGACTTCAATCCCACACTATGCTGGCTGCCTTTAATAATGAGGCAGGCAGGAATTGTTGCATCATTGCCACTATATTAAAATCTAATAGCAATTCTGTATTGGTACAAACTGTTTAAATAGCTGATATGATTGCCTTAATGTTTGCTAGGGCGTGGATTAAAGAGCGGAGAAAACTTCAAGTTGTTATATGACCTTGCGGACAAGTTGCACGCTGCAGGTGGGTCCATTGATAGTCATTTCATTTCTCTTTCATTAGGTGAATGTACTTTAGTAATTGAAGATAGCTACTGATGATCCATGATGTAGTGTTCTAAATTTAAAAGGGAAAAGTGTATCTTACCTATTACTAGTTTATTTTTCTCAAATTAGAAATTTGTTAGAAATTAATATAATTGTATGTTCCAATAGCTCCTTGTTGCAATAAGACTATAAGACATAGGAGCAGAATTATACAAGTCAGCCCATCGAGTCTGCTCTGTCGTTCAATCATGGCTGATATTTTCCTCATTCTCCTGCTTTTCCGCATAACCCCTGATCCCCTTATTAATCAAAAACATATCAATCTCTGTCTTAAGTTCACTCAATGACCTGACCTCTACAACCTTCTGTAGCAGAGTGTTCCATAGATTCACCATTCTCTGGCTGAAAAAAAGCTCCTCCTCCATCTCTGTTTTAAAGGATTGTCCCTTTAGCCTGAAGTTGTGTCCTCTGGCTCTAATTTTTCCTACTAGTGGAAACATCATTTCTACGTCCACTCTACTCAGGCTTCACAATATCCTGTAAGTTTCAATAAGATCCCCCCACTCATCCTTCTATACTCCGAGTACAGACCCTCAACCAATTCTTGTATGACAGACTCTTCATTTCCGGGGATCATTCTTGTGAACTTCTTCACCCTTTCCAAGGCCAGCACATCCTCCAATTATTGTCATGTGGATAAAGGTGAAGATGGTAGATAAATGGCCCTCGAGCAATCTATTTTGTATCATTCCCTGGCTGAACTATTGTGTGCTCCTTTGGCCATACTGACATGGCTACTTAGCCTGCGGAAGGATGCAACACAGCTTGTGGTGGTTCGTTCTACTGGAGTGTCATTACTGCACCATTATGCATATTCCAACTTCTTAATTTTAGTTTTGAAATAAACTAATTTAATACATCTAATCAACAGCACTTTATCAATCTTTTTGCCTTTGTGCACTTTGTGTCCATGTTTTCCATTACAAACTCTACTTCCTCATTTCCAGTGGGAGCTATATATGTGAATTTGACAGGCTGTTATTACATTTTCCTGCCAGTTGGGGTCTGCAGGGCTAGCTCTCAAGCCTGTATAGACAATTTCTATTATAAATGTGGACACAGGAATTTATAATGGAAAGACAGAAGGTATGACAATTGGAACTGGATTACATCCACACACCCTGTTTCAATCATACTTCCACCCTTGTGTTCCGAATTTTTTGCTTCAAAGTAAGATATCACCTTGATGTCTCATGCGATACACCATAGGAGATTGACTAGAATTTATATTAAAAAGTACTGCTGAGATGTTCTGTCATTTTGAATTATAGCATAACATGATCTGCTTTGAGCCACAGTTAACCCTTTATATCCCTTTATATATAGGAGAATGCTTCCCAAACACTTGAGAGAAAATACCCAACACTAAAATTCTAAATTTTTAAGAATATGATTTGAATTATTCATTTTCTTTGAATTCAATTCTGATATATCAGTTGGATAAAATTGTGGTTTTGATACCACTACAATTTTGAACCTTGATTTCTCATTTGTAGGAGATTGTTTTGTAAGCCAATACTGAATTTTGCAAATATTCTAATCATGTGTTAAACTTTGCTGCAAGATCTAAGATGGAACATTGACTAATTATTGTTCACCTTTGCTACAGTTGGTGCTTCTCGCGCTGCCGTAGATGCAGGGTTTGTGCCCAATGATTTGCAAGTTGGACAGACCGGGAAGATTGTAGCACCTGTAAGTATGGTAGTTGGGATCCAATAAATTAGTTATTGTAGAGTGATTCAGTGCAGTATAGATTGATAATTTGAGAGAAGGTAGTGAAGGTAGTTGGAGTCTGTATAAATCAATATTAAAATAGACTAAATGAAACGTATATACACCTCTACTGTCTTAATGTATATTAATCTGGTTCTGAATTCACACCTGCAGTAATGGACACTAGGATTTTCTCTCCTTTATTCTAAGGTGGTGAAATACAACAGATGTATTTACACTGGATAAGACAGGCTCTCCTTGCACCTCAGCAGTAGATGACTGATACAAAGGGTGCTATCAGCTTTGGAGTCCTGACTTGTGCATGAAACTAGATTGAGTCTTGAGCTGTTAGATTTTTACTTAAATATTTAACTGGTGGATTTTCTCCCTTTTGCTGCTGTGATTTGTAGCTCTTAACTTCTGGCACGACTTGGAAGGAGAGTACTGTGAATGGTGAGAGTACTGTGTGCAGTGATTCTTCAGTTTGGGCATGGTTCTCCAGTCTCTTGCAACTAGTTAAAAAGTACCTTAAACCATGCTTTAAATAAGATTGGTTAATTTAATCATCTCTAGCCATTGCTAAGTTAATAATGCCACCGGTATTTTTTCCGCTATCTGCATTACATTTTTCAGAATTAACATTGCGGGAGCAGTGCAGCATTAACTGGTATTTTAAATCCGTATTTCTTCAGAGTGTTAAATTATGAATTTATTTGGGACCAGCAAACACAATTAAGCATAAATGATTCAAGGGAATAAGCTAAACAAATTCCTGTGTATTCAAAGCCCAGCATTTGCCTTGGAGGTAGAAAGCTAATTAGTTGTGTGGACTCTGCTGTCATTTGCTAATTTAATGATAAATGTACACACTGGAAAGAGTTTAATGCACAAGAAAATTGTACATATATGCACCTGGGTATTGTGATTTGGGATTTTAATTCCCTGAAGGCAGATTGTGAAATGTTTCACTCGTGTGTTCCAGCAAGCACAGCTAGAATGCAAAGGTTCCATTAGTGCTCAATTCAGGGTTGTGAGGTTCCTAGTTTGCATTGAAGTCTCCTTAAAAATTTCAAGTATCGTCTCCTGGGGTGGGTACATCCTTTGAAATCCGATTTCTTTCATTGCATTTTTGTGTAGTTGCTAGCTTATTGCAGTGTGACCATAAAGGAAATGCTCTTGCACTTGTGATGTACCTTTCCAAGCTTGAGCTCTTTTTCCCCAGTTGTTCATTTGAATGAATGGTGGATACAATATTCATTACAATTTTAAATCCTGAAAAACATTTGAATGCACGGATCAGAATATTTAAGCCTCAATTGTCTACTATTTATTGTACAATCAGTTAAAAGCTTATTTATTAGTCACAAGTACGCTTACATTGACACTGCCATGAAGTTACTGTGAAAATGCCCTAGTTGCTACACTTTGATACTTGCTTGGGTACACTGAGGGAGGATTTAGCATGGCCAATGAAACTTAACCTGCACATCTTTGGATTGTGGGAGGAAACTGGAGCATCTGGAGGAAACCCATGTAGACACGGGGAGAATGTGCAGACTCTGCACAGACAGTGACCCAGTTGAACCTGGGACCCTAGCACAGAACAAACAGTGCTAACCACTATGCCACCCTGTGGATTGTTGCTTCAATGCATATGGTTTGCTGCAACAGTTCTTTTTGAGAGATATTGAGAGTATGATAGTCAAAATCTTGCTTTTAATAATGGACAAAAGCAAAGTAACAAATATTGAGAGAACTGTGGTTCTGCAAGTCAATTTGAGATTTATTTAACCTACAATTAAAGGTAATTTAACTACATTTAAGTTGAATATTGAAATATTTTTGAAATAGAGCTGCATGTGTGTTATTGTTGATTCTTGAGAAAGATATGGAAGTATTTTGTAATGGGGTTCAGATACAAAGTTAATTTTTCAATTATATTTTGTTTAGTAAACCACTAGATTGTAAAATTACTTTTAGGATACAACTCCAAAATTAGTTATCATTAGTTGATTATTAGTTGATACTATAAACTACTTCAGTGCGCTAGGAAAGACTTGTAGGATATTGTAAGAGTTTTATCAGTGCATGCTAATATAGTGTGTTGTACCATGAACGTAACCTTACTTTGATTATGTTGCTGATAGCAGCAGTTTGCATGTAGTGTAAAAGGAATGTTGAATGCAGGTAAATATTCCTTTGCTGTTTGCAAAGTGATGTAGGCACTCACAGGGTTAATTGGTTAATAGTCTGCTGGTACAGCTTTTTTTAAATCTTTCATATAAGCTTCCATTAAAGGATGTTGGACATTACAAAGTTTGACTAAGGAGACCTGTACATGTTCTCTGCGGTTCGGCTAAAGCTCTCAATGGTTAGTGAGACCCATAAGTGCACATAAATAATGTGTCCTGAGAATAGAGACAGCCTCTAAACACAAAAGTGCCCCACAAAGCATGGAATAAGTGCTATAATGTTGCTCTCTTGATATACTTTTTGCGTATAATTTGAATGCGATTCTGCTGACTTTCCTCTTCCTACAAGGTGCATGACATTTTAACCAGCATTTTTGAGGTAAAGCCCTATTGGTTGTGTTCGAATTCCTTTAACCCATAGAATGAACTTCTAGTTTGTTTTAATAAAATGTCTTCTGGGGCACTGTCTTACTAAAACATTCAAAGGAAAAATGAGCGGTTCTACTTTATTACAGAACTTGAATTTCACTTGCACTGTAACTGCAGATCTTTGACCGGCATCTGATTTACACTGTTGTGGATCTCATTCTCATTGGAGAGAGTTACAGTAAATAGATGCTGATTAATAGTGTTGTTTCTTGTCCTGCTGAAAATCTACTGGGGGAGGGGGAAACTGGTTTAGATAAGGATTTCCTATGTTTCAACATACTTTTATTATCCAATTTAATGAGTACATTTTAAACTTCTGAAATTAGAACTTACAGTATATATGCCATTTTTCCACCCATTTCAATTAACCCTATTTCTTTGATCCCTTTGTCCTTCATCCTTCATATTTCGATCTAAATTTTCCTTAAATGTGTGGTGAAGTTACCCCTAAGCAGTGTTGAGCCAGAGTAATGTGATAAAGTCTCCTGGGGACAGGGGTCATCTTATTTCTGTTACACTGCAAAGCACTAGGATAACGTGAGACAGCAATTATAAGGGACAAGTCCAATTCCATTGGTGTAGAGAGCAGGTGCTGTTGCCTACAAAGGGAGAGACCATCATGTCCCACTGATCAGCTATCACCCAGTGGGGCCCATGATAAGTAGGATGCAAACCTATCAGAATCTACCTGCTTCAGTAGGTGCTTGAAACTAGAGTCTTGGCTTAACCAGTGCGATAGAATCTATTGCACTACGCAAACAAATAAAACAAAAATGAAAAGAAAGATGATGCCAGTTCTTTGGCAAGCTGGAATGTCAGGACCAGGTTTAAGAAGGGCAGATGAGACAATCCAGGAAATTGCAAGCATGTGAGCCTTACATCAGTGTAAGAGAAACCAGTGGAGAGATTCTTAGGGCCAGGATGTACTCACATCTGGAAGAGAATAAGCTTATTAGCGATAGGCAGCACAGTTTTGTGAAGGGGAGTTCGTGTCTCTCAAACTTAATTGAACTCTTTGAAGAAGTGACACGAAAAATTGACCAGGGCAGTTGTATATGTGGACTTTAGTAAAATCTTCGATAGGGCTGCACATGACAGGTTGATGTAGAAGTTGAAGTTCTAAGTGATCCAAGGTGAGCTGGTAAGATGGATACAAAATTGGCGAAAGCATAGAAAGCAGAGAGTGAAAGAGTATGTGTGACAGGTGTGTTCCACAAGGATCTGCGCTGGGACCTCTGTAGTATATATAAATGATTTGGAGAAAAATGTACATGGCCTGATTAGTAAACTTGCAGATGATTCAAAAATTGGGAGAGTAGCAGATAGTGAGGAGGATTGTCAGAAGATACAGCAGGATATAAATCGGCTGGAGACCTAAGCTGAAAGATGGCAGATGTAACTTAACCTGGACAAATGTGAGGTGATGCGATTTGAAAGGTTTATTGCAGAAGGAAAGTGTACAATAAATGGTAGAACTCTTAGAAATATTAGCATACAGCGGGATCTAGATGTGCAGATCCACAGTTCCCTGAGGATGGCAACTAAGGTGGTCAAGATGATATATGGCATGCTAGCCTTCATCAGTTGGGGCATTGATTATAGAAATTGGAAAATCACGTGGTAGCTATGTTAAGACTTTGGTTAGGTTGCAGTTGGAGTATTGTGTACAATTCTGGTCGCTACACTACCGGCAAGATATTGATGCATTGGAAAGGATGCAGAAGAGATTTACCAGGACGTTGCCTGGTTTAGAGGATATGGACTATGAAGAAAGGTTGAACAAACTTGGATTGTTTTCATTGGAACATCAGAGGATGGTGGGAGATGGGGGACCTGATAGAGGTTTACAAGATTATGATAGGCCTTGATAGAGTGGGTAGATTGTCTTTTTCCCAGGGTCAAAGGGTCAGTTATTCGGGGGTGGGGGGGGGGGCATAGATTGAAAGTGAGGTGGGGAAGTTTAAAAAAGATCTAAGGGGCAAGTTTTTCAGGGAATGGTGAATGCCTGGAACATATTGCTGGAGAGGTGGTGGAAGCCAATTCTATAGCAATATTCAAGAGGCATCTGGGCAGATACATGTATAGAAGGATATGGACCACGTACAGGCAAGAAAATATTGTGTTGGCACAGACTTGGAGAGCTGAAGGGCCTGATCCAGTGCTGTACTGTTCTTTGTTCTTCCTGGGATTGATAGACAACACGCAACTTGTGAATAAATTGCAAAGACAGCTGTGATTGATGTGGAATTTGAGAGGCTAAATATTGATATAGCTTTCCAACAAAAGACCAGGCTTGTTGAGAGGGAATTGTTGAAAAAAAGCATTGCTTGATGATCTGTCAGGGGAAAAGTTCAGAGGAAATTCATGAGCAAGTTATAGGCTTTGCTATAAGAAACTCATTACACTTTATGGCAAACCCCCATGCTCCTAACAAGTAGTTCGGAATATGTTCTTTGCATCCACCTCTCAGCTGAAGCAGAGTTAGTTAATCTCATGAATTTCAATACTCCAACATTATGTTCCATTACAAACAAGGAAGAACATTCTGTGTTGAACTTGACACTTCTCTCGGCACAATCCTTGAATCAGGCTGTTTTTACCTACTGTGAATTTGAACACAAAAGTGGCCACAGACAAAGAGGCTGACCTTCCTACCTCCAGACTCCATGGCATGGGAATTATAAATGAAAATTGACAGGCACTACTTGAGGTTTGCTGGTACCATGAGCTTCTTATATTACAACTCACACTGCAGTGTGTCCTGGAGACATCTAACATCAGGGCATTGGCACTAGTGGATCTGATCATCACCAGATTTGACTCTCAACACACACAGCTGACCTCACAGTGCCGACTACGATATAGACACAACTCTTGAAGTTTGTCATTCAAAGCACAAATAATATCTTCAAATCAACATTAGCCATGTTGCCTAGCCAGATAACAACCAGCAGTTTCTCGAATTGTTTGCTGTCCGAGCAATCAAAACATTTAGTCTATACTGACGATGCTGCACTAACATTCCATACTGAGGAGCAGCAAGTGGGCAGATTCTGCAATGCCGATTTGCTTCGACCATCAGTTTTAGGAAGAGAGATGTCATAGCGCAAGACATTACTATATCATCATCTATCAGCATTGACAATGCAACGCTGGAGGTTGTTGGTAGTTTAGACCCCGCAATCGCCAGCAATCTATCACTTGATATTGAAATCATCATGCACTGAAAAAGTTGCAGTTATGCCCAAACTAAGCAAGAGAGCACAGAATGGGAGCAAACGGAGAACACTAAGCTTTGGGTGTACCAATTCTGAATTCTCCTTTATAATGGTGAGACCTAGACAATCTTTGCTAGGCAGAAAAAAAAGCCTATGTCAGAAAAATCCTCGGTATCCTCTTGGAATGATGTCACCAGTTCCGAGATATTAGGCTAATTCTGTCAGCGTATGTTCATTGTGAAGCCTACAAAGTCTGCCCTGATTCGTTGCCCATATTCTCTGCCCATATACTGAAAGACTTCCTGCCTGGTGAATTGGTCGTTGGGTCATGACCTCCTGGCTGGCCAAATGTCCACCACAGGGATACCTGCAAATGAAAATGAAGATGGTAGAATTGACATCTGACAATAGTCGCCTCTTGGCTGCTTTGAAAGGGCTTGGGAAGAGCTGAGCAGAAACTAGAAACTCAACTGACCAAGAAGTGAGGCCAAAGAAAACAGGAGAGGGAACAGTGTACCTGGTCAGTCCCCATCTGCAGCAGAGACCTTCATAGCATATCCCATATCTCCTGAAATGGAGTGATGTGACCACTCATTGTATTACGTTGTCTTGCTTGATATTATTTTTATAAAGAACTGAGATGGAAAAAAAAAATCACAGTGAATCCAAATATTCTTTCTTTAAATTTGGAAATATTTTGAAATGTGTATGAGTAAATTGAGGCATGACATGGCAACATGTAGCAGCCTTGGGAGAAGCAGGTGACTTTAGACCATGTTCCAAAGCTGACCATTACTAGGGCTTTCCTTGCCTCATCTGGGTCTGTTGTGGAATGACTAATATGGGTATGATTTGTCAATAATGTCGTTATTGAATTGTGTAACAGCCAGAGATAACGGAAGATGAGCTGGACTACCTTAGTCATTTTTGTCCAGCAATTCCTGCTTTCCATGTGTACTCTTGGATTTGAGATCTGCTCAGTGAATCAGAAAGCAGATGGCACCAAGAGTGATGTAAAGAAATAAGGGAGACATTTGTATGCCAGATGAACAATGATTTTCGACAATCGTAGTAAGAAAGGAAGTCAGAAATCAGCGTGTGATATCCATATAGGATTTGAACCCTACGGTGTGAAGGTATGAACTGTTAAATATGAGTAATGTAGACTTCCAGATTTTGGTGGGTGGGGAAGGAGCTTTTTAATCTTTCTGCTTTTTAACTATTATTCTGTACTTTTTTCAAATCTTTTGTTGAAAATAAGGTACATCAAACACTAATCACAGTCACAGAGGTACTTTCCACGGCATTATTGTGAAGACAATCGCAGAGTTCTGTGGTGTCCTGGTCAATGTTAATCCTCCAACCAGCATTCTTAAAATGGCAAATCATCTAGCCATTTATTTAACTGGTGGCAAGTTTTCTACATTCTAGTAGAGACAACACTTTAAGCATACTTAATTGAGTATTAAATATTTTGAAATATTTTGAGGTGGTGAAAGGTGCTATATAAGTGAAAGTTGGACTTTAACCTGGTGTTGTGAGACTCCTTACTTTACAAATGGGAAGTTTTTCCTAACATTGAATTTTGTTCTTAGCATTGAATAAGATAAAACACTAGTTCAATGGAGTTTTCTACCTTTAAAGCACCACCTACAACAGTAGTGAGTGATACTACTATTGATTTGAACGTTTTGACTCTAAGCCTAGCAAGGGTGAGTGATGTTTTGTGCAAAATCACACTGCATGGGAGCACTTAGCTGAATATGCACAACGACAAGAAGGAATCCTGGAATTCCCTCACTAATGACATCGTGGGTCAACCCACAGCAAGTGGACTGCAGCGATTCAAGAAGGCAGCTGACCACTATCTTAAGAGCATTAGGGACGGACAATAAATGCTAGCTAGCCCACATCTTATGAATGAATATATTTTTAAAATTGAGTTGGGGCTGTCCTTTAACCAGCGGGCTGAATGGCCTGTTGTGTTCTGGGTCCCCTCCTGGATGATCCCTTGTATTTGTGTAGCACAAATTGGAAAGAGATTGAGTGCTCAAATGACTTGATGTAAGCAGGTGGCTTGTGGTAGGCGAGCGTGTGGCACAGTGGACTGGTTTTAAGTGTTGTCATGCACCTGCGGAGTGTGAACATGTCTGATTGAGTTAGCTACGGCCTGAGCAACTGGTCAGTATCTTGTGTTCTAACACAGAAGATGATTGTTAATAAATGGAGTTTTTGCAGCACTTTTTTTTATTTTTTGTCTCTTAGTGTCTGCAAATGCTGGTGGCTTAGGGGATCCTGGGTCAAGCTTGGCAAATCGTTTTGCTTTCCATGTTGTGTTTTTATTTAAAAACAAGATTATTCAGTCATGTCCAGGAGTTGCTTTGCTGAAAACCTCTGAGTGTGTTTATACACAGCTGGGACTTCTTTACAGCAACCTTCTTCCCTACCTCCTGCTTTTCCTTTTTAAAAAAAAGTATAAATTCCCACCAGATTGACAGAATTTTTGATATTGCAATATCTGGTCTGGCTTTTAACTCTACTAGAGCTCTGTTCACAAATTGATGCTCTGCTCCTGTGGGATTTGTGCAGAAACATTAAATTGTACTGAAATATTCATGTGTGAGTGCATTTAGCTGAGAGCAATTTACGTGCTGCTCCCTGGAGGCCAGAAGGAAACAGTGCGGGGCCTCTCACTCCAGTAGACACCCTAACCATTCATCTTAAGAGTAATTACATGGCTTCCTTGATCAAAGCTGAAGAAAATCTTCTTAAGAGTGGGATGGGATGAGTGCTGATCTGTTGTGGCTCCTGTTCTACATTCCATCTGAGTATAAATATGCCCCCCAACTCGTTCAAACAACATTGGAAAACTCATTAGTGAAACTTGGCAAAAGGATAACTTGATACGATGGATTTTCCTGTGCCCTCTATTCTTCCCAAGCCAAATCTGACCATATACTTTTGCATCCTTTTGATAAACCTCCCTTGTGGAAGGTAAATTTGAATGTATATCACAAGTGCCTGTGAGTTGGTTCTTTCATGATCTTGTGATGGATAGAAGTCTAAAATGCTGTGCTCCGAAGGAGCTGTTTAGAAATTTGAATGTGTTTCTCGTGTAAAGACACTAAAAAGGGAGCCACTGGTGAATTTGCAATACTTATCATCAGTCAATATGTACGTCGTCCACACCCCATTGTGTCCACCAGAGCATATGTTTAATGTATCCTCTTTCATGGAAACCAGAATTAGCACAGATTATCTATTTCATAAAACATACTTCAAACAGTCTGTTTATCCTTTCCACGTAGTCCACTCCTTACATGAAAGAATTCTGCACTAAGCCTAGTGCAGTATTGTGTTCTTGTAATATAAAAATGTGAAATTTGCCTAGAATGTGCTTGTAATAGTCAACCACCACACAAGTGTATCAGATAATGCTCTGGGGATCTGAGTTAAAATCCCACCATGTCAGATGGTGAAATTTGAATTCCATTATTTAGATGATTAATTTAGAATTTTTTTTAATCAGTTGTCAATTGGGAATAGCTTAGTGGTAAAAAATAGACAGCATAGACAAGAATAAAGGAAATTACAAACACAGGAACAGGCCCTCCAAGCCTGTGCCGAGCATGCTACCCGACTGAACTAAAGCCCCCTCCTCTTCCGGGTCCATATCCCTCCATTCCCATCCCATTCATGTATTTGTCCAGATGCCTCTTAAAAGTCACTATCGTATCTGCTTTCACTAACTGCCCCGGCAGAGAGTTCCAGGCACAAGTTGGGCCAAAGGGCCAGTTTCCATGCTGTAAACCTCTGTGACTAAGTCTTGCCTGCATGTGTAGCACATGGTGTGTTAAGCATCTGAATGTTATAACTCTCAGCTGAACCAATGGTGGTGGTGATGGAATTTGGAGGTGTTGTCTTAATGGAGTCAAAAATGAATTGAGGCCACAGTTTTAGAGAATTCCAATGTCTGGCACTTTCTGAATTTTCCCTTTATACACTCGGTTGTAGATTTTCATGGCTTGTAATATCACTGGTGGAAGATTCTTTTCATTATTTTCAACAAAATTGCTATTACACGCTTTCAGCATTGCTCATTATTCTGCTGGCTAGGTCGGGGTGGTGCTCTAATAGGTCTACACTGGTTTGATTAGCCTTTCATCCTGTATGTGAAGATTGAAGAAGTTCCCAAAGGATTGATGTGCAGTTGTGTTGCTGAAATGAGATGTCTTTCAGTTTTGTGATTCACGTTTCACTAACTAGCCGTCTGCTGAATAGTTTAACCCTTATCAATACAATGTTTCGTGCACCTTTTAAAACATCACTGAAGTGTATTTACCAATGTACTTATAGTAATCCCTTCCCCACACTGCATGCTTGTAGTGGTATTTGACAGATAAACCCATTTAAGCTGCTGGAAGGATGCAGAATATTGCTACATATTGGAGTGTCCAGGGTAGATGTATTGGGCGGGGGGGCTACCCTGTGAAGCAGTTGAGGCTACCCCATTGAATGTTTTTAAGGTAAGGGATAGATAAATATTTGAATAGTAAAGGATTTGAACAGTTCATGCTTATAGTGAGCGGGTGGGTAAGTGGAGCTGAGTTCTTGAAAAGACCAGCCATAATCTTACTGAACGGCAATGCTGGCTCGAATGACCAGATGGCTTTTTCCGGCTCCTAGTTCTTACGATAGAGGAAAATAGAACCTTCATGCCACAGTTAATTTCAAGAGAGAGTAGAAGAAAGTGATGAGCAGTATACTTGCCAACAGCCTAGAAGAGTTGGATACAATGGGACTTTTGTTTTGGTGCATGTGTTGTGATAGATTAAAAGCACTCTTATAGCTAGTGGTCAGATAATGCAGCATTGTTTCAGAAAACACATTCTTTCTGTCGACCACACTGTTTGCTTTTAATTTAAAAGCAGTTGACATGATTCAATAGTTTTGATTTTATTCCAGCCTTTATACATCCGAACAAGATTTTCTGCCATTATGCTAATGATGAAAATTATAATTTCATTTTATTCTAGTCAACTCCAAATTGTAGTTTGAATTTTTACGAAGCAGTCTGTTGCACCCAACTGCTCTTCAAATTCAAATTTAGTTCAACTTTGCTGGAATGTAATGACTTCAGCAGAAAAGTGCTAAGTGATACATTTAATGTATCCTCTGAGAGTTTGCATAGGTAGGAAAGGCACAGTTTTCGTAACTGGAGGATAAAGATTTAAAACAATTGGCTAAAAGACTAGAGACAAGTGATGTGATGGTGGGAGGGGACTGGTGGGAGATGAGAATTTTAAAATTTTCAGCAATAAGACCTGAAATGCGTTGCCCAATAGAGTGGTGGAGTGAAATACTTCCAAAGGGAAAAAACAGGATACGGAGAGCAAGAGATTGGAACTGATTAGATAGCTTTTTCAGAGAACTAGAAGTGGCTTGATGGGCCAAATTGTTGCTGCCTCTGCATCTGTGATTCTATAATTATGTGAATGTGTGGTTTAATAAAACTTCTATGACAACAAACTCTAACTTTTACTCTCTATAAGCAATTACATCCTGTCCCCTTACCTGAAAGTCTATTACTTTCCAGTTGATAGTTATGATATTTGAACCTCATTCCTAATGCATGCTAAATAGGAAATTTTCACGATGCTAAATTGCCAATACATTCTTTTGACTTTGAAAGCCCAAAAATTCAGACATTATGTGGAAGCTGAAACTTTTGTATCTGATTTAAATGTTCTATCTTGTTGGTTGAGTCACAATACAAGTCTGAAATTTTGCAGTGTTTTAAAATTTGGTTGCACAGTGATTAACACTGCTGCCTCTCAGCACCAGGGACCCGGGTTCGATTCCAGCCTCGGGTGACTGTGCAATCTCCACATGACATTCTCCCTGTATCTGGCTGAGTTTCCTTCAGGTGCTCTGGTTTCCTCCCGCACTCCAAAGATGTGCCAGTTAGGTTGATTGGCCATGTTGTATTTTCCCCTTAGTGCCACAGGATGTGTGGGTTAGGTTGATTGGCCATGCTAAATTGCCTCTTCGAGTCAGAAGTATTAGCAGGTAAATATGTGAGGTTACAGGGTTAGGGCCTGGGTGGATCGTTGTTGGGGCAGGCATGATATCACAAATGGTCTCCTGCATTGGAGGGATTCTATAATTGTGTTCTATTTTCATTCTTGTAAAACAACCTTACTGGAAATCATTTTGTGTGAACTATTTTCAGCTTTTGTGTTTATTCAGATTGTTGCTGAAGTTAATAGATTTTATGAACAAATCTGATCTAAGTTTTTATCTGATAAAATGAGAAATTATTTAACAAAAACTTTAGAGCCTTTAATATGTACTTCACAGGAATGTTAGCAGACAAAACTTGACACTGAGTCACATGAGATATTTAGAGCAAGATTGATCAAAGTGGAAGGTTTTGAGAACTGACTCTTTTAAAATTAAAAGTTAAACTTTATTAGTCACAAGTAGGTTTGCACTAACACTGCAGTGGAGTTACTATGAAGTTCCTCTGGTCACCACACTTTGCCACCTGTTTGGATACACTGAGGGAGAATTTAGCATAGCCATTTCATCTAACCAGCATGTCTTTCCGACTGTGGGAGGAAACTGGAGTACCCGGAGGAAACCCATGCAGACACGGGGAGTATGTGCAGACTTGCACAGACAGTGACCCAAGCCAGGAGTCGAACTGGGTCCCTGGTGCTGTGAGGTAGCAGTGCTAACCACTGTACTACTGTGCCACCTAATAGGATTTAGGGAAGGCATTTCAGAGTCAAGGACCTAAGGATAGCCGCCAGTGGTGGAGCAAAGGAAATCAGAGATGCACAAGAGGCCAGAATTGCAAGGGCACATAGATATCAAGTGGTTGTAACCAGTTATGTGATGTAGAATCGATACCGAATTACATTGTGACTGTTGTTGAGACCAAGGGATGCTTTTGACTCTTGTCTTGCATTTTACTCACTAACAAACTTTTTTTACATTTATAGGAGCTGTATATTGCTGTTGGGATTTCAGGAGCAATACAGCATCTGGCAGGAATGAAAGACAGCAAGGTATTTTAAACAAACATGCTTTTTTAATAACAGTTCTTGGCCGACATGGTCAAAATGGCCTAGGAGGGTTTGTGTCTTTTTTTTTAGGAGTAGGTTGGTGTAGTTGCTTTGCCTTTAATCCAGTGAATGCAGTTTGAAATCCTACCATGTTAATATTAGAATTTGCATTAAAAACAAAACCTGGGGATAAAAAGCCTAGCATCAGCTAAAGACACCATTAAAAATCTATTAGCTTCAGTAACAACAGCCTTTAGGGAAGGAAATCTGCATTCTAATCTAGTCTGGCTCACCCAATGACTTCATTCCCTCGTCAACTTTTTTGACACTTTATTGACCTATGGAGTAGACCATTAGACCATAAGACATAGGAGCAGAATTAGGCCACTCAACCCATCAAGTCTGCTCCGCCATTCAATTATGGCTGATACTTTTCTCATCCCCATTCTCCTGCCTTTTCTCCATAAGCCCTGATCCTCTTATTAATCAAGAACCTACCTATCTCTGCTTTAAAGACACTCGATTACCTGGCCTCCACAGCCCTCTGCGGCAGAGTTCCACAGATTCACCACTCTCTGGCTGAATAAATTCCTCCTCATCCCAGTTTTAAAAGATCATCCCTTTAGGCTGAGCTTGTGCCCTCTGGTTCTACTTTTTCCTACTAATGGAAATATCTTCTCCACATCCACTCCATCCAGTCTCAGTGTTCTGTAAGTTTCAATAAGAATCTTATTGAAATTCCCCCCTCATCCTTCTAAACTCTCAGTACAGATCTAGAATCCTCAAGTGTTCCTCATAGAACAAGTTCTTCATTCCAGGGATTGTTCTTGTGAACCTTCTTTCCAAGGCCAGCACACCCTTCCAGCAAGTACTGCTCACAATACTCCAAATGGGGTCTGACCAGAGCCTTATACAGCCTCAGAAGTACATCCCTGCTCTTGTATTCTAGCTCTCTCGACGTGAATGCTAATATTATATTTGCTTTCCTAACTGCCAACAGAACTTGCACATTAACCCTAAGAGAATCTTGAACAATGACTCCCAAGTCCCCCTTTGTATTTCTGATTTCGTGAGATTTTCCCCATTTAAAAAATACTTTATGCCTCCTTCCAAAGTGTATAACCTCTCACTTTTCCACATTGTATTCCATCTGTCACTTCTTTGCCTACTCTCCTAACCTGTCCAAGTTCTTCTGCAACCCTCTGCCTCTTCAGTACTACCTGTCTCTCTACTTGTAGCCTAGCAAACTGTTCCCCATGGACTAAGAAGACCTTAAAGGCTCAGCACCATTCCTCAAGGGTAACTAGGGAAAGGCAATAAATGCCAGTCTTGCCAGTGCCACCCACATTCTGAGAATGAACGTATTTTTAAAAAAGATTAAAATTCTGCACATGTCACAGTAAAGAAAACATTTGACAAATTGGCCTTGTCAGACTGTTTTTGCTTTTGATTTCGTGTGGATTTTATTCTTGTTTAAACTGACGAGCTAACTGAGATCCCAGCAGAGAGGAATTACACATTTTAATGGTGTAGAGAAAATATAGTAGCATGGTCTGCCTTTTCAACTTGAATAATTCAGATTCCCCCACTCTGTAGAGCTCAATATAGTCTCCCGATCATTTCCCCAGTGATGATCAAAGTTTGGTAAAAATGTTCGGAGGTGGTAGGAACTAAAACCCTGATTCATCATTTACTTCCACGTTAGAATCGTTCCCTCTCCTTCTGAAGTGAAATTACTTCTGGCATTTGTGTAATAGTGAATTGTTGTGAAACATCTTTCTTCATTTTGATGGAAGAAGAAAACAGGAATTTCATGTCAACCTGTTGTCATGTTCATATGCTTGTACTACACCATGCAACTTTTCATTCTGTTAATGTTTACAAAGTGCTTTTGTTGTACCTAACGACTGGTCTTTTTAATTCTAGTCCTCCGTTTGCGCAATAGCTTCTAGCAATTTCCTTCACTTTTGTATTTGTGAGCTGTGAAATCCCTGTGCGATATATATTTCTTCCTGTGATCCATTTGCTGTCATGTTAAGTTGTTGTACTGAACACTAGACACTGAGACCCATGATCCGCAGTAGCTTAATCCTTCCTCTGACTTTGGGTACTGTTGCTGCTTGCAATCGCCTGCCACGACAGTTTGAATTCGGATGGCTTTCATGTGTTATCTAATCTACTGTGTTTATATCTGATCTGTCTCCAAATTAATGTAACGAAGGGATAGACCATTGAGCCCCTCAATTTAGCTCCCAACTGATTTGTTGCTCAACTCCATTCATTTGTCTTTGTTCCATATCCCTAGATATCTTATCCAACAACTTATTGATTTCTGCCTTGAAAAATTCAGTGAACACAGCGTCCATAGCTTATTGAAAAAGAGAGCTCCACATTTCATTATTTTACGTGAGGCAATTTACTCTCCAATGATACTGTGGTGTCAATGTTCCCAGAGCCTATTTAAACCAAAAGAATTTTGACCAGTGATTTTAAAATAATCTTTTCTTCCTTTCTGCTGTTTAATATTGCGGTTTATAATTAGTGTGTTTATATACTGTAGCTTGCTGTTTCCGATTTTGTGTGGCTATGTTTGCATTTCAACTGTTATTGCATTATTAATGTGCAATCTCTTCACTGTAGAATGATTTTGTGTGAATTTTGCATCTGTGGTCGTTCCAGTTTTAACATTAAAATGGACTGAATTTATTCGGTTTAAAGATCTGTCAGATGAACTCAAACATAACAATGTATGATATAAACTATACATGGAATCATCCAGAGTGAAAGCTGTTTTTTTTCTTTTTGAAGCCATTAACCTTCTTAGTTGGAAGTGTATCAAAAAAAAGTTAACCCTTTATGATATGATCATAGTTTTTAAGAACTTGCATTTAGTTGAAAGTTGAAATCGTAATGTTCTGGCAAATAATGCATTGAGATATTCTAAATTGATGTTAAAATGCTTGTGTGGCACTTAATAATGGAGTGGAATTAGTGGTTAGCACTGCTGCGTCACAACACCGGGGACCAGGGTTCGATTCCCCACTTGAGTCACTGTCTATGTGGAGTTTGCACATTCTCTCCGTATCTGAGTGTGTTTCCTCTGGGGTGCTGCTAAAGTCCAAAAGACGTATTGGTTAGGGTTCATTGGTCATGCAAAATTCCCCCTTGGGTGTACCTAATGGGCACTGGAATGTGATAACAAGGGGATTTTCACAGTAACTTCATCACACTGTTAATGTAAGCCTACTTGTGACTCTAATAAACAAATTTAACCTTTTAAAGTGTTTTTCCACCAGTGGATCCAATGTGGCATGAAAAAATTCTCATTAGGAAAGAAATAAATAAGTTGTGCCTTCACAAACTCTCCAGCCAGTTGTGAAGGGAGAAATAACTTGCCCCAAAAAACCACAGATCCTGAAGGCATAATTATTTAAGCATAACCCCACAATATGGTTATCTGTGAACTTTGCAGAATAATATCATAATGTCATCTACAAAGAACAAGTTTTATGGGGAAAATCTTCTTTGTTGTAATAGAACTATAAAAATTTCAGTTCATCATTTTATGACAAAATGGGATTTTCTTTCTATTTTAATTTGGAGGATGGGGTAAAATCAGTTTTAAAATCGGCTTCAACCAGCTGTACCATTGGACGAATCACAGCTGGTTGAAGCCACTTAGTGACCATTACGTGTGACCTAGCCAGACTTCTTTCAGTGAAAGAGGCAAAATTTACCATTGCTAAATGATAGAATATGGTGACCACAGTGCAGCTTTCTTATTTGTGGAAGAGGAGTTGGATCAGACCCATTATTAGAACACAAGTCCTGCCTGAAAAAGCTTCCTTTATTCTTCTAGTGTGTTTGATGAGTGAGTGGCTGACTGTGTAGTTTCACTCTCTTTTCAGTTACTTTGCAAAGTATCAATCTAATGTAATCATACAAAAAATACGAACAACTTGTCTGAAGTTGTAGCAAGTGCTTTTAATTCTTGACCCTGTACTCCTAACACTGTATTCTGCAGTTCCGGCCTTGGCTCTGCAGGAACGTTCATTCACGCTCTGCCCCAGAGACTTGATCACAAAATTCACGCTGGACTTTTTAGTGCAGCAGTGAAGGAAGTTCAGTGCTGTCAACCACGATGCCTATTGGATAAGGCACTCAATTGAACCTCCACCTTCCCCTCAGATGTATAAAAAGAATCCGATGTTCAAAGAGCAGGTGAATTCTCTTCAGTGTCCTGATCCAACATGTATTCCTCAACGAGCATCACAAGAACGTGTTAACTAGTCATTCAATTCATTGCTTATTGTTGTATCTGGGGTGCCAATTGTGTTTCATCTCCAGACAACAAGTGACAGTCTTCAATTTATTTAATCAAATTGTGAAGCATTTTGAGACATCTCAAATGAATGCAAATTTGAATTATTCTTTTTAAAACAAAGTAATACATTTTGGATGTAGATATCTTGTTCTGTGTCTTGGAGTAGTTACTTTTAAGATTGGGTATCATTCAGAGCAGATAACGTGGGTTCAGAAGCTCTGCTACATTACATATCAGAAAGGTGTACTGCTGTAAGTAATTGTTGTTGAGAATGACATTTCATTCACAAGTAAAGAAATGAATTTGCTTCTCTAACAATTTTTCAAATGGACAAAACTCTTTTGATCATTGCAGTCTTTTTGATTTGATTTATTATCGTCATATTTATTGGGATACAGCAAAAAGTATTGTTTCTTGTATGCTATACAGGCAAAGCATACTGTTCATAGAGAAGAAAACTAGAGAGGTAGAATGTAGCGTAGTCATAGCTGAAGTGTAGAGCAAGATCGACTTAAAGCAAGATAGGTCCATTCAAAAAGTCTGGCAGTAGCAAGGAAGAAGCACATGACCTCAGACTTTTGTATCTTTTTCCCAAAGGAAGAAGGTAGAAGAGAGAATGTTCTGGGTGCGTGGGGTCCTTAGTTATAATGGTCGCTTTGCCGAGGCGGCGGAAAGTATAGATGGAGTCACTGAATAGGAGGCTGGTTTGTGTCATGGATTGAACTATAGTTCCTTGCAGTCTTGGGCAGAGTAGGAGCCATATCAAGGTATGATACAATCAGAAAAAATGCTTTTTTTGGTTCACCTGTAAAATTTGGAGAGTCTGGAGTGTGAGCACAATAATTTCAGCTGCCTTTCTAATTCCTGTAAACACATTGTCAGTGGTAGTCATGTTCCACATTTTTATTGTGCATTTTCTTTCCCAATTCCTTTGAACAGTTTAACCACAAACTTATATGGAAATAAGCTGTAATCTAAAAGGTTCTCCCATCTTTTAAAAAGAATCTTGTCTCTCAGCTGTTTTCCTGCCAACCTTGCCCTCTTTGTAAATGTTTACTGCCACTTTTAAAATCATACTGAGTTGTATTGACTTGTCACACTGTTAATTACACCCACTACTGGCACGAGGACATAACTGACAGGGTGACCAGTTTACATAGAGGTCAGTATATAAAAGGATAGTGGAAATATGTGAATAAGGATAGGATGTGAGACTTCAAATTGAGGACTAAACTACAACAGCATACTCTCGTCCAACTATTCCTCAACTTCTCTAATTCCTCTTTGATTTATTCACAACTCCCTTTCTGCAATATCACCTATGTGGACGTGGAGAGGATGTTTCCGCTAGAGAAACTCAAACCAGAGGCCACAACCTCAGGTTAAAGGGACGATCCTTTAAAATAGAGATCAGGAGGAATTTTATTCAGCCAGAGAGTGGTGAATCTGTGGAACTCTCTGCTGTGGAAGCCAGGTCATTGAGTGTCTTTAAGACAGAGATAGAAAGGCTCTTGATTAATAAAGGGATCAGGGGTTACGGGGACAAGACAGGAGAATGGGGGATGGGGAAAATATCAGCCATGATTGAATGGCAGAGCAGACTTCATGAATCATAGAACCCTACAGTGCAGAAAAAGGCCCTATGGCCCGTCGCATCTGCACTGACCACAAATCCACCCAGCCCCCACCCCCACATCGCTACACGTTTATCAATTTAATCCATTTAACCTAAGCATTCTGGTACTTGATGGGCTGAGTGGCCTAATTCAGCTCTTACTCTTAAGGTCTTACGATCACATGTGGTCGCCAAGTATATTTTAGTTCTGTAACCATGGTGATTGCTTCCAGTGAAGGTTTTGCTGCCATGGACACATACCAATCTTCTGCACTAAGTCATTATAAAAGCAGTTGGAAAAGCTTTTGTCCTTGCTATCAATAATTGATATCCTTTTTTCTATAGTATGCTTTTTGAAATCTAAGGAACCTTTCTTGCAAATTGAGTTTTCTGTTTTTTAAGATTTGCTTTGAAATTATTTAAAACCCTAGATTCGCGCTTCTCAGAAACATCAGTTATAGAACAGTCAATTTCTGGGGAGGCTACACTTGAGCAGGTACTTAAATGTCTTGGCGTTGAAATCATAAAGGTATAAAGTACATTTCCTTCACTTCATTGACTCAATTTATCAAACTGGCAATAACCTGTTGATTTTACAGGGGATTTATCAAAGGTAACTGCCAAAAGCCACGTGTATAGATTCTAGTCCTAGTTATCACTAAGTTAGTTGTGTTCAGTTTTTAAAGTTTAAATTTTATTTATTATTAATTATAAGAGGGCTTACATTAACACTGCAATGAAGTTACTTTAAAAATATTTTTAAAAAGTTGCCACACTCCAATGCATGTTCAGGAATACTGGAGGAAAGTTTAGCATGGCCAGTGCACCTCAACTTACATGCCTTTCAGATTGTGAGAGGAAACCAGAGCACACGGAGGAAGCCCACACGGAGACACAGAGGAGAACGTGTAGACTCCACATAGACAGTGACCCAGGCTAGCAATTGAACTGAGTCCCATGCTGTGAGGCAGCAGTGCTAGCCGCTGTGCCGTGGACAGGGGATCAAGAGACCTGCAATCGGCCTTTGGAGGAGGGTATCAGGCTCAGAGGGAATTGACCAGGGTTCAACATCCAGCATTGTCAGCTGCTGTGAACTCTGTGAAAGGTTAGATGACTTCCCAGAAATGCTGTAAGCTGCAGAGCACAATCCAGCCGACGTGTAATTTTTGCCCCAGAAAATGTCTTTTGGATAGTGAAACATTAAAATCAATAGTGCAAGGTTTCCAAGCATTCTGAAGAATAATTTTTTTTATTATTAATTTGTTCAGTAACTTCTCCACAGGATATTTGGCTTCAGATACAGGAGAGGGATTCCTGACAGCTTATTGGTTTTGTTTAAAAACGATGTAATTTAGTGATGCAAAATTTGCTTCCACTTTGCTTTCAATTGGCATGCTTTATTGTTGCTAGCTGGAAGAATCATTATCGGAAAATCTTTGAGAAAGACATTAACAAGCGTACTGCTTTCCTTTCAGACCATTGTGGCCATCAACAAGGATCCTGAGGCTCCCATCTTCCAGGTAGCGGACTATGGCTTGGTGGCAGACCTCTTCAAAGTGAGTCTTATTTCTTTCTGAATGTATGAAAGATATCAGCCAACCTCCAGGGAATGAAACCACCTTTCCACAGGGAAATAGAACAATCCTTCTGTTTTCTGAGTAATTAATGTCCTACTAACAAAATTGTAGGTATGGTCTAAAGTTTATTTATTAGTCACAAATAGGCTTACATTAACACTGCAATGAAGTGGCTGTGAAAATTCCCTAATCGCCACGAAAGTTACGTAAGACAGTACTTCAAGAGATAAGAAACAGCTTGCATTTATATATACTTTTAGTGTAGTCAAATATCCTAGAGTACCTCATAAGATGCTAAAGATTTAAGATTTATTTATTGTCACAAATAGGCTTACATAACACTGCAGTCAAGTTACCATGAAAATCCCGTAGTTGCCACATTCTGAAGTCAGCTCAGGTACACTGAGGGAGAATTTAGCATGGTCAGTGCACGTAACCAGCATGTCATTTTAGGCTGTGGGAGGAAACCAAAGCACCTGGAGGAAACCCATGCAGACATGGGGAGAATGTGCAGGCTCCGCACAGAGCCTGGTAAACAGAGCTGGGAATTGGACTAGGGTCCTTGGTGCTGAGAGGCAGCATTGCTAGCTGCTGTGCCACTATGTGCCACCATGCTGCCCTATAGGAGCATTGTAAAGCAAAATTTGTACCAGTTCACATGAGATATTGGGACAAAAGCTTGGTCAAAGAGATAGGTTTGGTTTACTGGGGAGAAAGGCTGAGTAGTTTGAGGAAATTCCAGCGTTTAAGGTCTGGGCAGCTGAAGACTTGGCCGCTTTGGTGAAGCGATTAAAATTGGGGATGCCCAAGAGGCTGGAATTACGCAAGTGCTGATACCTCTAGTGATATAGCTGGTGATAGGAAAGGATTTGGTGGGGAGAGGAGGTGGGGGAGAAGGGATAAGAATTTTAAAATTGAGATTTTGCTTTACTGGGAGTCAGTGTAGAGCAGTGAGTTGCAGGGAGATGGATGAATGAGATTTGGTGTAAGTTCACCAGCAGCCTCAAGTTTACAAAAGGTTATGAAAAAATTAGTGAAAAATGCATTGTGTCCAAAAAATGTTTTTTGCCACAATATACACAGTCTGTTTAAAGTGTATTTAGATAGTTTAATCCTCCAGTATGTAATTTAGCAGTAATGTGTATTGTCACATAACACAATGTCTGGAATTCTTGCTCTTAATGATGAAAATAATAATTTAGTCTAATTTAGTGAATTAAACTTCTGCTCAGTATATATTATTGAAAATTGGCTAATATTTTGCTCTAGAATTCAAATGTAAGCTATTATAAAACTAAATAAATTGGAAAATGACAGGTTTGGGAAAAATATGCTACCAGTTAGGCAAATTGAACACAGCACAAGATTTGTAATTTTTAAAAATTATTTTTAACAAGGATCATTGCATAACTATCAGCTGTGGATAGTTGTGACATTCATAGACCGTTTTATGGGGTGACAGGGTGGTTAGCACTGCTGCCTGTGAGCTCTCGGCATCTGGCTTTGATTCTGTCCTCAGGTGAATGTTTGTGATGGGTTTGCTCATTCTCCCTGAGAGAGAAGAAACTGGATGCTCCAGGGATGTGTGGATTATGTTGGATTGACCATGCTTAATTGACCCTTAGTGTCGTGGGAGTAGCAGGGTAAATATGGCCTGGGTAAGATTGTTGGGCCGAATGGCCGCCTCCTGCACTGTAGGGATTCTATGATTCATTGTTGGATAGCAAGAATCTATTCAATTTCTTTCCTTTCTCCTCCTCCCTGACTCTGACACCCGACAAAACCTTTATCACTAACTCACTGATGAAGAGACAGCCTCTGACAGCTTGTGCTACCAGATAAACTTGTGGACTTTAACCTGATGTTGTGAGACTTCTTACTCTGCCGGACAGTTGAGATGAGCTCTGAAGAGTCCAGACACCATGGCTAACTGTACACCGAGCTGTACAGTTGCCTTTGGGGTAGTTGATCTATTTTTTCGCTGCTCTTGTTAAGAACAGGGCTCTGTGTTTGCGTGTGAGATGCCACAGGGCAGTAGCATCCCAAAAGGCAGGTTGGAAGAATCCCTGCCAAGTGTAATAGCTTTCTGGAACTAATGCCTGCTGGCTGGATAGCAAACATGCGGCTTTTAATAAACCAGAGACAAAGTGAAGGGCGGTAGAAACAACATGTAGACAATTTCCCTAATAAATTTTGTACGGTGGCATTATTTCCAGTTAATGGGAGTGCAGATCTCCTGAATAATTGAGAGAATGTATTCATCATTGGCGGGTTCAGCTGTGATCCTTTAGCGCAGTGACAACCACAGGCTCTTTTATCTGAAACTGTAACTGATACTTAACAACAAGCGACGGGGTTTAGTTATCAAGCTGGTTTTGCTTTACCTTCAAACAAACATTTACATGCCCAGCTGAGTTTCCATTTTTTTTGGCCAAATACCTGTGATGAACAATCAACTGTAGTTAATAGTGATAAACGGTGGCGAGAGCTGGAAGGGGGCTTTGTTTACTGTGATTGAAATGGCTTGAGGTTTTTAATTCGTCTGGCTTACCTTGGTTCGTTAATTATTCACCAACCTTCCAAAGCATGAATGGCTGCAGGAGTGTTTTAGTGAATTCCCTCATAAACAAAAGGTAATCATTGCCATGTGAGCTCTGATCTTAGCAGTGTCTCGCTTATCTACGATCAGTCCATTGCCTACCTGCTGCTTCTGAAAGCCAGTTTTTAACAGATTAAGCTGCAGGTTTTGGAGACCACTTGAACTGCATCTGTGCTCTGTGTGTGCATGTGCGTTGAAACTTTTTTTGTTATTCCATATCATTTATGAAAGTTTAAATGTCAGTCAGTAAGGTTGAATTTAGCACTTATTGCTATAAAGTGACTACCTGACAGGCATCGTGTACAATTCCACCTGATCAAAACATTAAGATGGAGAAAACTTTTCAGGGATAAGAGGCATTTCAAAGAACACTCGTAAAGATATCCACAATGTTAATGTGAATGGCTTACTTTCATTTGCTAAAAGCACCATGATTTTAATGAAACTCACAGAAGCACATCACCATGCAGGAGGTAAACACTCAAACTAGCTCTTAGATCCAAGCAGCAGTGGGTCCATTTTCCAGTTCAATTTCATTGTGCCATACCATTTATGAAAACAAGTGCTTGTTAGTTGAAACAATTTGATTACAACATTCCTAAATGGGACTTTATGTCAGCAAGCTGTTTGACCAGGAAGGCATTACATCAAAACCTGATCCTGTTCCCTTATATGCACTGCGATCCACGTCTGGTGCTCATGAACATGAACCTAATTGATTTTCTTCTTAAGCCCTAAGGAACAAATAACGGATTGCATGAAACATCTGGTGCAGGATCTCTGTCTCCTTCCATCATGAGAGAGGTGCTAGAAGGACTGAGAGATCACTGGGGGAGAACACGAGATACTTTTGTATGAGGATTCCTTGCAGCAAAACGATTCTCTTTGCATCATTAAAGCTTCCAAATAAATTCTCCTTAGGAGAGAAAGTGGAAACTTACTAAAATAAAGCAAAAGATGATTGAAACAAGGACACAGCAAGATCACAGAACTGTTCTCACTCCATGTCACAAACTTGGTGTGGGGAAGAGGAGGAACATCCATTCAGAAACACATCCTCCCCATTAATAAACCCTGCCAGAATCATGGAATCCGACAGTGCAGAAGAAAACCATGCGGCCCATTGAGTCTGCACCAACCACAATCTCACCCAAACCTTACCCCTGTAACTCTGACTAGGGGTAATTTAGCATGGCCAATCCACATAACCAAACACATTTTTGGACTGTGGAAGGAAACCCATGCAGACACGGAGAATATGCAGACTCTGCACAGACAGTGACCCAAGGCTGGAATAAAACCCAAGTCCCTGGAGCTATGAGGCAGCAATGGTAACCCACTGTGCCACCGTGCTGTCCAAGATGGTTCAGGTGGTGGTTGTTGGTGGATAACTTTCTAATTAGACACTCCCAGGTCAGGCTATATGTAAATTGGCTTCTGTGTTTCGTACAGTAAAACAGTGACTACACTTCAAGTACTATATTGGCTTTGCATATAAATGCATGTCTGTCTTTCTTCACTACATAAATGCAAGGTGCTGTTCAACATACAAGGTTCATTCTTTCACTGAGTTGACATTTGTTTTCAAAGAGAACTTTAAAAGTGCCTTGAATGAGTTCCAGTGGAGTGTGTCTAATGAATGGTGGGTTCAGTCCTGACTTGTGTTTGTTTACTTCTGCAGGCAGTCCCAGAGATGACGGCTCTTTTGGAGAAATAATGGCAAGGTCGTACAGCTTGGTCACTAATCTGGTGCTGATCTGTTATTTGGACCTGTACAGTTTGAATATTCTGTACAGATAATGTGTACATCAATGCTGAACATTATTTCTGATGCCCCCAGTGATTTATGTCTCAAATTATCGATACAGTTAATTGACTACATGCGAAGAGCTGTTTAGTTTATTGGATTGTGATTCCAGAATTTGAATGTGTACGTTCCAAGTCCAGCTGAGAGAGGAGGTACATGACTTGCATTGCCTGGTCCCAGCCTTACTCCACAACTCGCAGCTTGGGTATACGTAAACTACCTCCTAAAGATCTCTCTCCCTTCAGAGCCTCACTTGGCACTGTCCTTGGTGCCTCGCGGCACTTGTAAGCCTTAAAGCTATCAATTGGTGCACGGTTGTCTCTAAGAGGTTTTAGAAGAATCTTAACCTGTGGTGATTCACCTTGCAGTGGGATTACTAAACAATGTTGACTTAACACTACAGTTGTGACGTGCGCTCCCATTTATTGTTCTGGCAGAACCTTTGACCACTGAAGATTATGTTGATTATGTCACTGTCCTTGGCTACCGGAGTAAATCCTGCCCATTGTAATTTTAAAAAGTCCTCAATAGATGGTTTAAAACGTATTTTTAATTTAATTTAGATTAAGATTCTGAAATGTGCGGTAGAGCTACACTGATTCACCTCCACAGTTTTCTGTTTTAAGAATGCTTCCAGGAACTATCTGTCACTGTGCCGTGGGGGAGAGCAATGTGACTGCAGGTTGACTTGTGTCAGGAAATGTCTGAAAAGGGGGAGGTAGGTAGAGCTGGTATTCTGGAAGGGAATACAGTATCAAGAAAAGGTAGCCAACTTGTTAAATTGACAACCGATTTATAAGCAAGAATTTTATTCAGTTGCAATATATACAATATCAAATTTTGTCGTAATTAACTGGAGACTATTTTGTAATAAAATAGTGTGACCATCCTCTTGTGTCTGCGTCTTTGCCCATCAGGAATGCTGAAAAAAAGTAGTAACCCAAGTTGCGTACATCATTTAAGTGGAGAAAATATAGAGAGGAGATGGATTTATTAATGAGTGCTTGGTGGATCCAGATGCTGGTAATAAGCCAGTTGGCTTGAGAATTGTACCTACTCCCCATCAAACAAAGTCGATACCTGTGCAAGAAAACGGAACTGTTATCAAATTTGTGATCCAGTTTATTCGAACAGCAGATCCTATTTTGAAGGAATCCATCTCTGAATATCTCCTATTTTCTCCCTGTAAATTTAACAACTTTTCCACCATTTAGCTGAGCGTAACTCCCTCCAATGAGATTCAGCAAGGGCTGCCTCCGGGTCATGCTCTAATCTTCCTCACAAATATACTTCACCTGTACGCAAATCAAGAGCTTAGTTGTAGCACTCCCACTTCCTCATAGAATCTTTACAGTGCAGAAGGAGATCATTCGGCCTGTCAAGTCTGTACCGACCACAACCTCACCTAGGCCCTATTCCTATAACCCTGATGTTAGGATCAATTCATCAAAGCCAATGCACCTAACTCGCACATCTTTGGACTGTGGGAGGAAACCCATACAGATGGGAGAACGTGCATACTCCGCACAATGACCTAAGCCAGGAAGTCAACCCAGGTCCCTAGTACAGTGAGGCAGCAATGCTAATAATGCAGAATGATTAAATAACAAATGAAATTTCATCTCTCTACATTCATAATTCTGTTTGGTTTGACAAAATATTTTTTGACAGTCGACTAAGTTTAGCAGGAGCAGGGGTGAACTCCAGCAGTCGTCAAATACTAAGCTGAAGTCGGGTATTACGTTGCTACACATCAGATCTTACAAAGTAACAGCAAGTTTCATTTCTTCATCTGGAAATGCTGCAATCTCGCATCTTTACAGCTCCTGGTTAGTATTACATCTTGCAGTGAAGTCAGTTCACCTGAGATACATGTTGGAAAAATCAAACTGACTGCAATCAATTGGCTAAAGAACCTTCCCAGAGAATATTGGGCACAAATAAGTTAAAACAAATTAACTTGTACACATATACAGGTGAAGAGGTGATGGCCTAGTGGTATTATCCCCAGATTATTAATCCAGAAACTGTGTTTGTGCTGGCTGCTTGAAGGAAGTGTACAATTGCTCCCACTTTTAGCCAACATTTTCCTTACTAGTCTCTCTCATTCCATTTTAAAAGGCACCATTGAATAGGCTCGCACCATTCTTCCCAGTAATGCTTTAAATTGAATTGCATAGGACATATGGTACAGACACCAGTCTTCATGTTCGACCTCACCTCAATCTACCAGTTCACAACAGAACACTACATATATATAAAAAAAAATTCATCATTTCCCCTTGTCTAGCTAAAATTTGGGGGAAAAAAACAAACCATTGAGAAGATGGTAACCTCCAACTGAGATTGTTTATTGATGAGTGTCACAAGTACGTTAATACTGCAGTGAAGTCACTCTGAAGTTTCCCTAGTCGCCACACTCCAGCGCCTGTTTGGGTACACTGAGGGAGAATTTAGCACGGCCAATGCACCCTAACCAGCACGTCTTTCAGATTGTGGGAGGAAATTGGAGAATACCCATGGCATTAGGGAGAAGGTGCAGACTCTGCCCAGATTGCGACCCATGGCTAGAATTGAACCTGAGTCCCAGGTGCTGTGAGGCAGCTGTGCTGCCCATGTGAAGGTGAGGTTCAAGACTGCTGGCTTGATTGTTTAATACCTGTCATCCTTTATGTTAATCACTGCCAGTCTGCCTAACCTCTGCCAATGCCAGTCTGCCCTGGCAATTCTATGACTCCAGTCTTTAGGGATTAACCTCAAAAAAGTCGGTTAGTTGACGATGAAGGAGTAGTGCTCTAAAAGCTTGTGATACCAAATAAATCTCTTGGAGTTTAACTTGGTGTTGTGAGACTTCTTGGCTGGTTAAGGTAGAGAGCATCTGGACTATTTGGACTAAAAGTGGTCTCCCAATCTGGGATGAGTCATTTCATTTAGGACAGTGGTTGGGTTGTGACAACTGGCCTCACATTCCTGGGCTAGGCAAGGGAAACAGAGCCAGGGTTTCTTGTCTGTATCTATAGAGTACACAAATCCCTGCCAAGAAGTGGGTCAAATGAAGATTGAATAGGTCTCACAAGGCCAAATAAACCTGTTAGACTTCTTACTGTGCCCACCCCAGCCTGTATCTCCACATCATGGCTCACTTTGACTGGAAGAGAAGTGGAGGAAAAGGGACATGTTTTATAACCTTGAACATCAATAAGTTGACATGAAGCTGATCAATGCCGTTGTTGAGGATGTAGCAGGATGGAGTTCAGCAAGCTAACCAAAATCCTTGACTGACTCAATGCTTTTCTATGACTGCCCTCAATTCGATAAGGGTGCACTAAGGTTTGAAGGAATTGTTTCCTTTGTGGAAAGAATGTCAAAGCGAGAGTTTTGCATTACAAATTGAATTCTTCTGAATGAAGGTAATGCCTCAGTGAGCATTGAGTAAAGTGCTTGGAAGGGGAAAGCTTCAAATGTTTTAAAAATAGATCTTCAATTCACTTTGCCCTAATTAGTAACTCAATTTGGAAGCAAAACCAATTTTAATAGATTTGAAGTTAGGGAACTCCTTAATGGCAAAGAGGAAGATAAATGAGGTAAGTAATGACAGACGTGCTTCAAGCAGTACACTCCACATTTAGCAAGCACGTCTCAGATAGTCAAATACATAGTGTGAAATTGAATATGGCAATTTTTCCTTTCTCCTTAAAAAGAGTGCAGATCATATTATACCAATTTCTTCTCGGGTTTAACATGCAGCAGATGCAAAGTGGTTGGCACTGCTGCCTTCCAGTGCCAGGGACCCAGGTTCAATTCCCAGCTTGTGTCACTGTGATTTTCGGAGGAACTCTCATAAGTTATTCCTGAAGAGCCACTAACTAGCCTCCTGTGGGCTGTACGGACTAAAAGCAAAAAGAGCTATATAAAGGCCATCTGCATTTCACAGCCCAGGTTGGAGTCTGCTAAGAAAACAGGCTCTGTAACCTAAAGAGAAAATGTTGGAAAATCTGAACAAGTCTGGCAGCATCTGTAAGGATCCAGATGACCATTCCATTTGAAACATCAGTTCTTTTCTCTCCTTACAGATGCTGCCAGACCTACTGAGATTTTCCAGATTCCACCATCTGCAGTAACTTGCTTCTATCCAGGGCTTCTATCTTCCTTTCAACTCTCAATTGTTGAGGCACCTAACTATCTCAGGGACCCAGAACAGGGATGCAAAGACAGTGTGGAGAGGTGGGAGTCATTTTGAAAAATTAGTTCACGGGACATGGGCGTTGCTGGCTGGCCAGCATTTATTGCCTATCTCTAGTTGAGAGTCATATTGCTGTGGCTCTGGAGTCACATGTAGGCCAGCGTGTAAGGACAGCAGATTTCTTTCCCTAAAGGGCATTAGTGAACAAGGTAGTTTTTCCTGACATTCGGCAATGATTTCATGGCCATTAGCAGATTTTATTTTTCCTCTGCTATAGCGGGATTTGAATCCAGGTTCCCAGAAGATTAGTTGTGTTTTTGGATTAATAGCCTAGCGATAATACCACTAGGCCATTGCCTTCCATCTGGCTTGTAGAGCCAGTAATATTACCTTGATGAATGATGGAGTTTCAGCCTGTCTATTCCTCATCTGTTCAGCAGCTTCATAGACACGGAACATTGACTCAAGTTGGAATAAATCTCCAGTTCCTTATAGGAAAAAAATGACAACTTTTGACACCCAGATGTTGGTCAAAGAAGGAAATTTGAACTATGGAATTTTCGTCTTTCTTAGCCCAGAGCTATGGAAAGCTGTAGATTGGGAGGTGCAGTTAAAATTGCCCAGTAAAGTGAACTCGTTTGTAAAACCCAGGATCTCATGTAACTGATAGAATCGCTATGAAATCCCTGCAGTGAAGAAAGAGGCTATTTTGGCCCATCGAGTCTGGACTGACCGCAACCCCACCCAGGCCCTATTCCCATAACCCCACATACCTATTCTGTAATCCCCCTGTCACCAGGATCAATCCACCTAACCCGCACATCTTTGGACTTTGGGAAGAAGTCAGAGTACACGGAGGAAACTCATGTGGGCAAACTTTACACAGCCAGAAATTTGAGGCTGGAATTGAACCTGAATCCCTGGTGCTGCGAGGCTGCACTGCTAATCACTGTACCACTGTGCTGTGCACAAACCATGATTCCAAATCTCATCTCCCAGCCGCATCCCAGCTGGCAAAGCTCATAATGGACTTAGAATTGAAAGGGGAAGAAGGTTATCTCCGATCGCAACGAGATCTCGATCAGTTGGGCTAGTGGGCTGATGAGCGGCAGATGTTTAATTTAGATAAATGCAAAGTGATGAATTTTGGTAGATTGAACCAGGGCAGAATTTACTCAGTTAATGGTGGGGCATTGGGGAGAATTACAGAAGAGAGAGATCTAGGGGTACAGGTTCATAGCTCCTTGAAAGTGGAGTCACAGGTGGACAGAGTGGTGAAAAACCATGCTCAGTTTCATTGGTCAGAACATTGAATACAGGAGTTGGGATGTCTTATTGAAGTTGTAAAGACATCAGTTAAGGCCACGCTTGGAATGCTGTGTACAGTCTGGTTACTAGTACACTACCAGTACTTGATGGTTTTGAGTTATAAGGAGAGGCTGGATAGACTAGACTTTTTACTCTGGAGTGTAGAAGGATGAGGGGTGATCTTAAAAAGATTATAAAATAATGAGGGGCATAGATCAGATAGATGGTCAATATCTTTTCCCAAAGATAGGAGAGTTTAAAACTAGAGAGCATAAGTTTAAGATGAAAGGGAAGAGATACAAAAAGGTCCAGAGGGGCAATTTATTCATACAGAAGATGGTATGTGGAACAAGTTGCCAGAGGTAGTTGCGGGTATAATTTTGTCTTTGAAAAAGCACTTAGACAGTTACATGGTAAGATGGGTATAGAGGGATATTGGGCAAAGAGTGGGGGGCATTTGAAATTAGCTTAGGGCTTTAAAAAAGGGCAGCGTGGACAAGTTGGTCCAAAGCGCCTGTTTCCATGCTGTAAACTTTGATGATCTACAAAGGGAAAGAGGAAGAGAAAACCAGAAATTCAGGGGAGAGAACAAGAGTTCAGGAGAGGGAGGGTGGGAAAGAAAGATTAATTCCAGCTCCACATTCAGTAACAACATTTCAGACCTCAGAGCCTTGGCCCTATTGGATATGGATGCTGGGTATGTCCCTTTGGAACAGTGTCGAGATGATGGTGAACAAAACATACTGCCATATCTCTGGTTAGTATTGCATTTCGATTTTAAGTCATTTTAACAATGTTTATTAAGTCATTCACCTCATTGTAACAGTAAGAAATCTCACAATACCTGGTGTTATGTCCAACAGGTTTATTTGGAGTCATGAGTTTTTGGAGCACTGCTCCTTCATCAGGTGACAGATGTCTGTGTCTATAAGCACAATCTTCTTGGAGATCCTCTCTACTTTGAGCTGGGATTGGGATGTTGATGGAAGCCATGAGATGGAGATGCTGGCATTTGACTTGGGTAGGTGCAGTAAGAAGTCTCACAACACCAGGTTAAAGTCCATCAGGCTTATTTGGAGTCACGAGCTTTCAGAGCACCACTCCTTCATCAGGTGAGTGGTAAAGCAGAGTTCACAAACTTTCCTTCCAGGCTGCCAAAAGCCAGCAGTTCTATTTACAAAGTACAGTGACGGGCGAGTGATTATTGAGTTGTGCACAAGGGGAGTATTGTCTGTACTGTTAGGAATTGAAGTAGTTCATTTGGTTTAAAGAATAGTCTTTCTGTGATATTGGAAGTTTTTATGTTGTAAGAAGCTGTATCTTTAATTTTTCTTGCTCCCACACAGTTCCATGAAAAATGGTAGCTATCTAATTATCTTCAGCAAGAGGCCAGTTTTTCATTTGAGACATAACTTGTCTGAACCAAAGCGAATTTATTAAAAGTTGGAGTTGGCTGAAATCAAGTTCCAGATAACAAGATCAGGTAACATAAATCTTCAGTTTAAAAACTTGTATTTCTTTAGACTTTCACCACCACAAGCACCTTCCAAAGTGCTTTACAGCCAATGAAATACTTCTGAACTGTCGTCAACTCTTGTAATATATGGACCAGAGCAACCAATTTACACACAGCAAGATCCCACAAATAGCAATGGGCGGCATGGTAACATAATGGTTAGCACTGCTGCCCCACAACATCAGGGACCTGGGTTCAAGTCCTGTTTGGGTCACTGTTTGGACTTTGCATGCTCCCCCTGTGTCTGCATGAGTTTCCTCTGGGTGCTCCTTTTTCCCTCCCCCAGCCTGAAAGACAACGCTGGTTAGGTGCATTGGCCTTGCTAAATTCTCCCTGAATGTACCCAAACAGGTGCTGGAGCATGGATTCTCACAGTAACTTCACTGCAGTGTTAACATAAGTCGATTTGTGATACTAATAAATAAACTTCAAAACTTTTTAAAAACTAATCAGCTTAAGCCAGGAAATATGATATGAAAGGCAATTTTAGAGGCATCAGTAAGTTTGTTGATACGATCGTTGGTGCAAAATTGAGGATTGTGTTTCTAAGTGGGATAATTACACTTCCCCCTTTGAGCTTAAGTGCTCCAAGCTTATTAATGGCAGAATCACAATATCTCTTTATAGAATTTTACTTGTGTAGAACTATCAACTTATAACATAACAGCTACTTATGAATGCTTTGAGTGGCGCCATTAAATGTTAATCTTTTATTAATTTTGCAACATAGCATAGCAATGCTATTACCTTATGTTTTAAATTGCTTAAGCTGGAGAAAGCTTGACTAAACTATTACAGACAATTACTGGAACATTAGCAATATGTACAGAATTTTCTCTGACTTCCTCCCAAAGGGTTCATCAGATCCCCTTAGTAATTTACAGCCTCTGTCCCAGTGACGTCAGCATAGAATCTCAGATTTGACTTGCTTCCTATTCAATTCCTTTTTTCAGATCCTTTTTCTGTCTTGCAAGGTTGTAGCTCATTCACAAGTCCAACAGGTTTATTTACAATCACAAGCTTTTTGAGTGACACACCTGATGAAGGAGCAACACTCCGAAAGCTCGTGATTCCAAATAAACCTTTTGGCCTTTAACCTGGTGTGCTTACCCAAGTCCAATGCCATAATCTCCACATCATGACTTACTCATTCAGAAGGCATTCTGTAGTATCCAATACCTCATATTTACGTGTGTGAGCTTCGACTTTGAATAGTCACATGTTACTGTTATGTATTGTGTTATTAGTGATAGAAAACATTCTTTCTGGTTGTATCATAGTTTGGTATGGCTCCTGCTCTGACCAAGACTGCAGAAATTACAAAGGGTCATGAATGCAGCTCAGTTGATCATACAAACCAGCCTCTCGTGCGTTGATTCTGTCTACGTTTCCCGCTGCCTCAATAAAACAGCCAGTATAACAAGGATCCCACGCACCCTGGACATACTCTCTTCCATCTTCTTCTGTCGGAAAAAGATACAGTCTGAGATCAAGTACTAATCGACTTAAGAACAGTTTCTTCCCTGCTGCCATCAGACTTTTGAATGGACCTACCTCATGTTAAGCTGATCTTTCCCTACACCCTAGTTATGACTGTAACACTACATTCTGCACCCTGGCCTTTCCTTCTCCCATGAACAGTATGTTTTTTCTGTATTGTGTGCAAGAAACAATACTTTTCACTGTATCCCAATACATGTGTGTACTATCTGCAAGATGCTCTGCAGTGATTCATCAAAGATCCTTAGACAGCATCTTCCAAATCGATGACCGCTTCCATCTAGAAGGACAAGGGCAACAGATACGTGGGAACACCATTACCTGCAAAGTTCCCCTCCAAGCCACTCACCATTTTGGCTCGGAAACATATCACCGTTCCTTCACAGTTGCTGGGTCAAAATCCTGGAATTTCTTCCCTAGAGGCATTGTGGACCAATCCACAGCACATGGACTGCAGCGATTCAAAAAGGCAGCTCAGCACTGCCTTCTCAAGGGCAACTAGGGATGGGCAATAAATGCCGGCCACATTCCACAAATGAATTTTTTTGAAAACATTTTTTTCAACATCAAATAAAGAGGGTGAAGTGAGTGCGGAATGTCAGCATTTGCTCAAGATGTGAAAGAAGCTCTGGAGAAAGTTGGTGTCAGTGAGAATCAGGATGAAAACTCTCCTCTGGTTGGAGTCATACCTACTTTGAAGGAAAATGACAGTGGTTGTTGGTGGCCAATCATCTCAGGGTTATCACTATGGGTGTTTCTTAACGCTGTATCCAACTGAGCATCTCCAGCTGCTTCACCAATGACTTTCCTCAAAATAAGGGCAGCAGTGTGAATGTTTGCAGTTGATTGTACGATGTTCAGTATCATTCATCAATGAGGTAGTCCGTGAGATCTGGACAATGTTCAGGTTTGTGATGATAGATGGCAAGTGACATTCGTGCCAAGTGAGTCCCTGTTACAGCAAGGTAAATCACCTCATCTTTTCTTGGTAATATTAGTTGCAGGATAAATATTGGCTAGATAAACTCTCCCTCCTTCCTCTCAAAGAGCAGTTAGAATCTCTTTTATCTTACTTGAGAGGGCAGTTGAGAGTCAACCACATTGCTGTGGCTCTGGAGTCACATATAGGCCAGATCAGGTAAGGATGGCAGATTTCCTTCCCTAAAGGGACATTAGTGAACTAGATGGGTTTTTCTGATAATGATTTCATGGTCATCAGTAGATAATTATGTTATAATTACAGGTTTTTTATTGAATTCGAATTCCACCATCTGTGGGATTTGAATTTGTGTCCCCAGGATATTAGCTGAGTTTTCTGGATTAATAGTCTAGTGATAATACCATTAGGCAATCACCTTGCCTTTGTGCAATGCTCCCTAAAGCTGGGTGTCCAAATTTCTGGAGTTGGGGCTTGAACTTGGAGGCAAGAGTTGCCAGTCACTGAGCCATAATTGGACACAAGCCAGCAATGACCATGTTTTGCTCCATGTCCTAGTAACACAAGTGATCGTTAATGTATGGAGAATTTGGAATGAAATGTTGAAACGATTAATGTTAGTTTTGTACAATAGATCACCAAGGAACTGGCATGATTGCACAGTGGTTAACACTGCTGCCTCACAGCACCAGGTACCCTGGTTTGATTCCTGGCCTGGGTCACTGTCTGTGCGGAATCTGCACATTGTCCCTGTGTTTACATGGGTTTCCTCTGGGTGCTCCCGTTTCCTCCCACAGTCCAAAGATATGCGATCCATTAAGTCCATTGGCTGTGTTAAATTGCCCCTAGTGTTAGGGGGATTAGTAGGGTAAATGTGTAATTGTGGGATAAGGCTGGGTGGGATTGTTGTCAGAACAGGCTTAAAGGGCCAATTGGCCTCCTCCTGCACTGTAGGGATTCAGTGATTCTATGAGATCCTCTGAGATAATGTGGAGGATATTTCAGAGGTCATTGTTTCATTTCTCAACTAATCCCAAAGCTGATGTTTGTCAGTTTGCCCAGTGGAGTGGCCCTTGATTGGCCCTTCCATTTCATTAAACAGTCAGTGGTTTTATACATTAAATTTTGCACATTGGATTTTGCACGTTGAACAGTCAGTGGTTTTGCACATTCTCAGCAGAGATTTGGCAACACATGAGGAAAATGATGGACTGTTTGTTGCCTGTTATAAAGTGTCTCATTTGGTTCTAATTGAAATTAATCGCATCCATCTCCTCGACTTCTTTTTTATTTATTCACGGGATGCAGACGTCATTGGCTAGGCCAGCATTTATTGCACATCCCTTCAGGAGATGGTGGTGAGCTGCCTTCATGACTGCTGAGGCCTCTGTAGTGTAGGTCCATCCACAGTGCTGTTAGGGAAGGATTTTGACCCAGCAACAATGAAGAAGCAGTCAATATATTTCCAAGTCAGGATGGTGTGTAGTTTGGAGGGAAACTCCCAAGTGGAGATGTTCCCATATATCTACTGTCCTTGTCTTTTTCGATGGTAAAGATCTTGGATTTGGAAGATGCTGTCGAAGCAGTTTGGTAAGTTGCTGTAATGTATCTTGTAGATGGTGCACATGGTTGCCATTGTTTGTTGGTGGTGGAAGAAGTGAATATTTTTAGTTGGAGTGCTAATCAAGCAACTACATTGTCCTGGATGATGTCGAGTAACTTGAAAGCTATGGGAGCTGCACCCATCCAGATATCCATTACACTCCTGACTTGTAGATGGTGGACAGGCCTTGGGGAGTCCACAGGATTCCTAGCCTCTGATCTAGGAATCTGATCTCGTATTTATAAGGCTGGTCCAGTTCAGCTTCTGGTCAAAAGTAATCCCCGGGGTATTGGAAGATTCAGCAATGGTAATGCTATTGAATGTCAAGGAGCAATGATTAGATTCTCCCTTGTTGGAGATGGTCATTGCCTGGCACTTGTGTGGTGTGAATACTATTTACCACTTGTCAGCCCAAGCTTGGATATTGTCCAGGTCTTGCTGCATTTGGATATGGATTGTGAGGAGTCTTGAATAGTGTTGAACATTGTGCAATCATCAGCAAACATCCCCACATCTGACCTTATGTCGGAGGGAAGGCCATTGATGAAGCAGCTGAAGATGGTTGGGTCTAGGACTCTACCCTGAGGGATTCTTGCAGTGATGTTCTGGAGCTACATTTGACCTCCAAGTTACCACAACCATCACCTTTTGTGCCAGGTATGACTCCAACCAACAGAGAGTTGTCCTTCTAATTCTTGGTTTTGATAGGGCTTCTTGATGCCACACTTGGTCAAATGCAACCTTGATGTTAAAGGCAGTCATAAATAAAGCTTGTAATGAGGTCAGGAGCTGAGTGACCCTGGCAGAAGCCAGACTGAGCATCAGTGAGCAGGGTATTGCTGAGTTAGCACTGTTGATAACCCCTTCCATCACCTTACTGATGATTGAGAGCAGACGAATGGGCAGTAATTAGCTGAATTGGATTTCTCTTTTGTATTAGGACAGGAGACCTGGGTAATTTTCCACTTTGCCAGTGCTATATCTGTGCTGGAAGAGCTTGGTTAGGGGTGCAGCAAATTCCTCTCTCTCTCTCTATCCAATAACCTCCTCCTGCCCTATAATCCATCCACCCCCTCTTTGTGTTTCTCTATTGCCTCTCTTTCCAACCTTTTGTATTATCATCTTCCCTTCTTTGAAAGGTGTACCTTCAACTATCGGGTTTCCACTCTCTGTAGTTCCCTCCTTTAATCCTCTATTTCTCCATCTCCAACTCCTCCCTCAAGGCCCTTTTTGGAAAAATTTTTGCCACAACTTAATGACTGTATCCTTGTGTGTCTCTTTGAAGATATTTTGGTATCTTTTCCATGTTGAAGGTCTCTGTAAATGGTTGTAATCAGGCACTGTGGTATTGTGTGGACAGGTACCAAGTCATTAAGACCTGAAGATCCCACGTTTGATTCCTGGTCAGGACTGCAGCTAAGAGGTCAACATACTTAAAAATTAATTCGTTGGACATGGGCATCACTAGCTGGCCAGCATTTAGTGTCCATTTCCTAATTGGCCTTGAAACTCTGATCATTTTAGAGGCCAGTTGAGTCATTTCTGTGGCTCTGGAGTCACACAGAACAAAGAACATAGAAAAACTACAGCACAAACAGGCCTTTCGGCCCACAAGTTGCGCAGAACATGTCCCTATGTACGAGGCTTACTTATAACCCTCAATAACCCTCTAAGTCCCATGAACTTATCCAAAACTTTCTTAAAAGACACTATCAAATCCGCCTCCACCATCACTACTGGCAGCTGATTCCACACACCTACCACCCTCTGAGTGAAAAACTTAGCTACTCCCCAGCACCCTAAACATGTGTCATGTAGGCCAGACCAAGTAAAGATGGTAGATTTCCTTCCTTAAAGGACATTAGTGAACCAGATGGGTTTTCCTGAGTAATGGTTTCATGCTCATCAGTAGATTCTTTCATTGAATTTTTATTTAATTCAAATTCCACTACCTGCCGTGGTGGGATTCGAACCTTGGTCCCCCAGAACATCAGCTGAGTTTCTGGATTAATAGTCTAGTGATAATATCCCAACATAAACAGAAAATGCTGGAAAATCTCAGCAGGTCTGACAACATCTGTGGAAAGAGAATAGAATCAACGTTTTGAGTCTGGATGACCCTTTGTCAGAGTTACTATTTGAGTGATAATACAACTCGGCCTTGGCCTCCCTTGTGAGTGCAGCATAGACTGTTTGGGCTGTATAGCCTGTTTCTGAGCTGTATTTAATATGAACTCAGGACTATCCTGAATCCTGAGGAAAGCTGGTCAGAATGGCCTCCTTGATCGTTAACCATTAAGTCTGGCCAGGAAGGTTGGACATTAAGTGAGGATAGGATTAGTTGTGATGCTGCTGTTGTCAAATAGCCAACTCTAAGCTAAAGAATGGCTACTTGGTGAGGGACTGCTGAGACATGTACGCCAACACACGCCATGAGAGTGGAGATTGAAAGACACAGAAAGAGAAGTGACAAAATTGCTTTAATCAATTAAAAAGATTGGCTTTTTTTTAAAAGAGATTTAATAATATTCTCCACAATTGATCATTGCAATATAAATTCCTTTTCATTTACAGAATTCGGACCTTATAAATGAAGCATTTCAGTGTTACAAATGCAGGGCTGGGTGTACTGCATTTAGTTCACATGCAAGAACAGGTTAACAGGTCACAGCACTGTCCCTGTGATGAAATCACCTCAATAACCATTCTTCAACAATCAGAGAACAAGGCAGTAGCAGAGTCTTGCTGTTAACAGTCCTTGCATTCTGTTCCTTACCCTTCTCTGCGTGTTCCAAATCCTCTCCCTATTTCATCTGCATTCTCCCCAGAGCTGTACTGAGCTCACTGTTCAGCAGGATGGTATATATAATTCAACAGTCTTCCTGTTCATATCCATTAATTGAACTTCCTTTTAACGAGACAGCTTGATTTTTTTTATGTTGCCCATCCTCGCAGTGTTTCTCTTAATTTCAAGTGTAGAGTTGCCTCAAACAGACATGCCCCTTTTAAAATTATTTTTAGATATGATTTTCATAGCAAACTTTTTTTTACTGGATGCATCTCCCACCCGCAAGTTCTCTTTGTAGAATCACTACAGTGCATAAAGAGGCCAATCAGCCCATCAAGCCTCCACTGACAACAATCCCACCCGTCTCGATCCCCGTGATCCCACGTATTTATCCTACTAACCCTTCTGAATCAGACGGGCAATTTAGCATGGCCGAGCCACTTAACCCACACATTTTTGGATTCTAAGGGGCGATTTAGCATGGCCAATCTACCTAACCCACACATCACTGGATATTAAGGGGCAATTTAACATGGCCAATCAACCTAACCCACACCATCTTTGGATATTAAGGCACAATTTAGCATGGCCAATCCACCTAACCTGCACATCACTGGATATTAAGGGGCAATTTAACATGGCCAATCCACCTAACTCATACATCTTTAGACAGGAAAGGGCAACTTAGCATGGTCCATCCACCTAACCCACACGTTCTTGGACATTAAGGAGCAACTTAGCAAAGCCAATCCACTTAACCTACTCATTTTTTTGGATATTAAGAGATAACTTAGCATGGCCAATCCAACTAACCTGAGCATCTTGGGAAACTGAAGTACCTGAAGGAAACCACACAGACATAGGGAGAATGTGCAAACTCTGCTCAAACAGTGAGTTGAGGCCAGGAATTGAACCTGGGTCCTAGTGCTGTGAGGCAACAGTGTTAACCACTGTGCCACTACTTTAGTGTGAGAGAACTCTTTCCTCAGACAATCAGTTACAAAGAATCATGAATCACATTTTTACCATCTTATATAATGTATTTCCTTAAAAGGTTAGACAGCAATTAGGAGGGAACCCAGATGTATTGTGTAACTGGTGGAAGATGTGATATTACCCATTGAAACTACAAAGAGTTATGAATGTAGTCCAATCCATCACACAAACCAGCCTCCCATCCATTGACTGTGTCTACACTTCCTGCTGCCTCGGAAAGGCAGCCAGCATAATCAAGGACCCCACGCACCCTGGACATTCTCTCTTCCACCTTCTTCCTTCAGGAAAAAGATACAAAAGTCTGAGGTCATGTACCAACTGACTCTGCTGCCATCAGACTTTTGAATGGATCTACCTTATATTAAGATAATCTTTCCCTTGCTATGACTGTAATGGTACATTCTGCACCTTCTCCTTTCCTTCTCCCCTACATTTGATTTGATTGGATTTTTTATTGTCACATGTATTAACGTACAGTGAAAAGAACTTTCTTCCTACAAAGACAAAACATACGGTTCATAGAGAAGGAAAGGAGAGAGTGTAGAATGTGATGTTACATCATAACTAGGGTGTAGAGAAAGATCAACTTAATATAAGGTAGGTTCATTCGAAAGCCTGATTACAAGCCTGATCACAGAAGAGAAGTACTCTATGAACAGTATGCTTTGTCTGATAGCGCACAAGAATACTTTTCACTGTACCACAGTACGTGTGAGTGGCATGGTTGCACAGTGGTTAGCACTGCTGCCTCATAGCACCAGGGACCTGGGTTCAATTCTGGTCTTGGATGACTGTCTGTGTGGAGTTTGCATGTTCTCTCTGTGTCTGCGTGGGTTTCCCCCAGGTGCTCTGGTTTCCTCCTGGTGCTCTGGTTTCCTCCCATACTCGAAAGATGTGCAGGTTAGATTGGCCATGTTAAATAGCCCCTTAGCGTCAGGGAGATGAGTGGAGTAAATACGGGGATAGAGCCTGGGTTCGATGGTTGGCGGTTGCAGGCTCGATGGGCTGAATGCCCTTCTTCTGTACTGTAGGGTTTCTATGTGACAATAATAAATCAAATCAAGTCAAATCTGGCAGCATCTGTGGAGAAAGAAGCAGAGTTATCATTCTGAATCTTTTGAACTCTGTGTCTCTGTCCACAGATGCTGCATTTTTCCAGAACTTTGTTTTTATTTCGGATTTGCAGCTTTTTGTTTTATTTGAATTTTGGGGAGATATATAAAAGTGGAGAATAAAATGGACAGGCCTCCTGGTCTGGGGAGAAAAATCAAATAATAATAAATCAAAACAAATCAAATTTTAAAATTTTACTGTCACTTAATTTCTTGGTGATTGAATTTGCTTTCTTTCTCAAAAGTTGGCCCTTCTGCTTCTGAGTGATTTTATTTTTTTAACAGCCCTAATTTCAGCTTCCTAAAATTCTACCTTCTCCTGCGGGGGCTGGGTGTTTGAAGTTGGGGCAGAAATGGAGTGGATGATTTGAGATCCGGGATAGACTCACCTACATTCATCGCACTCACTTAACCAGTTTGGCTTCCTCTCAGCATGGGGAAGCACAGTAACAAGTCTCACAGCACCAGGTTAAAGGCCAGCAGGTTTATTTGGCAGCACGAGCTTTCGGAGTCTCAGGCTCCTTCTTCAGGTGAGTTGCCCACGATTGGCCAAGTCTTTCTTGGAAAGAGCCTGAGACCCCGAAAGCTGCCAAATAAACGTGTTGGACTTTAACCTGGTGTTGTGAGACTTCTCACTGTGTTTACCCCCCAGTCCGATGCTGCATCTCCATATCAAAGCACGGCCACCGGGAACCTTCATCTCTGTTGATTTTGTTAACAACTGTAATGTCACACAAGCGAAGAAAATGCTCGGGGAAGAAAGGAGCTTTTTAAAAAAGTTTGTGGGGCCAATGTTTTCTGCTTTTCCACACACTAGCCCACGATGTAACAGCTTGTAATCGGGACAAGCGGAGCCCGGCAGGTTGGCAAACGCCCATAAGACATGGGAGCAGAATTAGGCCACTTGGCTCATCGAGTCTGTCCCACTATTCAATCATGGCTGACATTCTTCTCATCCCCATTTTCCTGCCTTTTCCCCATAACCCTTGACCCCGTTATTAATCAAGAATCGAACTATCTGAGATAGGCAGAGAAGCTGGGGTCTCTGCTGGTTATTCCTGACAGCCCACACTGGGAAATGGGCAGCACGCGCCTAATTGCCACAAAGGGCAGCGCGGTAGCATAGTGGTTAGCACTGCTGCCTCAGAGCACCAGGGACCTGGGTTCAATTCTGGCTTGGGTTGCTGTCTACGCAGAGTTTGCACGTACTCCTTGTGTCTACTTGGGTTTCCTCTGAGTTCTCCGGTTTCCTCCCATAATCTAAAGTATGTGCTGGTTAGGTACGTTGGTTGTGCAAAATTCTCCCTCACTGTACCCGAGCAGGTGTCGGAGTTTGGCAACTAGGAGATTTTCACAGTAACTTCATTGCGGCGTTAATGTAAGTCTACTTGTCACACTAATGAATAAACTAAACTCAATGCCCCAGGGACCCGGGTTCGATTTTGGTCTCGGGTGACTGCCTGTGTGGAGTTTGCGTGTTCTCCCCATGTCTGTATGGGTTTCCTCTCACAGTCCAAAGATGTGTACGTTAGATGGATTGACTGTGCTAAATCGCCCCTTAGTGTCCAGTGATGTGTAGGTCAGGTGGATTGGCCATGGTGAATTGACCCTTAGTGAGCAGCGATGTATTGTTTAGGCAGATTAACTCAATGTATGGAAAATTGAATTCGACGTGTTGTTATGGGAAAGCAACAACAGTTTAGACTCTTTTGAAGTGACTCAGTTGTGTCGATCTAATTTTGTGATCATCTGTTGGCACAACTGCGATCAAAGTGTTAAAACATTTGTGAATCAGTATTGAAATAGCAACTTGCTATTGGCAGCATTATCCTGCGGATTGGCACACCGCCTGGGAAGTAGGACATTTTCTGGGAAAGCTATTTTTGCCCAGCTACCCAATGGAGTTAGAGAGTCATAGAGGCTTACAGTGTGGAAACAGGCCCTTGAATCTGATTAAAACCAAATCAAATCTAATCCAACAACATCAAACTTCAGCTGGTTTTATGAAAAATGCTCAAAATTCACCAAAAACCAGTTCCTTTCAATACTGAAAGATTATTCACTGCTGGAATTTGCCAAATCCCAGATCTGATGAAACATTGAAACATAGGAAATAGGAGCAGGAGGAGGCTATTCGCGCCTCTGAGCCTGCTCCCCCATTCTACACGATCATAATTGGTCCTTTATCTTAACGCCATCCCCTCGTGCTCTCTCCATACCCCTCGATACCTTTTCGACTCTAGAAATCTATCCATTTACTCCTTAAATATATTCAGTATCACAGCCTCCACAGCTTTCTGTGCTAGAGAATTCCACAGGTTCACCACCCTCTGTGATGATGTTTCTTCTCATCTCCTTCCTAAATGTCCTCTCTCCCCTGTATCCTGAGACTGTGACCCTTCCAGCTAATGGAAATATCCTCCCTGCATCCACTGCATCTAGCCCTGTCAGAATTGTCTACATTTCAGTAAGATGGGTGGCATAGCGGTTAGCATTGCTGCCTCACAGCACCAGGGATCTGGGTTTGATTCCCAGCTTAGTTCACTGTCTGTGTAAAGTCTGCACGTTCTCTCTGTGTCTGCATAGGTTTCCTCTAGATGCTCCGGTTTCCTCCCACAGTCCAAAAATGTACGGATTAGATGGATTGGCCATGCTAAATTCCCCCCTTAGTGATAGGGGGAAATAGCTAGAGTAATTGCATGGGGTTATGGGAATAGGGTCTGGGTAGCTTTGTGGTTAGTGCAGACTCTGGGCTGAATGGCCTCCTTCTGTATGGTTTCCCCTCTCATTGTTCCAAATCCCAGTGAATAGAGGCCCAGTCGACCCAATCTCCCCTTGTGTGCTAATTCTACCATCCCTGGAATCACAATGTTTGCTATTATGGAGGGAACTTGAATAAACCATTTGTGTTCACACATCATTCCCTCTCCATTGCCCATTATTTTGGTTTTAAGAAAAATGATAGAGACAGAAAAATCTCAAAGTGATGTGGTCTGGGAGTGTAGAATAAGTTTTGTTTCGCATTCGATGTGAAAATAAAATAAATTCTCTCTTTATTTACCTAGAATACAAGAGCAGGGATGTATCTTTGAAGTTGTATAAGGCTCTGGTCAGACCCCATTTGGAGCACTGAGAGTAGTTTTGGACCCTGTATCTAAGGAAGGATGTGCTGGCCTTGGAAAGGATCCACAGGAGGTTCACAAGAATGATCCCCAGAATGAAGAGCTTGTATGAGGAACGGTTGAGGACTCTGGGTTTGTATTTGTTGTAATTTAAAAGGATGAGGGGGGATTTTTATTGAAACTTACAGGATACTGCGAGGCCTGGATCGAGTGGACGTGGGGAGAATGTTTCCACTGGTAGGAAAAAACACAGGGCACAAACTCAGCTAAAAGATAACCCTTTAAAACAGATGAGAAGGAATTTCTTCAGAGTGGTGAATGTGTGGAACCCTTTGCCTCAGAAGGCTGTGGAGGCCAGGCCATTGAACCTAAGACAAAGATAGATAGGTTCTTGATTAATAAGGGGATCAAGGGTTAGGGGGAAAAGGCAGGAGAATGGGGATGAGAAAAATATCAGCCATGATTCAACGGCCTAATTTTGCTCCTATGTCCTTATGGTCTTACATCTACCTTTGTCTGATGATGATATCTTTATTTTCCATTCTCTAACTTCATGTCAGCATCAACAACAATGCTGAGTTTTTAAGCATCAAAGTGTAGAATCTGTAACATTACAGTTCAAAACCTCAAGCCTTTGTGTGAAGTTTTTATTGTTGGTTGGACATGCAGTGGGATAACACTGTGTTAAAATGGCATATGAGTTCTGTGACGCAAACGTGTAAAGCATCACATTGGCATTGCAGACAGCAGATATTTAAATTATTTTCTTGGGATGTGTGTAATGTCAAACATTCATTGACCTAATCCCTAATTGCCCTTGTGAAGGTGCTGGCTGGCCACAGTGCCCTGTTAACCATTTCAGAGGGTGTTCAACTGTCAGCCACATCACCATGTGGCCTGAGTCAATAGGCTGGACCTGGAAGGGGGAGCAGAAATGTTTATTCCAACAATTTGATAGCTTCATGGTAATTATTAATGAGGCTAATATTTCAATAAATTCCAGATTTACTAATTAATCAAATTTAAATTTCCCTTGCTACCACAATGGGGCTTGAACTCATGTTTCTGGGATATTAGTCCGGGCGTCTGGATTACCTGGTTACTGACTTTACCATTAGGCCCTATTAGGCCTTTATTTGTAGGCTTAAGGACCTGTAACATTGCCATCATCAGAAGCAGTAAGATGCAAGGAAAATACTGCAGATGTTGGAATAGCATAGTGGCACAGTGATTAGAGCTGCTGCTCACAGCACCAGGAACCAGGGTTCAATTCCCCATTTGGCTCACTGTCTGCATGTTCTCCCCACGTCTACATGGGTTCCTCCGGGTGCTCCGGTTTCCTCCTACAGTTCAAAAGGCGTGCTGGTTAGGTGCATTGGCCATGCTAAATTCTCCCTCAGTGTACCTGAACAGATGTGGGAGTGTGGCAGCTAGGGGATTTTCACAGTAACTTCATTGCAATGTTATTGTAAACCTACTTGTGACAATAATAAATAAACTTAAAACTTAAACAGAAAATTGCAACAGGTTTGACAGTATCTGTGGAGAGAGAATAGAGCCAACGTTTTGAGTCAGGAAGGGCCATATAGAGTTATAGAGGTTTACAGCATGGAAACAGGCCCTTTGGCCCAATTTGATCATGCCACCCTTTTTTTTTAAATCCCTAAGATAGTTCCAATTGTCCGCAGTTGGCCCATATCCCTCTATACCCCTCTTACCCATGTAACTATCTAAATGCTTTTTAAAAAATAAAATTGTACCCGCCTGTGGCAGCTTGTTCCAGACTCCAAACGTTGGCTCTATTCTTGTTCCAGAGATGCTGTTGGACCTGCTGTGATTTTCCAGCATTTTCTGTTCTTGCTTTAGGAGAAGCAGGTTTGCTAGACTCACTGAATCCAATCACCAAGCTGGTTTCATTTCTCTGCAAATACATTCACTGGCCTGTGGGTCCGTCGTGTCTTTCTCACCATGTCTGTCAAGTGTAAATCTCCCCCTGCTCGCTCTTCCAATGACGTCATGTTCAGCACTTCAAGACAAACGTTACGAAGGAAAGGAAAGACATACATTCAAAGTAAAAAAAAACAAAGTTTAATGTCCACCGTAATGTTTTGCACCCACTCAGTGTTGGAGAGTGGGGGCCGATGGCAAGGCGTCCACTGCCACAACCCGGTGTGGGATCGCGTTTCCGGAATTTTATCCGTTGGTGGATCCAACTCCACCCAGGTTCAGAAGAACTCCCATTGCTTGAAGAGTAGGGAGTGCCACCCTGACGCACTGAGGACTAAGATTCTGGTAGCCTGTTCATTGATGATTCTGTTGGCTCCAGGAACCTGTACTTCTCCTCCAGCGCAATGTCGTTGCCTTGAATCTGGATGACCGGCGTTGTCGGATAGACGCAGAGATTGTCCTGATTCTTCTTGTTATAAATGTTAACTCTGTGCCCCAGCTCTGGGCTGCCGTTGGTGGAGATGGGTGGACTAGGCAGCTTGAGGTTGACTGGGTCCAAGCCTTTCTGAGTCAGGCACTTCTCCTCCGACAAGGTGGACAGGAGTTCCTGCACCACCACACTCGTGTCCTTGTGCACCTCCGGCTCAGCGTTGCTGTGCTGCTGGTTCTCGGGCCTTTCTGGCGGGTAGCTTTCCATGGATCCCTCCCTGGTGGTGCTGCAGTCCGTGGAGGAGGCCAGGGTTTGGCTGCTGAGGCTTTGGGCTTGCGTAGTGGTGCTATCTATCGACCTGGAGGCACTCCCCGAATTATCGCTCACTGAGCTGCTCACCCTCTCCAGTTTTGTTGGCACCTCCACGGTCAACAGGTCGGAGGAGGCGTTGTGAAGGGCGCTGGGAAGATGGACATCGATGGCAGCTGTGGTGATGACATGGGAGGCACCTTCTGGAATCCCCACCTCTAAAAGAATAGAGTTATTGGCACAAAGATATCACGTACAATTCAACAGCTGTCTCACTGCCCAGTTATACTTAAAGGCAACTTCAATCAGCACTCAATGTCAGAATGAAATAACACAAAACCACTTGGAGAAGGAAGTTCCATTCTCCTCTCTGCAGCAGACTTTGTAATCCACATTCTGCCTGCAATCTTACCATCTCACCCTGCGGGGCCAGCTGGGAGGATATTCAGCCCATCGAGCCTGCACTGACCACAATCCCAGCCAGGCCCTATCCTCGTAACCCCATGTATTTATCCTGCTGATCCCCCTAACACTAAGGGGCAACTTAACACAGCCAAACCACCTAACCTGCACATCCTTGGAGGAAAATGGAACACCCGGAGGAAACCCAGGCAGACACGGCGAGAACGTGCAGACTCCAGACGGGCAGTGACCCAAGGCCGGAACTGAACCTAGGTCCCTGGTGCTCAGAGGCAGCAATGCTAACAACTCTGCCACCATGCCATGATCTTAAATTTTGTACATTTGCTGCAACACATCCCTACTTTAATATTCAATTCCTTTCGCTATAAATGCCAAAAATCCATTTGCTTTCTGTCTACCACTGTATCAGTTTTCTCTGATTCATGCATAAGGACACCCAGATCCCTCTGCACCGATGCATTGGGGTTGACTGACCTTAAACCGCAAGCTGCCTAAAATCTCTGTTATCTAAGATTGCGGGAGAGTTGGGAAATCAGGTTTGTGCCTGATTTCTTGCCTCTCGTAACCTTACCAAAAGTGTGCAGGTTAGGTGAATTGGCCTTGCTAAATTGCCCTTCAATGTCAGGGTAAATATGTAGGTTACGGAGTTAGGGTCCGGGTGGGATTGTTATTGGTGCAGGTTCAATGTGCTGAATGGCCTCTGGTGGGATTCCCACCAACTCTGCCATCAGCCAAGTGAAACTATATCTTTTCTCCACTGCTTTTCTTTCAAACCCATCCACTTAAGAGTGCAAAAAAAAACCTTCATTTAAGATCCTGTCCAAAAGAAGACACCTGTGACAGTGCGGCATCCCCTCAGTACTGCCTGGGTTTTTGTGCTCAAGTCTAAGAGAAGTGTAACCTTCTGAGCCAGAGCTCCGAAAGGCCGTGTAATACTGGGAAGATTACACACTGCATGTAAGTAAAGGTTTCAAATCTTTTCAACACTGAGTAATGGATGGTGAGGCTGATTGAAAAAGTGGTAATCTAATCAAGCAACTCAGATGATTTATATATAGAACGATAGATACCTGGAAGTGATTACATCGCAGTAATCCAATCAAGGGATTCTGGCTCTGTCAGAATATGTGAGCAGAAAGTCTATAACTGTCATCTGAATCCAGCGATTACATTACGGCCTTGAAATCAGTCACCTCAGCCTATTGTACACCTTCCAAACAGGATGGTTGTTTTGGGTTACCAGCACTTATAAAAAGGTATTGGATCAATAACTGTTCAGGGATATTAGTGACACCCTTTGATACTTGTTAAAGGGAAGGAACAGTCTGTAAATTAGGGGAACAACAGGCATTGCTGGTGTTGGGAGAATGATCAGTCATGGAACCGGACAGTATGGGCTTTGAAGGGCAGAGTGGCCTTTTCTCGCTTTGGATTTTAGACTTCTGTCCCAAGTACTAGGAATGAGAGGATACATTTTGTGCCAGTTGGAGTAGAACATTTATTCAAATCTAAGCCACTTTTATAATGCCATTTGGGGCAGCATGGTGACAGAATGGGTTAGCAAGGCTACCTCACGGTGCCAGCGACCCAGCTTGGGTCCCTGTCTATTTGGAGTTTGCACATTCTCCCCGTGTCTGCGTGGGTTTCCTCTGGGTGATCCAGTTTCCTCCCACAGTCCAAAAGATGTGCTGGTTAGGGTGCATTGGCCACGCTAAATTCTCCCTCAGTGTACCCGAACAGATGCTTTAATGTGGCAACTAGGGATTTTCACAGTAACTTCATTGCAGTATTAATGCAAACCTACTACTCAGTAATACTTCGTTGTGTGGGTTAGGTTGATTGGCCATGCTAAATTGCTCCTTAATGTCCCCAAATGTGTAGGTTAGAAGGATTAGTGGGGTATATGTGTGGGGTTGTGGGGACAGTACCTGGGGAGGAATTGTCGTTGGTGCAGACTCGATGGGCTGAATGGCCTCCTTCTGCACTGTAGGGTTTATATGATCAATGAAGTTACTGTGAAATTCCCTAGTTGCCATACTCTGGTGCCTATTTGGGTACACTGAGGGAGAATTTAGCATGGCCAATGCACCGAACCAGCACGTCTTTCGACAGTGGGAAGAATCTGGAGTCACCTGAGAAAACCCATGCAGACATGGGGAGAATGTGCAGACTCTGCACAGACAGACCCAGGCTGGGAATCAAACCCATGTCCCTGGCGTTGCGAGGCAGCAGTGCTAACGACTGTGCCACCTATTTTGGGGATTCACTGCATCATAAATGAATGAGCTGGAAGATGAGATGCATTCAGGTAAGTACGTTTCCGGAATAGGCTAGATGGGCTGAATGGTTCACTCCCAGAGATTCATTCGACCTGTTGATCCCTCTCTAAGTGGCAAAGACCTTCTTAGATTTGACTTTAGATATCCATCTTCTAATTCCGTCAACAGGGGACAAGGGAGGAGAGTTAGAACCCCATTCCCAAAGGGAAATTGGCTCAGTATTCCTGCTGGATTGAGGGGTGAGTGGCAGGAGGGAGGTGGGGATGGGGGAGGGGAGGTACTATACTCACCACTGCTGGGTTCACTGTAATACTGACTGATATAATTGTTCATGTCGTCTCTGGTGGCTGCTTCTGCAAGATAAAATGTGACAAGTGAAACACATTGTCAAGCTCTCACTGTAACACAACTGGGAATCCTATCATTGCTTCTGTTCTGGTAAACACTGCTCTCAACTATTGTCCATCACCATCTAGATCACTTTATCCCTAACAGCGCTCTGCAACACTGACACATCATCCAATCTAGACCTAATTTCTCAGCAGACAAAGGAAATTAGGAGAGGTGATGGTGTAGTGGCATTATCACTAGACTATTAATCTAATGTTCCGGGAACCTGGGTTCAAATCCTGCCACAACAGATGGTAGAATTTAAATTCAATAAGAAATATCTGGAATTAAGAATCTACTGATGGACCACGAAACTATTGTTGATTGTCGGAATCATGTGGTTCACTAATCTCTCCCTCAATGTCAATGTCAACAAAATGTAGGACGTAGTCATCAGCTTCAGGAAGTGTAAAGGAGAACATGTCTTTATCTACGTCAATGGGGATGAAGTGGAAAGGCTCGGAAGCTTTAAGTTTTTGGGTATCCAGATCACCAACAACCATTATAGTTAAGAAAGCCCACCAATGCCCCTGCTTTCTCAGGAAACTAAGGAAATTTGGCATGTCAGCTATGACTCTTGCCAATTTTTACAGATGCACCATAGAAAACATTCTTTCTGGTTGTATCACAGCTTGATGTGGGCTCCTGATCTGCCCAAGACTGCAAAAAAAAACTACAAAAGGCCGTGAATGTAGCTCAATCCATCACTCAAAGCCTCCCATCCATTGACTCTGTCTACACTTCCTGGCAAAGCAGCCAGCATAATTAAGAACCCCAGACATTTTCTCTTCCACCTTCTTCTTTCAGGAAAAAATACAGAAGTCTGAGGTCACGTACCAACTGGCTCAAGAACAGCTTCTTCCCTGCTTTTGAATGGACCTTCCTTGCATTAAGTTGATCTTTCTCTACACCCTAGCTATGATTGTAACACTACATTCTGCACTCTCTCTTTTCCTTCTCTATGAATGGTATGCTTTGTCTGTGTAGTGTACAAGAAACAATACTTCACTGTATCCCAATATATGTGATGATAATAAATCAAATCAAATCGAATCAAATCTGGCAGCATCTGTAGAGAGAGAGGCAGAGTTAACGTTCTAAGTCTGGTGAACTCTGTTTCTTTCTTCACAGATGCTGCCAGACCTGCTGTGTTTTTCCAGAACTTTCTGTTTTTATTTTGGATTCCCAGAATCTGTAGCTTTCTGTTTTATTTGAGTGGAGAATAAGATGGACATGCCTCCTGGTCTAGGGAGAAAACTCTGATAGGTTGGTACTAAGGACAACGAGGTGACTGACTATCACTACACTCTGCATCCTCTCCTTTCCTTCTCTATGAATGATACTTCTCACTAACCCAATACATGCAACAATAATAAATCAAATCAAATCAGAATCATTTATAACGTGGTGACCCGAGCAGACAGAGTTATGTTCTGCTCAGAGATAAACACTACAATCTAACTGACATCTGTGAGCCTCTGTCCATTACAGAAAGCAAGATGGAGAAGACAGCCCATTACTGAGTACCTCCCGAGGGAGCTGGAATGAGATTGCCAGCACTGCCTTGCCAAACCTTTCTCTGCCCTGACAGGATTTGGGAGAACCTCTGTTCTTTCTACATTTACACTGGATGGAGTGATTGAAGCCTAACATTGCCCCATACACTTTCTTTCCTGGCAGTTTTGTGTTTCTTTTATCATTACTTAAGCGCTGCGCAAATCCCCTGCTAACTTGCTGTCATCTCAGTATCAATCATAGTAAAACTCTCTATGTGTTTTTTCCCATCTCCCACCTTTACTCATATCTTTGGGAAAGAAACAAGATTCTAGTAAACTCTAAATCACCTAATCTCTTGTTGTGGGTGAGGGGTCTTGTGCCACAGTGTAGACTGCCCTGGTGGGATTCAAGCCCAGGTCCTCAGAACATTAGCTGAGTTTGTAGATTAATATTCTAGCAATAATATCACTAGGCCATTGCGTTATGGATGGGCATGGCGGAAAGGAAGGTTTATTTGACCCTCTTGAATCTCAAAGGTCATTTATAGTGTTGCAAGTACAGTTGATAAACTGGGGGATATAATCTAAGGACGGCGATCTATACACAGTCTATCTGGATCTGCGTAAAGAGCTGTCTTTTCACTCTTGCATTTGTCATTAATAATATAACACCAAATCATTCAGAGCACTAATGAGCCAATCTGCTATCTGAAATAAATTTGGAATAGTTGACTGGTTGAAAGAAGACTATTTATAGCTCTGAATATTGGCCCCACAGAGTGCGCCCTTAGAAAGTTTTAAGTTGTTTTGTTAATCTCAAATAAGCTTACATTAACGCTGCAATGAAGGTACTGTGAAATTCCCTTAGTCACCACACTGCAGCACCTGTTTGGGTCAATGCACCCCAACCAGCATGTCTTTCAGACTATGGGAAGAAACCGCAGCACCCGGAGGAAACACGTGCAGACACAGAACGTGCAGATTCCACATGGACAGTGACCCAAGCCAGGAATCGAACCCAGGCACCAGTGCTAACCACTGTGCTGCCCCAGAAGAAGCACAGCTGTACACTCTTAAAAGAAGCCTTTCTTGTTGTGGTTAGTGAGATTCTGCTGGTGCAGAGAGTCAGTGAGTTATGAATCATGCATGAGAGATGTGGAGTGTTTTTACGTTGAGTATCTGGCGTAGCTCTTTGCCTCGCTTGTATATCCACATCCAGTCCTGCGGAGTGGCCCTAGGCTACAGCAAGGCATCTCTTTAGAAATCCAACATTAGTAACGTACACAATTCTGACTGGAGGCATTTAGACGGAAAGGAGGCCAGGAAAGCTTTCAATGCTTTATGAAATCAAGGAAAACATTTATGTTTCTTTTGAATGTCAGGTTAGATTGTCATCTCCAGAGTGCAGCTATTTCAGGTACAGAGTGCTCAGTGCTTTGGGTGTTGTAGTGCAGGAAAAGTGGTCCACGGAAAACATCTGTTTCCCTCACCCCGTGAGAGGGAGGCCGGCGGCCACAGAGTCCCCAGGGACTGGTTGCAAGCCTAGATCATCAAGGCAAGCTGGCCTCCTGGCATCCGACAGCAGCAGGAAGAATACTTTTTCTGAGGCAGTGACACTCAGAAGGTAGAATGCTTCTGAAGTGATTGTCTTTGAAGGGGAATGTTCTCCCCATTGTCCTGCTGTCAAACGAGGAAGTGCTAAGTGGCATTTTGTTTTCTTTTTCAAGAGCGATGATGAATAAGAAAGTATGAATGAGTGGTTATTTTGCCCACATCAGCATTATCCCTGATTACCTTCACACTCAAACCCCAAGATAATCATAGCATTTCTGCTTTATTCTACATTCCTGCAATGTCCCGGTTTCCTCCCAGTTTTAATCTTTTATTTTCTGGAGGATCCTTAACTCCCACCCAGTGGCAGATGGCCCGGTGGCACAGTGGTTAGCACTGTTGCCTTACAACACCAGGGATCCGGGTTCAATTCCTGGCTTGGGTTATTGTCTGTGCGGAGTCTGCACGTTCTCCATGTGTCTGCGTGGCTTTCCTCTGGTTTCCTCCACAATCTGAAAGATGTGCTTGTTTGGTGTAAGTTAAATTCTCCCTTATAGTGCTTACATTAATAATGAAGTTACTGTGAAAATCCCCCAGTCACCATACACTGGTACCTGTTTGGGGACACGCGATGATCATGAAACCATTATTGATTGTCGGAAAAACCCATCTGGTTCACTAATGTCCTTTTAGGGAAGGAAATCTGCCATCCTTACCTGGTCTGGCCTACATGTGATTTCAGAACCACAGCAATGTGGCTGATTTTCAACTGCCCTCCAAGGGCCACTAGAGATGGGCAATAAATGCTGGCCCAGCCAGCGACGCCCATGTTCCATGAATAAATAAAAAAGTTACCACAGACTTCCATTGGTACTTGGCAAAGTAATGTAGGGTTTGCCAATGTCAGTGTGGCTAACTAGGAGATTCTCCTACTCTTTTCTCCTGCCATCAGTGGAAGGATTTGCAGGCTAATAGCCAACCTGTTTGTGTTCTTTATGAACACACCAATGTGGCCTGGAATGGGCCTTGAACTTGGAGCTTCTGGCCCAGAGGTAAGGACAGCAGATTTCCTTCCCTAAAGGACATTAGTGAACCAGATGGGTTTTTCCAACAATTGACAATGGTTTCATGGTAATCGGTAGGATCTTAATTCCAGATTTTATTTTTACTGAATTCAAGTTCTGCCATTTGCTCTGGCAGGATTCGAACCCGGGGCCCCAGAGTGTTAGCTGAGTTTCTGGATTAATAGTCTAGTGATAATATTGCCAGGTCAGCACCTCCCCAATCCAAAGCCCTGTTTTTGATTATTGCAGATGCACAGGCAGTGGGTTCTGTGCAGTGGGTGGAAGGAGTTCATGGTCACTACAACACCAGGCAGATGATTGTTCGCTGTCCAAGGTCCTGAACTGAGAGGCTCCTTGACCTAGGTAGATGACTGCAGCTGTGTTCTCAGTTTCAGCAGAGTTTCAATGCCTAACCACTGTGCTCTTAACACACAAATAGTATGTGGAGCACAGTGAGGTCTCCCATGTCATTGAATATACAATATAAATTGCAAAAGGGGAGGCAATAGCCCAGTGGTATTATCACCAGACTATCAATCCAGAAACCCAATTAATGCTCTGGGGATCTGGATTCAAATCCCGCTATGGCAGATAGTGGAATTGAATTCAATAAAAAAAAGTCTGGAATTAAGAATGTGGAGTTTGCACATTCTCCCCATGTCAGGGTTTCCTCTGGGTGCTCTGGTTTCCTCCCACAGTCCAAAGATGTGTGGGTTACATGGATTGGACATGCTAAAAATTGCCCCTTAGCGTCCTGAGATGTGTAGGTTAGAGGGATTAGCAGGTAAATACTATATGTAGGGATATGGGGAAAGGACCTGGATGGGATTGTGGTTGGAGCAGACTTGATGGGCTGAATGGCCTCTTTCTGGACTGTAGAGTTTCTATGATTTCTATGATTGTCAGAAGAACACACCTAGTTCACTAATGTTTTTTAAGGAAAGAAATCTGCCATCCTTACCCAGTCTAGCCTACATGTGACTCCAGAGCCTCTGCAATGTGTTTGACTCTCAACTGCCCTCCAAGGGCAACTGGATGCTGGCCAGCCAGAGCTGCACATGTTCCGCAGATGAGTTTAAAAAAAAGAATATATAAACACTTAGTCTAGCTGTTGATTCTATGGACTGCAATCTCTAGATGTACATTTTAAGATTCCCTGAGGGTTAATGTGCAAATTTGGTCAGCAGTTAGGAAGGCAAATGCAATGTTAGCATTCATATTAAGAGAGCTAGAATGCAAGAGCAGGGATGTACTTCTAAACTGTGTAAGGCTCTGGTCAGACCCCATCTAGAGCAATTTTGGACCACATATCTAAGGAAGAATGTGCTGGCCTTGGAAAGGATCCGGGAAGGTTCACAAGAATGATCCCTGAAATGAATAACTTGTTGTATAAGGAATGATTGTGGACTGTGGGTCCATATTCATTGGCGTTTAGAAGGATGAGGGGAGATTTTATTGAAACTTACAGGATACTGTGAGGCCTGGATAGAGAACAAAGAACAACAAAAATTACAGCACAGGAACAGGCCCTTAGGCCCCCCCAAACCTGCACCAATCATGCTGTTCGACTTAATTAAAACTCCCTACCCTTCTGGAGACCATATCCTTCAATTCCCATCTCATTTATGTACTTGTCAAGACGCCCCTTAAAATTCACTATCATATCCGTTTCCACTACTTCCCCTGGCAGTGAGTTCCAGGCACTCACCATTCTCTGTGTAAAAAAATCTGCTTCACACATCTCTTTTAAACCTTACCCCTTGCACCTTAAACCTATACCCGCTAGTAATTGATTCTTCCACCCTGGGAAAAAGCTTCTGACTATCCACTCTGTCCGTGCCTCTCATAATCTTGTAGACTTCTATCAGGTCTTCCCTCAACCTCCATCTTTCTAGTGAGAACAAATCAAGTTTTTCTAACTTCTCTTCATAGCTAATACCCTCCATATTAAACAACATTCTGGTAAATTTTTTCTGTACCCTCTCCAAAGCCACCACATCTTTCTGGTAGTGTGGCGACCAGAATTAAACACTACATTCCAAGTCCGGCCTAATTAGGGATCTATAAAGCTGCAACGACTTGCCAATTTTTAAACTCAGTACCCCAGCTGATGAAGGCGAGCATGCCATATGCCTTTTTGACTACCTTCTCCACCTGCATTGCCACTTTCAACCTGATGAAGGAGCAGCACTCCGAAAGCTCATGATACAAGATTAAACCTGTTGGATTTTAACCTGATGTTGTGAGATTCAAACTATTGTCGTACGCCCCCCCGTACTAGCTGAGGAACTCTGATGAACTTTGATTTTTAAAAAGTGGGTGTGGAGAGGATATTTCCACCAGTAGGAAAAACTGGAACCAGGGGGCACAACCTCAGGCTAAAGGGACGATCCTTTAAGACAGAGATGAGGAGGAATTCCTTCAACCAGAGAGTGGTGAATCTGTGGAATTCTTTATCGCAGAAGGCTGTGGAGGCCGGGTCACTGTGTGAATTGAAGACAGAGATAGATAGATTCTTGATTAATTAGGGGATCAGGAGTTATGGGGAAAGATAGGAGAATGGGGCTGAGAGAAATATCAGCTATGATTGAATGGCAGAGCAGAATCGATGGACTGAATAGCCTAATTCTGCTCCTACGTCCTATGATCTTATGTTGTCACAACACCAGGTGAAAATCCAACAGGTTTATTTGGTATCACGAGCTTTCAGAGTGCTACTCTTTCATTAGCCTGATGAAGGAGCAATGCTCCGAAAGCTTGTGATATCAAATAAACCTGTTGGACTTTAATCTGGTGTTCTGAAACTTCAATCTCTGTACTAGTTGAGGAACTCTGGTGAACTTTGATCTTTGAAAGAATTCTCCACCCTATTGAATCTTACAGAATGGAATCTTTAAATTGCTTGCAGTACATACCTGAGGAACTGCTGTGGATTTTTCAAAGAATTCTTTGCTGCACAACAGTATTCCTCTGTACTATTCTGTATATGTTTGAGGAATTTGCTGTAAAGGGTGCGATGGTAGCACTGCTGCCTCACAGCACGAGGAACCCAGGTTCAATTCCCTGCTTGGGTCACTGTCTGTGTGGAGTTTGAAAATTGTCCCTGTGTCTGCATGGGTTTCCTCCAGATGCTCCAGTTTCCTCCCAAGGCGTGCTAGTTAGGTGTATTGGCCGTGCTAAATTCTCCCTCAGTGTACCCGAACAGGTGCCGGAGTGTGGCAATTAGCAGATTTTCACAGTAACTTCACTGCAGTGTTAATGTAAGCCAACTTACGACTAATAAATAAAACTGCCATGGGAATCGTAGAGGCTGGGGGGAGGGATGAGGGCGGACCATGTGAGAGTCCGTTGACCTAGGGTGGGATTTGTCAACCGTACTCACCGGAAAATCCCACCTTAGGTCAATGGACTTTTGCATGGCTGGAAAATTTGCCCCTTGGTGTTTTAAAGAGGTCTCTGTAAGGATAAAGTGTGCAGGCAAGGAGGCAATTTTAACATCACTGTACTGTTCTGGACTTTACAGTACTTCTGTATCACTGTTTGGCACAGTGGTTCCATTTTTACATTGATTTTGCTGGACAAATATTGTCCTCCGGAACCTTACTCTGATTAACATTGATTCCGATGGGGAATCATGCTTCACTTAAAGGGGTTTCCACTTAAAGTGCCGTTTTTCTGGAAAACAACCAACACTTTAAGTGAGGACTCCCTCTATTGACATTGCCGGGGTTATTTCAGGAGAATGATACCGGGCTTTCAGGATTAAATTATGAGGACAGGTTCCGTAAACGTGACTTGTATTCCCTTGTGTTTACAAGGTTCACGTAGTTACATTCCTGAGGTCTCTTGAAAAGTAAAAGGAGTCCTTTGTTTCCGTAGTGATCTGAAACTTCCAGGATACTGCGAGGCCTGGATAGAGTGGACATGGAGAGGATGTTTCCTCTAGTAGGAAATTCTAGAACCAGAGGGCACAACCTCAGGCAAAAGGGACCATCCTTTAAAACAGAAATGAGGATGAATTTCTTCAGCCAGAGAGTGGTGAATCTGTGGAACTCTTTGCCGCAGAAGGCTGTGGAGGCCGGGTCATTGAGTGTCTTTAAGACAGAGATAGATAGGTTCTTGATAAATAAGGGGATCAGGGGGTTTAGGGAAAAAGGCAGGAGACTGGGGATGAGAAAAATATCAGCCCTGATTGAATGGTGGAGCAGACTCGATGGGCTGAGTGGCCTCAGTCTGCTCCCATGTCTTGTGGTCTTACGGTGACAGAATGCAAATCAAGGAAGCAGGAGGATTGGAGATTTGCAATTTGGAAGCGAAACATCAGGGAATACTTTTTCTCACCAAAGGTCAGGTAAATCCCCCTCCATAAACCTCGGATACATCCGCAGTCAACTTAACCTTAAGGATCGAGAGAGATAGCATTTTAAAGGGTAGAGGAGTGAAGGGATATCACAGAGAAGCAGAATTGTTACAGCACAGAAGTAGATTTTTTTTCCACTGGAGGGTGAAACTAGAACTAGGGGACATGGCCTCAAAATAAGGGGGAGCAGATTTTAGGACTGAGTTGAGGAGGAACTTCTTCACACAAAGGGTTGTGAATCTGTGGAATTCCCTGCCCAATAAAGCAGTTGAGGCTCCCTCATTGAATGTTTTTAAGGCAGAGATAGATTTTTTGAACAGTAAAGGGATTAAGGGTTATGGTGAGCTGGCGGGTAAATGGAACTGAGTTCACAAAAAGATCAGCCGTGATCTTATTGAATGGCGGAGCAGGCTTGAGGGGCCAGATTGCCGACTCCTGCTCCTAGTTCTTATAAGGCCATTCGACCTGTTGCGTCTACACCGGCTTTCCAAACAGGCATAATGACTTGATGCCATTCCCCTGCCATTTTCCTGTACCCCTGCACATTGTTTTGATTCAAGCAATCATCAAATGCCCTCCTGAATGTCTTGATTGAAGCTGCCTCGCAGGCAGAGCATTCCGGATCCTAATCGTGTGAGAAAGATCGTACTCGCATCACATTTGCTTCTCATGAATTATTTTAAATCCGTGCCCTCTTGTTCTCCATCCTTTTATGAGTGGGGACAGTTTCTCTCTATCTATCCTGTCCAGCCCCCTCATGATTTTGAATTACCAAGTCTCCTCTCAGCCTTCTCCTCCCAAAGGAGAACAGTCCCAACCTAACCACTGTTCCACTGTGCTACTCCAGTCTGCACCAATTCTAAAACACAGCATCCTAACCAGACTCTATCCCCATAATCCTAGTATTTAGCCTATGAATTCCCCTAATCCTGCACATCTTGGAACACTAAGGGGCAATTTACCATGACTAATCCACCTAACCCACACATTTTTGGATACTAAGGGGCAATTTAGCATGGTCAATCCCTCTAACTTGCGCATGTTCAGACATTAAGGGACAATTTAGCATGGCCAATCCACCTAACCTGCACATCTTTGGACTGTGGGAAGAAACTGGATCACCTGGAGGAAACCCATGCAGACATGGGGAGAATGTTGGATTAGTAAATTTGCGGATGACACCAAAGTCGGTGGAGTGGTAGATAGTGAAGAGGGGTGTTATAATTTGCAGAGAGACTTGGACAAGTTGCAGAGCTGGGCCGAGAGGTGGCAAATGGAGTTTAATGTGGAAAAGTGTGAGGTAATTCACTTTGGCAGGAATAACAAATGTGTAGAGTATAGGGCTAATGGTAGGATTCTTAATAGTGTTGATGAACAGAGGGATCTTGGTGTATATGTGCATAGATCCCTGAAAGTAGGCAGTCAAGTCGATAAGGTTGTTAAGAAGGCATACGGAGTCTTAGCTTTTATTGGTAGGGGGATTGAATTTCGGAGCCGCAACGTCATGTTGCAACTGTACAAAACTCTAGTGCGGCCGCACTTGGAGTATTGTGTGCAGTTCTGGTCCCCACATTATAAGAAAGATGTGGAGGCATTGGAGAGGGTACAGAGGAGGTTTACCAGGATGTTGCCTGGTATGGAGGGCAGGTCTTATGAAGAGAGGCTGAGGGATTTGAGGTTGTTTTCGTTAGAAAGAAGGCGGCTAAGAGGAGACCTTATTGAAACATATAAGATGATTAGAGGTTTAGATAGGGTGGACAGTGATAGCCTTTTTCCGAGGATGGAGAAAGCTAGCATGAGGGGACATAGCTTTAAATTAAGGGGTGGTGGTTTTAGGACAGATGTCAGAGGTGTTTTGGGTGGTAAGGGTATGGAATGCACTGCCTGCGTCAGTTGTAGATGCGCCAAGTTTGGTGGCGTTTAAGAGGTTAGTAGATAAGTTTATGGATGAAAAGGGAATGGTCTAGGTTAGAGGGTCACTGCTTGTTCCTAATTGGTCAGCACAACATCGAGGGCCGAAGGATCTGTTCTGCGCTGTAATGTTCTATGTTCTATGTTCTATGTTCTATGTGCAGGCTCTACACAAAGAGACCCAAGCCTGGAGTCGAACCCAAGTTCCCGGCACTGTGAGGGTAGCAGTGCTAACCACTATGCAACATGCAACTCATCTCTGCATTCCCACCCCCAAATCCCCAACGCACCTCCCTGCCCCTACACGCTCCGCGCCTACCCCCCACCTCCACCCCCCCCGCAGGCAATTGCTTAATTCAGTAATGCTTCCAGGATCAGACATTTTCTGGCTTGCTTACTTTGTGCCGGGCGTGGTTCGATGATACTGTCTGGGCTCTCGTCATCCGAAGCTCCGGCCGCTGACCCGTCCACCACTTGGAACTTGCTGCTCTGCTTGTTCCAGACGTGGCGCATTTCCAGAGCGACTTCCCTCTCTGCAGCGAGGTCCAGGTCCTGCTGGGCTAGGTGGGCCCTCAGCTGTCTGATCTCAAACTACACAGCGGAGACAAAAACAGAGACACATCACCACGAGAGGAGCTTACTGTGACCACAGAAAAACTTGTGTTGATGCAGGAACTTTTAGGTTAAAAATTCCAAAGTATGTTTTGAAGAATCATAGAATTCCTACAAGATTAAGCTCATTTATTAGTGTCACATGTAAGGCTTACATTAACACTGCAATGAAGTTACTGTCAAAATCCTCTGGTTGCCACACTGTTCGGGTACACTGAGGGAGAATTTATCATAGACAATGTACCGTAACCAGCACATTGGACTGTGGGGGGAAACCAGAGCACCTGGAGGAAACCCAAGCAGGCATAGGGAGAACATGCAGACTTCACACAGACAGTGACCCAAGCCGGGAATCAAATCCACAGAAGGAGGCCATTTGGACCATTCAGTCTGTGCCAACTCTCCAATAGAGCACCTTACCCAAGCCCACCCCAATCCCCTAACCCTACACATTTATCCCACTAATCCCTCTAACCTACACATCTTTGGACACTAAGAGGCAATTTTTGCAGAGCCCATTGACTTAACCTACACATCTTTGGCATGTCGGAGGAAACTGGAGCATCTGGAGGAAATCCACATAGACATGGGGAGAACTTGCAAACTACCCACAGATAGTGAAAGAAGGCTGGAATCGAACCCAGCTCCCTGGCATTGTGAGGCAGCAATGTTAACCATTGTGAGTTAACCTAAACCCCAACTTTTTTTTGATTTTGGCATTAGGGTGAGTGTAAGGTGTTTCATTTCAGATATGATTCAAATGATCCACTAGGAAGCTTTTATTAAAATGAACTTTATTTAAGAACTTTATTTAAGAATGTAACAAAAATAATCAGCATAACTTTTGCAAATTGAAATTGATCTTCAATTAATGTCTGTATAGCCTGTTGTACATGTGTTTATGTTTATGTTTACTTGAACATGATAAGGTATAATTCTTAACAGCTAGCTATCTCTATAGTTCCAATCTAAGCAATATTCCCACAGGCCTAAATCCCGCTTCAGAACAATTTAGCACAAAACATCTAAGCTTAGTGGGTGCTAGACTTCCAGCCGTTCAACATTTCTGTATAGAGATACAGAAAGACACTGGCCTTTTGACCTCCAGACAGCAGCCTCCAGAGAAAGAGACCTCTATTTTCAAACAGCAAACTTTAGAGAAAGAGACCAATTTTCTGATAGATCCCAAACGCCAATCTCCAGAGAGAGAACAAGAGAGACAGAGAGCTACTTTTGTTGAAGGAGCCCAAGCAGTGATGAGCTTGTTTCTCTCTGTGTCCTTAATCCTACCCAGCTGCATGAGTTTTCCTGTCAACCAATCTAATCAAACCTTACTCTGAAAAGATCCAGGGGAAAACACAAAAACAACAAAGCTGCACTAGCCCAGATTAAAACAAACACTCCAGTAATTAGGAGCAATTATGCCCCTGCAGCAGCAAATGCAGACTGCACTTATAGACAAAATGGCACCGGATGAACAGAACTATTTTTTAAAAAAATTTTGCATAAGGATTTCATTTCTTAAGGCACAGAATCATCACACTGAACACATTTCTTAGGTTTGCAGTGTTGTACATTTGATAAATGCAGAACACTGCAGATGTTGGAATCCAAAACAAAAACAGAAAAATGCTGGAAAATCTGTGAAGACAGAACGGAGCCAACGTTTCGAGTCTGGAATACCCTTCGTCAGGGCTGAGAGGAAAGAGAGACAGCACAGCAGGTGGCACAATGGCTAGACATAGGAGCAGAATGAGTCCACTTGGCCCATTGAGTCTGCTCCACCATTTAATCATGGCTGATATTCTTTTCATCTCCATTCTCCTGCCTTTTCCCCATATTCTCTGATTCCTTTATTAATCAAGAATCTATCAATTTCTGTCTTAAAGACACGCAACGACCTGGGCTTCACAGCCTTCTGCGGCAAAGAGTTCCACAGATTCACCGCTCTCTGACTGAAGAAATTCCTCCTCGTCTCTGTTTAAAAGGAACGTCCCTTTTGTCTGAGGTTGTGCCCTTTAGTTCTCGTTTTTCCTACTACTGGAAACATCCTCTTCACATCCACTCTATCCAGGCCTTGCAATAGCCTGTAAGTTTCAACAAGATCCCCCCTCATCCTTCTAAACTCCAACGAGTACAGACCCAGAGCCCTCAACGATTCCTCATACGACAAGCTCTCTTCATTTCCAGGGATCATTCTTGTGAGCCTCCTCTTGACCCTTTCCAAGACCAGTACATCCTTCCTTAGATGGCATTGCTGCCTCACAGGGAGCTGGGTTCGATTCCGGGCTTGGGTCACTGTCCGTTTGGAATTTGCATGTTCTCCCCATGCCTATGTGAGTTTCCTCCGGGTGCTCCAGTTTTCTCCCACAGTCCAAAGATGAGCGGGTTAGATTGATTGGCCATGCTAAATTGCTTCCTTAGCGTCAGAGAGATTAGTAGGGTAACTATGTGCAGTTACGGGAGTAGGGCTTGGGTGGAATTGTGGTCAGTGCAGGCTCGATGGACCGAATGGCCTCTGCCTGCACTGACAGGATTCTATGATTCAATGAGATTTAGAATATGAGGGTTGGGAGGGTGGTGGAATTAGACCAAGAGAATGTAAATGAGTGTGGGAAGGTATTGAAAGTGTTCATTAAGTGATGAGAATGCGTGAATGGCAAAATGCAGGTATAGCTGGGTAAAGGACTGTCTGAGGAATGTGGCAGCTGGCCTGGAAGAAGGGAGGGGGGCCGGGGGTGGGGGGGGGGGGGGGGGGGGGTGGTTAGACAGATGGAGAACGATATAATGGAGAATGAGGTGAATTGAAGTAAAATAAATGGAAAGGGGGTGAAGGTGGAGGCGAGAGTTCACGCCCTGAAGTTGTTGAACTCAGTGTTCAGTTTGGAAGGCTGTAAGGTGCTCGATCGGAAGATGAGGTGCCCTTCCTCCAGTTTGTGTTGGGGTTCGCTGGAACATTGCAAAAGGCCAAAGATGGACAGGACAGCAGGGTGGGGTGTTGAAGTGATAAGTGACAGGAAGATCTGGGTCCTGCTTGCAGACGGACTGAAGGTGTTCAGCAAAGCGCTCAGTCTGCGCTTGGTCTCTCAGACAGAGACCGCACTGGGAGCAGCGATTAAAGGAGGTGCAGGTAAAGTGCTGCTTTACCTGAAAGAGGGAGTTTAGGACCTTTTACAACTTCTACATTTGATATATTTGATTTGTCTTAGAGCAATTACATTTCAAATTGTGTAACAAGAGGTTTAAAATACCTCTCGGTACAAAATATTTGCAGCCAGCTTCTGATAGCGTCTGTTTGCTCTACTTTGCGTCTGTTATTTATTGCCCATCCCTAAGATTCATTGCTGTGGGTCCGGAGTAGGCCAGACCGGGTTTCATAGAATCCCTACAGTGCAGAAAGAGGCCATTCAGCCCATCGTATCCTACCTAGGCCCCATCCCCATAACACCATGCATTTACCCTGTTAATTCCCCTATTGCTAAGGGGCGATTTAGCATGGCCAATCAACCTCTCCCACACATCTTTGGAGTGTGGAAGGAAACCCATGCAGACACAGAGAGAATGTGCAGACTCCACACAGACGGTGACCCAAAGTCAGGAATCAAACCCGGTCTCTGGTGCTGAGAGGCAGCAGTGTCAAAGACTGTGCCACCCGGAGAAACACCTCTTTGGGTGAAGCAGTGATTTCCATTGCTAAATGAACCGGATGGATTTTCTGACAATTGTTTCACGGTCATCATAATAGATTTTTAATTTATATTTGTTGAATTCAGATTTTACCATTTGCCATGGTGGGATTCGAGGCCGGATCCACGGAGCGTAACCCTGGCTCTCTGGATTTCTAGCCCAGTGACAATACCATTCCGCCATCGCCTCCCCTCAACATTGACCACTGCTCGGGACTTTGGGAAGGTGCAGAATCGTTCCAGTTGGTTAAGTTCCAGGGTTGGAGTTTGAGGGAAAGGATTGTGCTGGAGTCTGAGACTACAGTGCATGGAATCAAAAATCAAATTCTGTCTCAGGACATGACAGGGAGTGCAAACCTCACAAAGCCCTGTCTGCTGTACAGGATAGATGTGGCACTGCCTGGGTAAGAGCCCAGTGTTAATCAGATTAGTGTGAGCCTACTGCCCTCTGCTGTCAACTAGTTGTAATGCAGCAGTAATCTCAATGGTTTGGGGGGTTTGGTCAATGGCTGTGATTTGTGGGGCTGTGATGGTTGCAGGAGGGGTAGAGCGGGGCTGGAAAACAGCTCGTATTTAAAAGCAGCTCCCTGATGCTGCGTTAGAGAGTCACTGTAATTCTTAAAAGGGCGGGTGATTTTATTGATATAGAATCATATTATCCTACAGTGCAGAAGGATGCCATTTGGCCCATCGAGTCTCCGTCAGCAACAATCCAACCCTATCTCCGTAACCTCCTGCAGTTATCCTAGATAGTCCTCCTGACAGTAAGTGGCAATTTAGCTCAGCCAATCCACCTAACCTGCACATCTTTGGAGAGTGGGAGGAAACCAGAGCACCATACAGACACGGGGAGAATATGCAGACTCCATACAAATGGTGACCCAAGCTGGGAATTGAATCCAGGACCCTGACACCATGAGGCAGCGGTGATAACCAGTGTGCCACCATGCCACGTCTGTGTTTCTTTTTAAATGGCCCTGATTGGCTCTTTAAATGCCAAACAGGAGGTGGCACACTAGAACATAGAACATTACAGCGCAGTATATGCTCTTTGACCCTTGATATTACACCGACTTGTGAAACCAATCTAAAGCCCATCTAACCTAAACTATTCCAATATCATCCATATATTTATCCAATGACCATTGAAATGCCCTTAAAGTTGGCGAGTCCACAGGCAGGGCATTCCATGCCTTTACTACTCTCTGAGTAAAGAACCTACCTCTGACATCTGTCCTATATCTATCACCCCTCAATTTAAAGCTATGTCCCCTCATGCTAGCCATCTCCATATGAGAAAAATGGCTCCAGATTTCCCCTGTGGCACGGTGGTTTAGCACTGCTGCCTCACAGTGCCAGGGACCCAGGTTCAACTCCCAAGCCTTGGATCACTGTCTGACTGGAGTTTGCACATTGTCCCTGTATCTCTGCAGTTTTCCTCCAGGTGCTCCAGTTTCCTCCCACAGTTCAAAGATGTGCAGCTTAAGTGGATAGGCCATGCTAAATTGTCACTTAGTATCAGGGGGACTAGCTAGGGTAAATGCATGGGCTTGTGGGGATAAGGTCTGGGTGGGATTGTGGTTGGTGTAGACTCGATGGGCTGAATGGCTACTTCTGCACTGTAGGGATTCTATACTACTATAAATTCGGAAGCATAGACAGTGTCGATGGATGTAAGGCTGGTTTGTGTAATGGACTGGGCTACATTCACGACCTATTTTAGTTTCACTAACCCGATTTTAGTTTCACTAATTCTCTCTAATTCATTAGAGAGAAATGAATTGATTGGGGATAGTCAGCATGGTTTTGTGAAGGGTAGGTCGTGCCTTACTAACCTCATTGAGTTTTTTGAAAAAGTGACTAAAGAGGTGGATGGGGGTAAGGCGGTTGATGTGGTATATATGGACTTTAGTAAGGCGTTTGATAAGGTGGCCCATGGAAGACTTCTGCAGAAAATGCAGATGTATGGGATAGAGGGTGATTTAGCTAATTGGGTTAGGAATTGGCTAGCGGATAGAAGACAGAGGGTGGTGGTTGATGGGAGATATTCATCGTGGAGTTCGGTGACAAGTGGTGTACCTCAGGGGTCTGTTTTGGGGCCCCTGCTGTTTGTAATTTTTATAAATGATCTGGATGAGGGTATTGAAGGATGGATTAGTAAATTTGCAGATGACACTAAAGTCGGTGGAGTGGTAGATAGTGAAGAGGGGTGTTATAGTTTGCAGAGGGACTTGGACAAGTTGCAGAGCTGGGCCGAGAGGTGGCAAATGGAGTTTAATGTGGAAAAGTGTGAGGTAATGCACTATGGCAGAAATAATAAATGTGTAGAGTATAGGGCTAATGGTAGGATTCTTAGTAGTCTTGATGAACAGAGGGATCTTGGTGTGTATGTGCATAGATCCCTGAAAGTAGGCAGTCAAGTCGAGAAGGTTGTTAAGAAGGCATATGGAGTCTTAGCTTTTATTGGTAGGGGGATTGAATTTCGGAGCCGCAACGTCATGTTGCAACTGTACAAAACTCTAGTGCGGCCGCACTTGGAGTATTGTGTGCAGTTCTGGTCCCCACATTATAAGAAAGATGTGGAGGCATTGGAGAGGGTACAGAGGAGGTTTACCAGGATGTTGCCTGGTATGGAGGGCAGGTCTTATGAAGAGAGGCTGAGGGATTTGAGGTTGTTTTCGTTAGAAAGGAGGCGGCTAAGAGGGGACCTTATCGAAACATATAAGATGATTAGAGGTTTAGATAGGGTGGACAGTGATAGCCTTTTTCCTAGGATGGAGAAAGCTAGCACGAGGGGACACAGCTTTAAATTAAGGGGTGATAGTTATAGGACGGATATCAGAGGTAGGTTCTTTACCCAAAGGGTGGTTCGGGAGTGGAATGCCCTGCCTGCAGCAGTTGTAGATGCGCCAAGTTTGGTGGCGTTTAAGAGGTTAGTTGATAAGTATATGGAAGAGAAGGGAATGGTTTAGTTTGGAGGGGCATTGCTTTTTATATTGGTCGGCACAACATCGAAGGCCGAAGGGCCTGTTCTGTGCTGTAGTGTTCTATGTTCTATGATATGTGAAGCCAGTTTAATATTGGGAACCTACTGTGGATCTCTCAACCTCCAGTACAAAACTCTTCCATCAGACATCGAGTATCCGATACTTAAAATCAGCTTTTAAACTTTTTGTTTTTATTTTCCCCCTGGTTCACTGCCTCTTGTTTATGTTTGCAGTATAAGAAATGACTCCTGGCACGGGATATAATGACCAGAAGAGGTGGCAGATTGTCCTAAAGTACCCAGCTGCTTCACTAATCCCTTCCGAGTTGGTCAGTGACTGTCAGGCGTCCAGCATTCTCCCTGCGACCACATCCGATAACAAGCTGGCTCGATCCACTCGTGACTCCAGTCCCACACTGCTCATCCTTCAGGCAGGTAACAAAGGGACACCATGTCAGCATCCCAAGGGGAATGTGACAGCGCAGGAGGAGGCCATTCAGCCCACTCTGCCAGTGCTGGCCCTTCAAAGCAGCTATCCAATTTGTCACAGACACCTCCCTGCTTTTCCCTCCCACCCCCTGGAACTTGCCACTATTTAAATCTAATATATTTAATTTATTTTTGAAATGTTAACATCTAATCTGCTTCCTGTAGGTTCTGACCAGAGATTTTTTAAAAATATTTTGTTTCATGGGATGGGGGCAGAGCAATTTGTTGCCCTTCCATAACTACCCTTCAATTCTACACCCTCACTCTGACTGTAATATTCCGCATCCTCTCCTTGCCTTCTCTATGAAAGGTATGCCTTGTCTGCAAGAAACAGTACTTTTCACTGCATACAATATATTTGACTATAATAAACCAAGTCTAATGAAATCAAAAACTTGCTTGGCCATTACAGAGAACAGTTATGATTTAACCACATTGCTCTCACATCTGGACTCACATCAGCCCTTTACTTTCACTGTAGGGACCGTCACGGATCGAGTTTAGGTTTGAGGGTGACCATAAGACATAGGAGCAGAATGAGGCCACTCAGCCCATCAAGTCTGCTCTGTCAATGAATCATGAGTGATATTTTTCTCATCACCATTCCCTTTTCCCTATAACCTCTGTTCCCTTATTAATCAAGAACCTTTCTATCTCTGTCTTAAAGACACTCAATGTCACAGCCTCCACAACCTTCTGTGACAAAGACTTCAACAGAGTCACCACTCTCTGAAGAAATTCCTCCTCATCTCTGTTTTAAAGGATTGTCCCTTTAGCCTGAGGTTGTGCCCTTTGGTTCTAGTTTTTCCTACTAGTGGAAACATCCTCTCCCCATCCACTCTATCCAGGCCTTGCGGTATCCTGTAAGTTTCAATAAGAACCACCCTCATCCTTCTAAACTCCAGAGTCCTCAACCGCTCTCATACAACAAGCAATAGACAGAGCTGACAATCTGGGTTGATGTGCCAGTACAAAGAGGTGCAACCCTGCCAGAGGTACATCTTTTGATGAGACATTATGCCGAGGCTCCGCCTTATTCTCTCAGGTAGATGTAGACGATTCCATGGCTATTAAATATAATGGTCGCGATTAGCGCTACATAAATGCAAGTCTTTCTTGTGTAGTGTGGCAGGTGGGGAAGTTGTGGGGGGACTACTGGCTGCTGGGTGGGAGATAGTTAGAATACAAGGGAACTGAGATTCCCTGGGCAGAATTTCCCCGTCTGGGGAGAAAGCAGGATTAGGAAATGGGAGTTGGATGATCAGCCATCATTGTGATGAATGGTGGAGCAGGCTTGTAAGGCCGAATGGCCTCCTCCTGTTTCTATCTTCTACGTTTCTACCTCACCCTTGCCTTAATTATCTATCTCCATTGTTAAAAAGCGGGGACAGGAATGAGGGGCTCAGAGGGGGGGGTGAGGGGCTCAGAGGGGGATGAGGGGCTCAGAGGGGGGTAGGGGGGGTGAGGGGCTCAGAGGGGGGTGAGGGGCTCAGAGGGGGTGAGGGGCTCAGAGGAGGTGAGGGGGTTCAGAGGAGGGTGAGGTGAGGGGGGGGGGTGAGGGGCTCAGAGGGGGGGAGGGGCTCAGAGGAGGGGTGAGGGGCTCAGAGGAGGGTGAGGGGCTCAGAGAGTGAGTCGAGGGAGTGAGGGGCTCAGAGAGGGTGAGGTGAGGGGCTCAGAGGAGGGTGAGGGGCTCAGAGGGGATTGAGGGGCTCAGAGAGAGAGGGGTGAGGGATGAGGGGTGAGGGGCTCAGAGGGGGGTGAGGGGCTCAGAGGGGCTCAGATGGGGAGGGGCTCAGAGGGGATGAGGGGCTCAGATGAGGTAGAGGGGGTCAGAGGGGATGAGGGGCTCAGGGGGGTGAGGGGCTCAGAGGGGGATGAGGGGCTCAGGGGGGAGTGAGGGGCTCAGAGGGGGATGAGGGGCTCAGAGGGGGTGAGGGGCTCAGATGAGGGTGAGGGCTCAGAGGGGGGGGTGAGGGGCTCAGAGGGGATGAGGGGCTCAGAGGGGATGAGGGGCTCAGATGAGGTGAGGGCTCAGGGGGGGGGTGAGGGGGGGTCAGAGGGGATGGGGGCTCGAGGGGATCCAGAGGGGAGGGGCGAGGGGGGGAGAGGGGCTGGGGCTCAGAGGGGCTGAGGGCTGAGGGGCTCAGAGGGAATGAGGGGCTCAGAGGGGATGAGGGGCTCAGAGGGGATGAGGGGCTCAGAGGGGGATGAGGGGCTCAGAGTGGGTGAGGGGCTCAGAGGGAATGAGGGGCTCAGATGCAGTGAGTTGGTCTAAGCTAGTTCCAGAACAACAGAAAGACAGATATTTGAAATATTTCCCTTTCTACTCCCTCTTCTCCCTGGGGTCTGTCCGTCCTGATTTTTCTAATCAATTTTTGCCAATATGATTTATACCTTAATATCAATTTTTAATTAAAAATCCTTAACCTTAACATCTCTCCTGGATTTACGAGTGGCTTGAGAACTGTGGTAAAATTCCAATTAAATTCCCTCACTTATTCATCTTGAGGAAGTAGCAATATTCAAATATTGACCTTCCGATTAACGATTTACTTCGAATGGATGCGGGGCTTTAGAACTCAAAGTGGCAATGTTTCTCAGGTTGTTGCAACTATTGCAAAGACCTGGCTTGCTTCCTATTTAATTACACCACAGAAGGAGAGATCTTGCATTTGTAAAGCACACTGCACATCCTCTGCTTGTCATGCAGCCAATTTGTGCACAGCAAGATCCTTACCGGTATGGTACAAATATGTATGTTTTTTTAATAATTCATTCATTTATTGCCCATCGCTAGTTGCCCAAGGCCTGTTGAGAGTCAACCATGCTGCTGTGGCTCTGGAGTCACATATAGGCCAGGCCAGGTAAGGACAGCAGATTTTCTTCCCTAAAGGACATTAGTGAACCAGATGGGTTTTTCTGACAATTGGCAATGGTTTCATGGTCATCGGTAGATTCTTAATTCCAGATATTTTTTATTGAATTCAAATTCCATCATCTGCCGTGGTGGGATTCGAACTCGGTCCCCGGAACATTAGCTGAGTTTGTGTATTAATATTCTAGCGATTATACCACTAAGCCATTGCCTCCCCCTTTATTACCTATGACCCAATGACAAGAGCAAAGAACAGGAACTGGCCCTTCAGCCCACCAAGTCTATACCTACCTGTCTTTCTAAACTAAATATCATTTGCCTCTATGCAGTACGTATCCCTCTATTCCCTGCCTGTTCATGTATCTGTAAAGATGCCTCTTTGTACATTGCTATTGTATTTGCTTCTACCACCTCCTGTGGCAATACATACCACGCACTTACTCCCTCTGTGTAAAAAATTGGCCCCTCACATCTCCTTTAAACGTTCCCCCTTTTCCCTTAAATCTTTGTGCTCTAATCATTGACATTTCTACCCTGGAAGAAACTGGACTGATGCTAACTATTTGGTCAGATTATTCACTGGTTATTTCTTGCCTCTGCTGCTGCAATGGATTAGTGTCCCTGCCTCTCAGCCAGAAGCTCTGGGTTCAAGTCCCACCCCAGGACTTGGTGGCTACGGATAGTCTGTGCATAACATGTTTAGTATCAACTTAAAAATCCTTCCAGTACACATGCTAACGGGAAGAATGGGAAAGATTCCCAGTCTGCCATATGACAGAAAGACCATAGGAATCTCACTTATCCCTGTCCGTAGCTCCTTACTATCACACACTTATAAACACACAGGGAAGGCAATGGCCTAGTGGTATTATTGCTAGACTATTAATCCAGAAACTCAACTAATGTTCTGAGGACCTGGGTTCGAATCCCACCACATCAATGTGGAACTTGAAACCAATAAAAAAATCTGGAATTAAGAATCTAATGATGACCACAAAACCATTGTCGATTGTCGTAAAAACTCACCTGGTTTCTTTAGGGAAGGAAATCTGCCATCCTTATCCTGTCTGGCCTGCATGTGATTCCAGAGCCACAGCAATGTGGTTGACTCTCAACTCTTGGGCAACCAGGGATGGGCAATAAATGCTGGCCAGCCAGCAACACCCAAGTCCCACGAATGAATTTGTCCCTCAAATGAAATGAAATGTCCCATGTCTGAAAGACATGCTGATTAGGGTGCATTGACCCGAACAGGCGCCGGAGTGTGGCGACTTGGGGAATTTCACATAAACTTCATTGCAGTGTTAACGTAAGCCTAATTGTGACACTAATAAATAAACTTTTTACATTGTTGGCAGCATTCCACAGTCAGGCCCATAGAACCTGCAAACTCAATCTTTATTCTGCAGTTCAAAACTTGGCATCTATTGCCGGGTAGATAAAAGGGCCAGGAAACTTCCCAGGGTGTGAAGTTCAGCATCAGGTTTGTGTGACGGGGCGTTGTGACAGGTTTGCAGATTTAACCGGCATGGGACCCTCACATACTCAGCATCCTCCGAGCAGCAAACAGGATATCAGATGGACTGGCTTATCTGCAGGCTGTCACTTCATATTACTGCCCACGCACTCTGGCAGACCCGTTCACAGAGCGCCGTCTCTCTGCCCGAGAAAGATGATTCACTCTCCTCCTTGCGACAAAGAGTCGTAGGGGTTTGCAGCACGGAAACAGGCCCCTTGGCCAAACTTGTCCACACCGCCCCCTTTTTTTTAACCACTAAATGAGTCCTGATTGCCGTGTTTAGCCGATATCTCCCTGTAGCCACCTTACCTATGTAACTGTCTAAATGCTTTTTAAAAGACAAAATTGAAGCCGTCTCCACTACTACCTCTGGCAGCTTGTTCTGGAAACTCACCATCCTCTGTATGAAAAAATTGCCCCTCTGGACCTTCTGTATCTCTCCCCTCTCCCCTTAAACTTCTGTTCTCTAGTTTTAGACTCCTCTACCTTTGGGAAAAGATATTGACTATCTAGCTGATCTGTGCCCCTCATTATTTTATAGACGTCTATAAGATCACCCCTCAGCCTCCTATGCTCCAGAGAAGAAAGTCCCAGTCTATCCAGCCTCTCCTTATAACTCAATCCATCAAGTCCCGGTAACATCCTAATAAATCTTTTCTGCGCTCTTTCTAGTTTAATAATATCCTTTCTAAAATAGGGTGACCAGAACTACACACAGTATTCCAAGTGTGGTCTTACCAATGTTTTATACAACTTCAACAAGACATACCAACTGCTGTATTCAATGTTCTAACCAATGAAACCAAGCATGCTGAATGCCTTCTTCACCACTCTGTCCACTTGTGACTCCATTTTCAAGGAGCTATGAACTTATATCCCCTAGATCCCTTTGTTGTATAACTTTCCCCTGTGCCCTACCATTAACTGAGTAATTCCTACCTTGGTTCAATCGACCAAAATACATCATCTTGCATTTAACATGATTGCATTTAATTCAAGGTGTCTCCATCTCTCCCAGAACTTCAAATCTCCTTCCTTTTGGCTTCACTCCTACAATCTACCACGGTGTTTCCATCCCACATAGAATCCCTACAGTGCAGAAGGAGGCCATTGAATCTACACCGACAACAATCCCATCCAGACCCCATCCCTATAACTCTGCTTCTTAAAATATTCATTTGTGGGATATAGGTGTTGCTGGCTGGGCCAGCAGTTATTGCCTATTCTTATTTGCCCAAGGGCAGTTTGAAAGTCAACCATATTGATATGCCTCTGGAGTCACATTTAAGTTTGCTTATTAGTGTCACAAGTAGGCGCACATTAACACTGCAATGAATTTACTGTGAAAATGCCTTAGCCGCCATACTCTGGGGTCTGTTTGGGTAATCTGATGGAGAATTTAGCATGGCCAATGTACCCTAATCAGCACGTCTTTTGGACTGTGGGAGGAAACCGGAGCATCTGGAGGAAACCCATGCAGACTTGGGGAGAATGTGCAAACTTTGTACAGACAATCAGCAAAGCCAGGAATCAAATCTGGCTCCCTGGTGCTATGAGGCAGCAGTGCTAACCTCTGGGTCACAGGCCAGACCAGGTAAGGATGGCAGCTTTCCTTCCCTAAAGGAAGATGGGTTTTTCCAACAATTGACAATGGTTTCATGGTCATCAGTAGATTTTTAATTCCAGATTTTTTTTAACTGAATTCAAATTCAACCACCTGCCATGGCAGGATTCGAACCCAGGTCCTCAGAACATTAGTTGAGTTTTCTGGGTTAATAATATAGTTTTAATACCACTAGGCCATCACCTTCTTTGATTATCCCCCTGCCACTATGGGGCAATTTAGCCTGGCCAATCCTCCTAACTGGCACATCTTTGGACATTAAGGGGCAATTTAGCATGGTCAATAAACCTAACCCGCACATCTTTGGACTGTGGGAGGAAACCGGAACACCCGGAGGAAACCCATGCAGATATGGGGAGAACATGCAGACTCCACAGTGACCCAAACCAGGAATCAAACCCAGGTCCCTGGCGCTGTGAGATAGTGAAGCACTTTGGCATTTTCCAGGTTGCGAAAGGTACTTCATCAATCCGGTTCTTTTTCTTTCTGCAGACATACTCACAGCTTGTTCTTGGCAAATCTGTGTGAGACGTTCGAGTTGCTCCTCTCGGACCTGCTTTGCCTTCTCGTATTGCTGGACCACCATCTCCATCTCCACCTTGACGGGCAGGACGTAAGCTGTAAGAGTTAGAGCCACAGACTTGTCACAGCCAGGTCAGCAGAGTGGGGGCAACACAGATTGCGGGATCCCCAACAATAAGGGCGAGCTGCCCCCTTCTGGGTCGGTGTAGACCCGATGGGCCAAATGGCCTTCTTCTGCACTGCAGGGATTCTATGATTCGATGAACAGGGGAGCTCAAAATTTGGGAACAGGTTTGATTGGGTAGAAAAGAGAAATTCTCTCCCAATGGCAACTAAGATGTGGAGATGCCGGTGTTGGACTGGGGTGGGCACAGTAAGTAATCTCATAACACCAGGTTGAAGTTCAACAGGTTTATTTAGTATCACAAGCTTTCAGAGTGTTGCCCCTTCATCAAGTGAGTCACCTGCTGAATGGGCAATGCTCTGAAAGCTCGTAGAGTAGGGCTCAATTTAAATTATGAAGAGAGGTAACATAAGCTTGGGCTGTTTTCATTGGAGCAGAGAAGACTGAGGGAGTGGCCTGATCGTAGAGTACAAGATTATGAGGGGCATGTGATCGGGTGGTTAAAGAGCAGCTGTTCCCCTCAGTTGAAGGATTAGTCACAAGGAGACATGGGTTTGTGGTGAGAAATAGGAGGTTTAAGAGGGATGTGAGGAAAAATGTTTTTACCCAGAGGGTGGCAATAGTCTGAAACGCACTGACTCAGAGGGTGGTAGAGGCAGCTTGCCTCATCCAGTTATTGGATGAGCACTTGGCATATCATAATGTTCAGGACTATGGGCCGAGTGCTGGCAGATGGAATTAGGAGGGAGTTTAGGTGTTTCTAATGTGTCAGTGTAGATTTGATAGGCCGAAAGGCCTCTTCTGCGCTGCATAGTTCTATGATTCTATAATTGGGTTGATTGACAGGGAAATCAGGAGCTAGGCTTACGCAGAGGAATCAAGCTCAGTTTGCTGTTTGGAATTGTTAGAGAGCAGTACCTCGCTTTCTCTAGATTTGGAGATTGGGTTTTATATATAAAAAAACTCTGAGGTTCTGCAGTTTGGGATGGGTCTTTCTCTGAAGGCTGCTGTATGAGAGTTAGATGTCTATGTGGATCTCCATTGAGAGGTATTAAAAAGCTGGAAATCTGGAGTCCATGTGAGCATATCTGTTTTGTGCTGATTCTGAAGAGGGGGTTATATCTATGAGAATATTGCTTACATTGGAACTGTAGAGATAGCTAGCAGTTAAGAATTGTAACTCGTCATGTCCAAGCACAAAGAACAAAGAAAATAACAGCACAGGAACAGGCCCTTCAGCCCTCCACGTCTGCATTGACTATGCTACCCAACTTAACTAAAACCCCCTCTACCTTTCCGGGGACCTTTATTCCCATCCTTTTCATGTATTTGTCAAGACGGCCCTTAGAAGTCACTATTGTATCCACTTCCACAACTTCCCTGGCAGGGAGTTCCAGGTACCCATCACCCTCTGTGTAAAAAATCTGTTTCGTACATCATCTCTAAACCTTTGCCCCTCGCACTTTAAACCTATGCCCCCTAGTAATTGATTCTTCCACACTGGGAAAAAGCTTCTGACTATCCACTCTGTCCATGCTTCTCATTTTCTTGTAGACTTTTATCAGGTTGCCCCTCAACCTCCGTCATTCCAGTGAGAACAAACCAAGTTTCTCCAACCTCTCCTCATGGCTAATGCCCTCCATACCAGGCAACATCCTGGTAAATCTTTTCCGTACCCTCTCCAAAGCCTCCACATCCTTCTGGTAATGTGGCGACTGGAATTGAAGTGCAAGTGCTGCCTAACTAAGGTTCTATTAAGTATTTAAATTGGTAAAAGGTACACAATTCTTCTTGTTATATTTTAATTGTGCTATTAAAAATAAAATTTAATTTGATAAAATCTTCCCAGTGGGTTAATAGAATCATACCTGGAATGAAACATCTTACACTCATCCTAATATCAAAATCAGAAAACACTGGGGCCCAGGCTAACTTTATAATAGAGTTTCTGATCTGGTCCCTAAAAGAGTGGTATTTCTCAGTTAAGCACCCCAGATTGGGTGAGGATTCGTTCTGTGCCTGTTACAAACCCACTTGTATCCCACTTGTATCTCTGTTGGAGAGAGTGTGTGAGTATATATTGCCAGCTATTTAATGCTGCCATTTATAGAATCATAGAATCCCTACAGTGCAGAAGGAGGCCATTCATCCCATCGAGCCTGCACCAACCAGGTGTTAATCCCATAACGCCATGCATTTACCCTTGTTAATCCCTCTGATACTAAGGGCAATTTGGCATGGCCAATCCACCTCACCCACACCATGCTGTCCCTGCTGTACATACCCTCCAGTGATGATGGCACCCATGCATGCAACCACGCATGCACCTGTGTTGGCCGCATGTGCAGCTCTGCAACAAAGTATTGTGTCAGTTGCTATCCATTGAGCTATAAGCTGGCAGGTTGTGTGATATGGATCAGAGCTTCACAAACTCTGACCCTAATGGGGTCATGGGGTGAGACCGTGGGGGTCATATTTTCCAACGAGGCAATGGCTGGCTTGGAGCTCAAAACGATTTCTGACACTTTTAAAGTGTATTGCAGTCACAGAAGCGCTATATAAATGCAAATTCTCCCTTTTTGTCTTAACCTGTCATTCAGTGAGTATAGAGAGAGATGTGTTATGTGCTTCAGTCAAAGGTAAGGGGGATTGGGGAGATGAAATCCAAAGAACTGGCAACACTGTTAGTGGCACAGTGGTTAGCACTGGTGCCTCATAGCACCAGGTTCGATTCCCAACTTGGATCACTGTGCAGAGTCTGAATGTTCTTGGTCTGTCTGCGTGGGTTTCCTCCAGGTGCTCTAATTTCCTCCCACACTCCAAAAACGTGCTAAACTGACCCTTAGTGTCAGAGGGATTAGCGAGGTAAATGTGTGGGGTTACAGGGAGGGATTGTTGTCAGTGCAGACTCGATGGGCCAAATAGCCTCCTTCTGCATTGTAGGGATTCTATGAAGACTTAAAATTTGAGTGGATATTGGGAAGAATCTTTTTCCTGAAAATATTCAGAATGACGGGATGAGTCTCATCACCATTCACACTGGGGAGAGTTTCCCATCCTGCTGTGAACGGCGATTTGTCTGGATGCCGAATTTTCCGACCTCGTTGCAGCGAGAATGTGGCATGGAGTAAGATCTCTTCCCGACCAGCTTGACTGGGAAGCAGAGGCTGAATCATTGGGAATGTTCGGACTGGGTGGAGACTCTAATAGGAGGCAGAGGAATGGACAGTGATCTCCTGTTTATGCTATCTATGTGGGTGCTACAGTGGTTAGCATTGCTGCCTCACAGCGCCAAGGACATGGGTTTGATTCCAGGCTTGGGTCACTGTCTGTGTGAAGCCTGCACATTCTCCTCGTATCTGTGTGGGTTTCCTCTGGGTGCTCCGGTTTCCTTCCGCAATCTCAGTCATCGGACTGCCAACACCCCTGGAGTGCTCAGAACTAAAGAATAATTTCCAGGGCAAAGCAGCAAGTAAATGCAGAAAAATAAAATCACTGGGGAATTAAAAATATGTGTGGCACAGTGGTTAGCACTGCTGCCCTGTATTGAGTAAAAGTTGTCGTGGGCTTGTTAGCCACGAGCTTTGCCAGCAGAGGGAGCCAGAATACAAGAACTCCGAGGATTAATTTACGAGACATTGGGGCGTTGTGTTGGCTGCTAATCTATCCTGAGTTGATGCTTTAAGTCGCTGAACATTGGTCCCCTCCTCCTGGGGGATGAGTCATCCTTGTTTCACTTTGGATCAGCAATGCCCAACCTGGGCTGGTGAGGGGGCCGCATGAGATGCCCCTCCTTCATCTGAGTGGGTCGTAAGATTGAAATGGGGCTTATTCACTAACCGTGACTCCATGAATAAGATTAAATATTTAATATACTGTGAATATTTCATAACAAGTTGTAGAAAATGCCTCATCACTCATATATTAATAAAACCATCTACAGCAAAGGTGATGGCTTTGTGGAATTATTGCTAGACTATTAATCCAGAACCTCCGCTCATGTTTTGGGGACCTGAGTTCGAATCCCACCACAGCAGATGATGGAATTTGAATTCAATAAAAAATATCTGGAATTAAGAATCTACTGATGACCATGAAACCATTGTTGGGAAAAACCTATCTGGTTCACTAATGTTCCTTTAGGGAAGGAAATCTGCTGTCCTTACCCAGTCTGGCCTACATGTGACTCCAGAGCCACAGCAACATAGTTAACTCCCAACTGCCCTCCAAGGGCAACTAGGGATGGGCAATAAATACTGGCCCAGCCAGCAACGCCCATGTCCCACGAAAGGATAAAAAAAAATCTGATTTGTGTCATAATTGTGTCTAGCTGCCATAGCTCTAATCCTTAATATGCATCCCCGATAATGATCAATCTCACTGTTAATAGACATTGCCCCTTTCCCCTCCCACCTTCCCACGTGGGCATTGCTGCCTCACAGCGCCAGGGACCTGGGTTCGATTCCTGGATTAAGTCACTGTCTGTGTGGAGTTAGCATGTTCTCCCCGTGTTTGCGTGGGTTTCATCCGGGTGCTCAATCCTCTCCCACAGTGCAAAGATATGTGTGTTAGGTGGATTAGCTGTGCTAAATTGCCCCTTATTGTTCTGAGATATGTAGGTTAGAGGGATTAGTGGGTAAAACATGTAGGGATATGGGGCTAGGGCCTGGGTGGGATTGTGGTCGGTGCAGACCTGATGGGCTGAATGACCTCTTTCTGCACTGTAGGGATTCTATGATGATTCTATGAGATAGTTCTGGCACACTTGGTGTGAGGAGATACTTCCTGAGCGCAGCTGAGAGTCAACCACATTGCTGTAGCTCTGGAGTCACATGTAGGCCAGACCGGGTAAGGAAGGCAGATTTCCTTCCCTAAAGGATATTAATAGTGTCACAAGTCAGCTTACATTAATATTGCAATGAAATTACTCTGAAAATCCCCTAGTTACCACACTCTGACGCCTGTTCAGGTACACTGAGGGAGAATTTAGCACAGTTAGTGTGCCTAACCTGCATGTCTTTCAGACTGTGGAAGGAAACCAGCACCAAGAAGAAACCCACGGAGACATGGGGAGAACATGCAGACTCCGCACAGGCAGTGACCTGAGCCAGGAATTGAACCCAACTCCCTGGTGCTGTGAGGCAGCAGTGCTAACCACTGAGCTACCTGCCACCAGATGAGTGAACCAGATGGGTTTTTCTGGCAATCAACAATGGTTTCATGGTCATCAGCAGATTCTTAATTCCAGATATTTTTTATTGAATTCAAATCCCACCTGCTGCGGTGGCGGGATTCGAACCTAGGTACCCAGAATCAGATCACAGAATCACAAATACTACGGCGCAGAAAAGGCTCTTTGGCCCATTGAGTCTGCACCAATGCATGAAATGCCCTGATGTGCCCACCTAATCCCACTTGCCAGCACTTGGCCCATAGCCTTGAATGTTATGGCATGACAAGTACTCATCCACTTTTTAAAGGATATGAAGCATCCTGCCTCCACCACCCTCCCAGGCAACACATTCCAGACCCTCACCACCCTCTGGGTAAAAAAAGTTTTCCTCAAATTCCCCCCAAACCTCCCATCCCTCACTTGTGTCCCCTCATAACTGACTCTTCAACTAAGAACATTCAATAAATTTCTGCACTAATAGCCTAGCGATAATACCACCCATAATACAACTAAATGCCATGATGTGGAGCTGCCAGCGTTGGGTAAACACAGTAAGAAGTCTCCCAACACCAGGTTAAAGTCCAACAGCTTTATTTGGTAGCACAAGTTTTTGGAGTATTGCCCCTTTATCAGGTAAGTGAAGAGTTGTGTTCACAAACAGGGCATATACAGACACAAACTCAATTACAGGATAATACTGGAATGCGAGTTTTTACAGGTAATCAACTCTTTACAAGTACAGACAATGTGAGAGGAGAGAGGGTTAAACACAGGTTAAAAAGATGTGTATTGTCTCCAAACAGGACAAATTAGTGAGATGTTGCAAGCCCAGGCAAGTGGTTATGGTTACAGATAATGTGACATGAACCCAAGATCCCAGTTGAGGTTGTCCTCATGTGTGTGGAACTTGGCTATCACTCTCTGCTCAGCGACTCTGCGCTGTGGTGTGTCATGAAGACCACCTTGGAGAACATTTACCCGAAGATCAGAGGCTGAATGCCCTTGACCGACAGGAAGGGAACACTCCTGCCTGATGGTTGTCAAGTGGTGTTCATTCATCTGTTGTTGTAACATCTGCATGTTCTCCCCAATGTACCATGCCTTGGGATTTCCTTTCCTGCAGCGTAATCTGCATATCTGCATGTGTAAAGACTTGATTACCTATTAAGACTCGATTCCAATCATTATCTTGTAATTGAGTTTGTGTCTTTATATGTCCTGCTTACGAATCGAACTCTTTACCCACCTGATGAAGGGGTAATGCTCCAAAAGCTCGTGATTCCAAATAAACCTGTTGGATTTTAACCTGAGACTACTTACTACAACTAAATGCTGGAACAGGTTTGAGAGGCTGAATGGCCGACTCCAGCTCCTGCACTTTAACACACGGTGACAGAAGGCATCTTGTGCGTTCCTGGCAAATGGAATGGCAGCTTTGAGTGAAATATTTGTGTCCACATGATCCCTCAGCAAGAAGTGCCTCTCCCGAAAGGTTGACTGTTCAATTTTAAATTACACTTTGGAAAGAAAAAGATAGAATTTAAATTTGTCATCCAAATTGATTAATTCTTAAGCTAGACTCATAAACAGCAGAGTAAATGTTAATGATATTCCACTTGTTCCTAATGAACAGATCCAATTGCTGATTAACAAGTGCACACTCATAAATATCAGCTCACTGATGAAGAGTTTAGCTGGGTGGGCAGCAAGTGGGAGAGATCGTCTACGTTGATGCAATCAAAGAAAATGCAGGAGAATCTTTTGGGTCCAGGAAGCAAAATAGTTGAGAAACGGATTTATCTCTCAGTCTCCACAACTTTGCAACAGTCAACCGGTGGTACAGTGGTCAGCACTGCTGCCTCACAGCGCCAGGGACCCAGGTTTGATTTCTAGCTTGGGTCACTGCCTGTCTGGACTCCGCACGTTTATAGAATTCCCACAGTGAAGTGCACTGAGTCTTCACTGACCAAAATCTCACCCAGGCGCTATCTTCTTAACTCCAGGCATTTACCCTAGCTAGTCCCCCTGGTACTAAAGGGCAATTTAGCATGACCAATCCACTCAACCTGCACATCTTTGGACTGAGGGAGGAAATCAGAGCAGTTCCCAGGGGAAACCCATGCAGACATGGGGAGAATGTGCAAACTCCACAGTGACCAAAGCTGGGAATTGAACCCAGATCTGTGGCGCTGTGAAGCAGCAATGCTAACCACCCTGCATGTCTGCGTGGGTTCCCCCCGGGTACTCCGGTTTCCTCCCACATCCAAAGATGTGCTGGTCAGGTTAATTAGCCATGCTAAATTGATCTTAGTGTCGGGGGATTAGCGGGGTAAATATGAAGACCTACGGGAATAGGGCCTGGATGGGATTGTGGTCAGTGCAGACTTGATGGGCTGAATGGCCTCCTTCTGCACTGTAGGGATTCTATGATTCTAACTTTCAGGAAAGCAAACAAAAAAGCAATGCTAAGAAAGAAAGACTTTAGAGAGAAACATAAAAACTAGAAACCAGAGGAGGCCATTCGGCCCTTCGAGCTTGCTCCACCATTCATTATGATCATGGCTGATCATTACATTCAAATCCTGATCCCACCCCTTCCTTCCCATATCCATTAATTCCTTTAGCCCCAAGAGATATATCTAGCCATGCTAAATTCTCCCTCTGAACCTGAACAGGCGCCGGAGTGTGGCGACTCGGGGATTTTCACAGTAACTTCATTGCAGTGTTAATGTAAGCTGACTTGTGGCACTAATAAATAAACTTTAAACTATATCTAATTCACATTTGGGCAGCACGGTGGCACAGAGGTTAGCACTGCTGCCTCACAGTGCCAGGGACTCAGGTTCGACCTCTGGCTTGGTTCACCGTCTGTGTGGATTTGATTTGGTTTATTATTGTCACATGTGCTAGCATACAATGAAAATATTGCTTCTTGTGCGCTATTAGGACAAAGCATATCATTCATGAAAAAGGTAACGAGAGAGTGCAGAATGTTTTGTTACAGTCATAGCTAGGGTGTAGAGAAAGATCAACTCAATGCAAGCTAGGTCCATTCAAAAGTCTGACAGCAGCAGGGAGGAAGGTCGATTGATGTGTGACCTCAGCCTTTTGTATCTTTTTCCTGAAGGAAGAAGGGAGAAGAGAGAGTGTCCGGTTTGTGTGGGGTTCTTAATTCTGTCGGCTGCTTTGCCAAGGCAGTGTGAAGTGTAGACAGTACGAATGGATGGGAGGCTGGTTTACATGCTTCCCACGTGTCTGTGTGGGTTTCCTCCCAAAGTCTGAAAAACGTGCTGGTTAGGGTGCATTGGCCATGCTAAATTCTCCCTCAGTGTACCTGAACAGGCACTGGAATGTGGCGACTAGGCAATTTTCACAATAACTTCATTGCAGTGTTAATGTAGGCCTTACTTGTGACACTAATAAATAAACTTAAAACATAATTACTTCTTGAAATAACACAATGTTTTTGCCTCAACTACCACACATTCACCACCCTCTGGTGAAGAAATTTCTTCTCACCTCAGTTCTAAAAGGTTTATTCCTTATCCTCAAAATATGATCTCTGTTCTGGACTTCCCCACCATGGGGAACATTCTTTCTGAATCTATTCTGGCTAATCCAGTTTGAATTTTGTAAGTTTCTTTGAGATCCCCTCTCACTCTTCCAAACTCCAGTGAATATAATCCTAACTGACTTAATCTCTCCTCATATAACAGACCTGCCATCCCAGGAATCGGCCTGGTAAACATTCACTGTATTCCCTCTATAGCAAGGACATTCTTCCTCAGATAAGGAGACCAAAACTGCACACAATACTCCAGGTGTGGCCTCACTAACGCTGTATACAATTGCAGCAAAACATCCTTATCCTGATAGTCAAATCCTCTCACCATGAAGGCTAGCATATCATTTACCTTCTCTACTGCCTACTGTACCTTGCCTGCTTACTTACAGTAACTGATGCACAAGGTCTTGCTGAGTATCCACCTCTCTCAATTTACACCCATTCAGATAATAATCTGTCTACCTATTATTGCTACCAAAGTGGATAACCTCACATTTATCCACATTGTATTGCATCTGCCACATAACTTATCAACATCCCCCTCACTGCTCACGCTGTCACCAAATTCTGTGTGGTTAGCAAACTTGGAAATATCTCCTTCTGTGTTTCAATATCATGTGTTTGTTTTACAATGTTTGTGAGATGCACAAATGTGACTTTTCAACATGCACAATTCCAATTCTCTTCCGCATCTTGTGACACTTTAAGGCAGGTATTTGTTTCCACTGCTAGTCATTGCTAGAACAGGTCACTAGTCTGTTGTTAGGGGGCTTATAGCTTGAGAGGCGCCACACCACATTAAGTGTGGCTGACCAGGAGTCTTTCCCGCTCTTATCGTGACCCATTGGAAGGATTTCCAGGTTGACATTCAGCCTGTTTGGCCACGTTATGAATGCATTTTCCTTAACCATCAGGTTCTGGGTTGGGACTCGAACCCAGAGCTTCTGGCTTAGAGGCAGGGACACTAATCCACTGCACCTCATTTTATTTAAAGGGGTTATATAAATGTCACAGTTGTTACCATTACTGCTGACAAATATGCCTGCATGTTTTTTTAAGTTTATTTATTAGTGTCACAAGTAGGCTTACATTAACACAGTAAAATGTCTCACAACACCAGGTTGAATCCAACAGTTTATTTGGATTCACGAGCTTTCAGAAGGTTGTTCCTTCATCAAGAGACACTCAACCTAATGAAGGAAGAGTGATCCGAAAGCTTATGATTCCAAATAAACCTGTTGGACTTTAGCCAGGTATCGTGAGACTTCTTACTGTGCCCACCCCAGTCCAACGCTGACATCTCCACATCACGGCTACATAAACACTGCAATGAAGTTTCTGTGAAAATCACCACACTCCTGTTTAGCTACACAGAGGGAAACTTTAGCATGGTTAATGTACTTAACCAGCACGTTTTTTGGGACTGTGGGAGGAAACCGGAGCACCTGAGGAAACCCACGCAGACACAGGAAGAATGTGCAACTCCACACAGACAGTAACCCAAGCCGGGAATTGAACATGGGTCCCTAGTGCTGTGAGGCAGCGATGCTAACCACTGTGCCTGTGGACATTAAGGAGCAATTTAGTAAGGCCAATCCATGTAATCTGCACATCTTCGGACTGTGGCAGGAAATCAGAGCATCCAGAGGAAATCTATGCTAATGTGGGGAGTAATTTGAAAGCTGACCACACCAGGAGTGTGTGGTCAGCTTTTATGGATGGAGTACTTGCTGTCACTCACGCTAAAGGCTTGGGTTTGAGCAGCAGATTGTAGACGAGGAGACAGCACAGTGGGAACACACATCCAGAAGTGTCAGCATCCCTGGCTGATTATCTATAAGGCCTGCCTCGGACCATTTATCGAGCACTACTTGCAGACTGATTTTGTGCAGGAATCCAATTAGAATTACTGAGTGTAAAATGAAGATTTGTGTGTGTGTTATCGCCAAATTGATTGTTCAGTCGAGAGACACACAACTAGGGTGATTTTCCATTGAAAAACCTGCCAATTAATTGGAGCCGGATAATAACTCCTTCAATATAACTCGCTGTCACTGCACTTCCTGCATCCCGGGACCAGTTCTTAACTTGCGAATGCAACAGTCACAGGGTATTTCTGAAATTGGGGCAGCACGGTGATACAGTGGTTAGCACTGCTGCCTCACAGCACCAGGGACTTGGGTTCAGTTCAGCATGGGTCACTGTCTGTGTGGAGTCTGCATATTCTTCCTGTGTCTGCATGGGTTTCCTTTGGGTGCTCTGGTTTCCTCCCACAGTCCAAAAGACATGCTGGTTAGGGCGCATCACCCATGTAATATTCTCCCTCAGTGTCCTCGAACAGGCACCAGAGTGTGGCCACTGGGGGATTTTCACAGTAACTTCACTGCAGTGTTAATGTACGCCTACTTGTGACAATAACAAATAAACCTATCAGCATTTCAACTGGACAAATACATATTAACCAGCCGAGGCCAGGTTTACCTCTCCTGTCTATTTGTTAATTTGCTCAACTCTTCTCTTTTAATTGGAGGCTGAAGGGAGACCTGATAGAGGTCTACAAAATGAGGAGAGGCACAGATAGGATGGATAGTCAGAGGCTTCTTCCCAGGGTGGAAGGGTCAATTACAAGGGCCCGGCCTGCCCTACATGTAACTTTAGACCCTCAGCAATATGGCTGACATTTAACTGCCTCTGCAGTGATCTAGAGTGACACTCAGAGGGTAATTAGAGATATCCAGCGATGCTCTTGTCCCACAAAGCAAGATGAAAATATAGCAGCCTCAGGAGGGACAGGTTCAGGCTCCTGATTGACTGACTAATGCACTGGATTTAAAAAAGTCAAAAATGAAGGGCAGCACGGTGTCTCAATGGTTAGCACTGCTGCCTCATAGTGCCAGGGACCTGGGTTTGCTTTCCGGCCTTGGGTCACTGTCTGTGTGGAGTTTGCACATTCTCCCCGTGTCTGCGTGGGTTTTCTCCAATTGCTCCAGTTTCCTCCAACAGTCCAATAATATGCACGTTAGGTGGATTGACCATGCTAAATTGCCCCTTAGTGTCAGGTGGACTAGCTAGGGTAAAGGCATGGGGTTATGGGGATAGGGCCTGGGTGGGATTGTGTTTGGTGCAGACTCGAAGGGCTGAACGGCCTCCTTCTGCATTGTAGAATTCTATGATTCCCAAAACTCTGACTAGAATTTTTTTAAAATTCATCTGGGGGGGACTTGGGCGTCACTGGCTGGCCAGCATTTATTGCCCATTTCATGGTCCATTCATTTCCACATTTCTTGTCTGTTCTGGACTTTCTGATCGAGATCAATCCCTGGGTGATTGTCGATAACTCCAATATCGCTGTACCATATAACTACCTAAATATCCAAAAGATAAACAAGGTAGATATACCTTGGTCTTTTTTTTGTCTAGAAAATTCTGTGTTATGACATTGACACACAGTAGGTTGCAAAAGGTATATGTAAAAATGCAAAGTCTTTTTTCCAATGTGATGTAGCAAAGACAACCTCCCTTCCCGAGGTAATAGTTAAAAAGTCAATCAGCAATGAAATCGAACTGATTCACCAATGTTACAGTCAGTGTTTCAGTCGATGTTACAGTCAATGTTTCAGCTGATGTTACAATCAACAGTGATGCATTTAGTAGATCGAACTTTTTTAGTTAATGGTAGGGCGATGGGAGAGTTACGGAACAAAGAGATCAAGGGGTACAGGGTCATAGCTCCTTGAAAGTGGAGTCACAGGTGGACAGAGTGGTGAAGAAAATATTCAAAATGCTTGGTTTCATTGGTCAGAACATTGAATATGGGAGTTGGGATGTCTTGTTGAAGTTGTACAAGATATTGGTAAGGCCACACTTGGAATATTGTGTGCAATTCTGGTCACACTATTATAGAAAGGATATTATTAAACAAGAAATAGTGCAGAAAAGATTTACTAGGATGCTACTGGGACTTGATGGCTTGAGTTATAAGAAGAGGCTGCATAGACTGGGACCTTTTTCTCTGGAGCGTAGGAGGCTGAAGGGTGATCTTACAGAAATCTATAAAATGATGAGGGGCACAGATCAGATAGATAGTCAATATCTTTTCCCAAAGGTAGGGGAGTCTAAAACTAGAGAGCATAGGTTTAAGGTGAGAGGGGAGAGATACAAAAGTGTCCAAAGGGGAAATTTTTTCACACAGAGGATGGTGAGTGGCTGGGACAAGCTGCCAGAGGTAATAGTGTTTAAAAAATGTTTAGACAGTTGCATGGGTAAGATGGGCCAAATATGAGCAATTGGGATTAATTTAGGGTTAAAAAAAGGTACGGCATGGACAAATTGGGCCATGCAGTAAACCTCTATAAGTCTATTACACTCAATGCTTCTCACTCACCATCAATTCTATTACAGTCAACGTTACAGTCAATATTACAGCCAGTGCTACACACTCACCATCAATGATGCGCTTGACCTTCCAGATGCGGAGGGTGATGATGAGGCTGATAGCGTCCCAGGGGCTGCTGGGTCCATTCGCTACAGTTGAAGCCACCATGGGAGCCAAGGATAGAATGATGACCGCACCATCAAACACCTGCAATACACAATACTGTCGGTGAACCGATACCATCAAACAACCACAACAGGCGAGTGGAACAAGTACCAGTTCCTGCTGACTGTGCTTCCCCTTGGAATTCACCTGGAAACCTTTGGCGTTCCCCAACTCTTTCCTGCCCTTTTTTGATGAGGAACTCCCTACTTCTGGGCAATGAATTGTAGAACAACAGAATGGTTACAGCACAGAAAGAGGCCAGATGGAGCATCCTGTCTCCAAATATACAGCTCAAAGGTATTGCTTATTCAGAATCATGAAGCATTTTCATAGAGTAGAAGAAACTAGCGGTGGGGAGGGAGGTGGGGAGGGAGATGGTGGTGGGGTGGGGAAGTGCCCAGAGCCAAGGCTTTCTCCAGGGTTCCTTCCAAACCCACGACTATCTAGAAGGACAAGGGCAGCAGATACCAGGGAACACCACCACTTGCAAATCCCCCTCCAAGCCACTCACCATCCTAACTTGGAAATATATTGGCCGTTCCTTCACAGTCACTGGGTCAAAATCCTGGAACTCCCTCCCTCACAGCATTGGGAATCAATCCATGGCACGTGGACTGCAGCGATTCAAGAAAGCAGCTCACCCACCACTTTCTCAAGGGGCAACAAGGGATAGGCAATAAATGCTGGCCTTGCCAATGATGCCCACATTCTGTGAAAGAATAAACTAAGATTGGCACAGTTTGATAGTTGGAACTCTCCAGGCTCTCCTTACCAGTATTCAGAAGAAGCTGCTGTGTGTTTGGTTGGAGAAGGAGGACCAGGAGAACAAAGCGTCTGGGTTTAGCACCATGCAGTGTATAATTACTCCCATGCACCACTTCACGCTGGGGTCAATGAGCGCGTCTCATTTAACTATGAATTGGAACGCAGGGCGTATTGTTAATGAGCTCAGTGCAATTTACCACTGCAGCAGGGCAGCTTAGCACAGCTCACCTGATAGTAATGGCTCCTTACTGACTTATTTCAATAACAGACAACACACTGAGTTAGCGTATTGTCCCTTTCCCATTTAGAATAGGGGATTGACTCAAAGTCAGATAGAGAATAAGTGTGTGTGTGTGTGTGTGTGTGTGTGTGTGTGTGTGTGTGTGTGTGTGTGTGTGAGTGTATGTGTGTCTGTGTATGTGTGTGTGTATACGTGTGAGAGTGTGTGTGTGTGTGAGAGAGAGTGTGTGTTTTGTGTGTGTGTGTGTATGTATGTGTGTGTATATGTGGGTGTTTGTGTTCTATGTGTGTGTATATGTGGATGGGTGTGTGTGCGGGGGGTGTGTGTGTGTGTGCGCAGGTGGGTTTGTGTGTGTGTGTGTGTGTGTGCGTCTTTGGCACTATCCCCTCCCCCTGCCGATATCCATGGTATTTGATATTCTCCCCTCTTACTATTCAGCAACAAGCAAGCAGGCGTGCGTCTCCATGGAAACACTATTGGCTGCTTGCTATCTTCTTGCTGCTTTTCCATTGGAATCTTTTCCGGAATGGGTTCCCGGTTTCTGCTCTGGCTGCAGGAGTGAGAGGTTTGATACAGCGCAGGGCGATGTTTGTAATAAGTCCCATCTCTGGCACTGTGGAGATAACTGGGATCTTCTCCAATCTTGAGGGGCCAGGAGTGGTCAATGCCAGCAACACGACGGATAGCACTGGAAAAAGCTGGAAAACCAACGAGCTGGAAAATACCTCACTGAGCTGAGCCCACCCCATACAGCATCATAGCTGACACATTGTCAGCACAGACTTAAATCACCCTTACAATCTCCTGGAGAGGCAAAACACTCAGGAGCATTGATGGAAACAATTTTTCCAGAAAGATCCTCCCTTTAGCTTAATATTCTGATGACAATAATCTCTCTCCCTATGTCAGTAAAATGAAGGAATTTGTCATTGACTTCAGGAAGTGTAAAGGAGAACATGTCCCTGTCTACATTAACAGGAATAAAGTGGAAATTGTCGAGGGTTTCAAGGTTCTAGGTGTCCAGATCACCAACAACCTGTACTGGTCCCTCCATATCAACACTACAGTAAGAAAGCCCACCAATGCCTCTTTTTTCTCAGGAGACTAAGGAAATTTGGCATGTCCACTACGATTCTCACCAATTTCTACAGATGCACCATAGAAAACATTCTTTCCATTTGTAACATAGCTTGGTATGGGCTCCTGCTCTGACCAAGACCACAAGAAACTACAAAGAGTTGTGAACGAAGCCCAGTCCATCACACAAACCAGCCTCCAAACCACTGGCTCCCTCTATACGTCTCAGTGCTTTGGGAAAAGCAGCCAGCATAATTAAGGACCCCATACACCCTGGACATTCTCTCTTCCACCTTCTTCCATCAGGACAAAGATAGCACAAAGATATAAAGTCTGAGGTCACGTACCAACCAACTCAAGAACAGCTTCTTCCCTGCTGCTGTCAGACTTTTGAACAGACCTACATTATATTAATTTGATCTACCGCCTAGCTATGACTGTAACACTACATTGTGCATCCACTCCTTTCCTTCTCCCCATGAACTCTATGAATAGTATGCTGTGTTTATATAGCGCTCAAGAAACAATACTTTTCACTGTATCCCAAAATATGTGAAAATAACACAGATCAAATCAAATCAAATCAATGGGGCGGCATGGTGACACAATGTTAGCACTGCTGCCTCACAGTGCCAGGGAACCAGGTTCAATTCTGTGTGGAGTTTGCACATTCTCCCCATGTCTGTGTGGGTTTATTCCCGGTCCTTCGGTTTCCTCTCACAGTCCAAAGATACGTGGGTTAGGTGGATTGGCCATGCTAAATTGCCCCTTAATATCAGAAGGACTAGCTAGGTAAGTGCATGGGGTTATGCGAATGGGACTGGGGTTGGATTGTGTTCAATGCTGACTTGATGGGCTGAATGGCCTCCTTCTGCACTGTAGGATCCTATGGATTCTAAATCAAATCAAATAAATTCGCCGAGAGATCAGATTGATCTTACGCTATGGGTAAACACATTTACCTGGAATATTCTGCTTTCTCCACCCCAACCAATAGCCCTCTTGAAAGTCAAAGGTGTTCAAAACTGTTACTCTCGGAACATCCAATTGGAAAACTCCCAACTAACCCAACACTGGTGGGAAGTTTCACAATAGGATATCAATCAATATTCTTTCCCTCAGCCCACCCAGAAACCAACCTTTTGGGGCAAAAGCGAACTGCATGTGGATAAAGCCATGAATTACTCAGGAATGGGATAGAGGGGCTGAAAGGCCTACTCCAGTCCCACATTCTTTGGTGCTATTAATAACACCAGCAATGGGATAGTGACAGTACGAAACTGTTTCTGCTCCTTGAGAATGAGAGCATTCCTCATGCGCATGGAGGTCTCAGTGGTATGGAAATGGCCTTTCATTGGCCACTCATAAACCCGAGTTTCCCTCTCACGGAAGAAACAATGCAGATCCATGAACTTAAATGAAAATCCAACTCTGGAGGATTTTTATTTCAATAAATAAAAATAGAAATAGCTGGTAAACCTCAGTGGGTCTGGTGGCACGGTGACACGTGGTAAGCATTGCTATCTGCCAGGGAAACTGGTTCGATTCCCGGCTTGGATCATTGTCTGTGTGGAGTCTGTACATTCTCCCCGTGTCTGTGTGGGTTTCCTTCGTGTGCTCTGGTTTCCTCCCACATGTCAAAGATGTGCAGGTTAGGCAGATTGGCCGTGCTAAATTGCCCCTTAATGTCAGGGGGATTAGCAGGGATAAATGCATGGGGTTCTGGGTATAGGGCCTGGATGGGACTGTTGCAGGTGCTCGATGGGCCAAATGGCCTCCTTCTGCACCACAGAGATTCTATGATCTGCGGACAGAGAAACACAGCTAGCATTTCAAGTCTGGGTGACTCTTCTTCAGAGTTCTGCCAGACCAACTGAGATTTCTACTATTATTGCTTTCATTTCACTCTGGCGAACATTGGTTTCTGGGTGGGTTGAGGGGAAGAATGTCAGTCAAGAGTATTCGGACGAGTTACTAAGCAAAATTGCTTGGACAACCTGCACAGCCACACACACACACACGCACACGCACACGCATGCACACGCACACGCACACACGCACACACACGCACACGCACACGCACACGGACATATCTTACCTCCACTTTGTTCTCAATGTAGTCCCATATGCCAAGCACCACAATCCTGAAAACTGTCTGATGGAGAGATGATACAGCACACGTGTTAATCTTTTAGAATGACCGAAGCTTCAATTATTGGGGCAGCATGTGGCACAGTAGTTAGCACTGCTATCTCACAGCACCAGGGACCTGGGTTCAATTCCCAGATTTGAGTCATTGTCTGTGTGGAATTTTCCCATGTCTGCCTTGATTTCCTCCCACAGTCTGAAAGACGTGCTGGTTAGGGTGCATCAGCCGTGCTAAATTCTCCCTCGGTGTACCCAAACAGGTGCCAGAGTGTGGCAACTAGGGAATTTTCATAGAATCCCCACAGGCCATTCAGCCCATACTGATCACAATCCCACCCAGGCCCTATTCCCATAACCACACATATTTACCCTGCTAATCCCCCTGTCACTAAGGGGGAATTTAACATGGCCAATCCAGCTAGCCAGCACATCTTTGGACTATGGAAAGAAACTGGAGACCTGGAGGAAATCCACCTAGATATGGGGAGAATGTGCAGGCTCGGCACACTCAGTGACCTGAGGGTGGAATTGAACTTGGTTCCCAAATGCTGTCAGGAAACACAGCTAACCACTATGCCACTGTGCCGCCATTCTGCCGCTCTTCACTGTAACTTCATTGCAGTGTCAATGTAAGTCTACTTGCGACACTAATAAATAAACTTAAACTTATTCAGTTTGGCAGCATATGTGTATGGTGCTTCTGTCGGTTTATAAGTTGGAACTTTCCAGTATAGAGTAATTCCCTGCTATTCAAGCTCTGACATTTCCATGCTATGTTTAATTTTAAATAATAGTGGAATAAAAAAATCCTATACTGTTATCCCAAAGTGGAATTCAACTTAATGGGGGACTTCAGACTGTCAAGATGGTGAAGAAGGCATTCAGCATGCTTGGTTTCATCGGTCAGAATATTGAAAATGAGTTGGGATGTCTTGTTAAAATTGTACAAGACATTAGTAAGGCCACACTTGGAATATTGAGTACAGTTCTGGTTATCCTTTAATAGAAAGGATATTATTAAACTAGAAAGAATGCAGGAAAGATTTACTAGGATGCTACAGGGACTTGATGGTTTGAGATATAAGGAGAGGCTGGATAGACTGAGACTTCTTTCCCTGGAGCGTAGGAGGCTTACGGGTGATCTTATAGAGCTCTGTAAAATAACGAGGGGCATAGATCAGCAAGATAGGTCAATATCTTTTCCCAAAGGTAGGAGAGTCTAAAACTAGAGAGCATAGGTTTAAGGAGAGATACAAAAGGGTCCAGAGGGACAATTTTTTCACACAGAGAGTGGTGAGTATCTGGAACAAGCTGCCAGAGATAGAGGTGGATATAATTTTGTCTTTTCAAAAGCGTTTAGGCAGTTAGATGGGTATAGAGGGATATGGTGGCTTCTTGCACTGCTGGAAAACACTTTGGCAGTGGGTGATGGGGGTGGGGGTAGGAGGGGTGAGTTGGGGCAGTGGGGGGGAAGTTGGGGGGTGGGGGAGTCACGCACTCAATCATCATCAGTGTAACTGCTGGCTCACTAGAAGCAAGGAAGGTCAACAAACAAGGCAAATTGCTCAATAACAAACAGCCAATGGCATGCAGGCTCTTACCTCGGTGAAGAAGATGGAGAGGATGACCAGACTTATCCAGTGAATAATCCCAGCAAACTGAAATGCACTGGTAACTTCAACAAGAGAGAGAAAGAAGGATGGTGACTATCATGACAGGACTGAACAGGCCTGATCTATTCCTCTAGAGGGTTAAGTTGGGGTAAGCTCACACTGTACTCACACTGAAGTAACTTGGTGTCAATGAGGAGCTCCAGTGTCAGCAGAAGGACGACTAAGACCACCGATGCCACCAGGAAGCAGTTGAGACCCGCGCTGAGGAGGACCACCTGCCAGACTGCTGCCCGTCTCCCACAGCAAGGCTTCAGCCAGTTCGAGCTAGGGTGACAGGATGGAGAGGGACACAGGATTAGTGGGGAATCAATGTACCACAACAAGCAATATTCACTCTTCCACCTTCTTCTATTGGGAAAAAAATACAAAACTCTGAGGTCACGTACCAACTAACTCAAAAGCAACCTTTTTCCTGCTGCCATCAGACTTTTGAATGGACTTGCTTGCATTAAGTTGATCTTTCTCTACGCCTGTAACGACTGTAACACTACATTATTCACTCCCTCCTTTCCTTCTCTATGTACTGTATGTGTTGTCCGTATAGCATGCAAGAGACAATACTTTTCACTGTATATCAATACCCTAACTATGATTGTTACACCACATTCTGCACTCTCCTTTCCTTCTCTATGTATGGTATGCTTTGCCTATATAGTGGCAAGAAATAATACTTTTCACTGTAAACCACACCCTAGCTATGACTGTAACACTACATTCTGCACTCTCTCCTTTCCTTCTCTATGAATGAAATGCTTTATATAGTGCGCATGAGACTATACTTTTCACTGTATCCCAATACATGTGACAGTAATAAACAAAATCAAATCAAATGTTATTAATAGTTTTTTTTAATTTATCCATGGGACAAGGGTATCATTGGCTGGCCAGCATTTATTGCCCTTCCTTAGTTGCCTCTTGAGAAGGTGGTGGTGAGCTCCGTTCTTGAATCGCTGTGGTCCCTGTGCTGTGCGTTGATCCACAATGCTGTTAGGGAGTTCCAGGATTTTGACCCAGCGACTGTGAAGGAATGGCTAGAATATTTCCAAGTCAGGACGGTAAGTGGCTCACTGTGATATGTAAATGATATTATTTAAAAAATGCATGGGTGAAAGGCAATTGCTGAATTAAGTGCTTAGTGCACTATGGGGTGGCATGGTGGTACAGAGCTTCGCACTGCTGCCTCACAGTGCCAAGGACCAGGGTTCAATTCAGTATCAGTATTTGTGTGTGTGTGTGTGTGTGTGCGTGTGCGTGTGCGTGTGCGTGTGTGCATGTGCGTGAGTATGTATGTGTGTTTCAGTATTTGTGTGTGTGTCAGTGTATGTGTGTTTTTGTATTGTGTGTGTGTCTGTATTTGTGTGTGTGTGTGTGTCTGTGTGTATTTGTGTGTGTGTGTGTGTGTGTGTGTGTGTGTGTGTGTGTGTGTGTGTGTGTGTGTGTGTGTGTCTGTGTGTGTGTGTGTGTGTGTGTGATTTGTGTGTGTGTGTGTGTGTGTGTATGTGTGTGTGTGTGTGTTGTGTCTGTGTGTGTTTGTGTATGTGTGATTTGTGTGTATGTATGTGTATATGTGTGTGTGTGTGTGTGTGTATGTGAGAGTGTATGTATTTGTGTGTGTATATGTGTGTGTGTGTGTGTGTGAGATTGTGTGTGTTTGCGTGTGTATATATGTGTGTGTATGTGCGTATGTGTGTGTGTGTGTGTATGTATTTGTGTGTGTGTGTGTGTATGTGTGTGTGTGTATATGTGTGTGTGTATAGTGTATTCTGTGTTCACTAAGATCCTCGCTGTCTTGAAGCTCCTTCCCTGTTCCAGCCCACTCCCTTCAATTCTATTTCTTTCCAGCAAGGCCTCTTTCTCATTATGAGTGAAGATAACCATCTTCTCTGGAAGTTGTTTTTGTTCAGTGTGCAGCAGTGAGGCTCTGAGGCAGCCACATTGATTTTTTGGAGGTCACTTTAGGATGGACTGAAGTCAGGCTGTAAAAAGGTGAGGTAGGCCCCAACCAGTAGCCATTATTGCCTCCCCTTTCGCCAATCTGTAAGGAAAAGTCAATTACTGTTCGAAACTCCATAAATATTCAGAACCTCCAACAACACTTCCCATGGTAATCAATGTGTTGGAGTTATATGTAGAATCATAGGGAGCGATTCTCCAGAAGTGCTGAATTGGTGGAAAAATTGTTTCATCATGATTGTTTTGTCAGTTCAGCTTCAAACCCAAATCAGCTTCAAATCCAAATCACCGCGCTCTGTGCGCTGCAGAGATCTCACTAAAAATCCAGGAGGACTGGGACTTACTTGCTCCAGAGTCTGAGAGTTCTGGAACTCTGTGCATGATCTATCAGTCTCCCCACTTGTTGGCCAGCTCGGTCACTGGCTAGCCCGGGACCCCCATGGTGCTGCTCCCCTCCCTCCCACACAGCCTGATCGTAGTCCCCACACCACCCCATGCCAGTGTTGACACCCCCTCCCCCCAACCTCTGTCCTGGAGTGCCTCGATGTCAAGCCCACCTCCCTTCTAGCAGTGGCAATGCCCCACCCCCTTGCCCCCTCCTGCTGAATCTCTCTCCTCCCAAGGTCAGACTCTCCCTGTGGAGGCAGCTCCCCCCCACTCCAACCAGCAAACCACCCTCCCCAAGGTCCAGACCAAACCCATTACCGAGTGGCAGCGAGACCCTACCCCCACCCTCACCAATTGCCCTACGCACTGTCCACAGTAGGCCCTGCTCCTCCTTGGCACTTGCCCCATGCCTGGTGGGCGGTGCCAAGGTGCCTCCTAGGCCTGGGCATTTTGCTCCTTGGGTAGTGCGGGGGCACAGGCTGGCACTGCCAGAGTGCCCATTCCCAGGGGTACCACCCCTCCACTGCCCAATCCATTGGGGAGGGGGCCCGATTGCCCCCACCCTCCCTTCACTCTGGCGGGGGTCTCCTGCTGCTTTCCCAAACATGAGGAACTGGTCTGAACTCTACCACAATGACAGGATGTGAGATTCAGTGGGGCCCAGCAAATTCCGCATGGGGCCCAATAACAAAATAATTTAAAATATATAAAAAACATACTCAAATGATTTACTTCATTTCCTGCTGGATTTCTGCCTGTTCCCCGCAGCGCCATTTTCTTCTGGTGGGGAGATGTGTAAAAGTTGGTGGGGAACCCGCAAAATGGCTAACACGCACATCCCCTGACCTGACCCGCCAGAAAGGTTACAGGGTCGCAATGGGAGAATCGGGACCATTGAGAGAAAGAGATACACAGATGTAATAGGTAATTATAAACAATCAGAAATGTGTGCAGCCAAAGAGGTTTGCCGGAAGTAGAGTGAACAGGGAGTGCCGAGCCATTCATTTTGAGTCTGTGTGTTGGATATATTGACTATGTTGGCCATTTTGCGGGTTCTCCGTGAGCTTTTGCGCACTTCTCCCACCCGGAAGAGAATGGTGCAACTTGGAATGCACAGAAATCCAGTGGGAAGTGAGGTAAGACATTTGGATATTTTATACATATGAAGAGAGTGGCTAGACCTGGAATATTTTCTCTGGAGCAGAGGGATCAAGGTGCGCATAATTATGAGGTTCGTGGGCAGAGTGGATAAGGAGCAGCTGTTCTCCTTAGTTGAAGGGTCAGTCACCAGGGGACAAGGTGAGGGGCAGGGGATTTCGAGGGGATTTGAGGAAAAGCTTTTTTTATCCAGAGGGTGGTGAGGGTCTGGAACGTGCTCCTGGGTGGGGGGGCGGGGGGAGCGGATGTCTTTAAAAAGTATCTGGACGATCGCTTGGCAAATGACATTCAGAGCTACGGGCCAAGTGCTGGTAGATGGGATTAGGGGGGAGATCAGGTGTTTCTCATATGCCATGCAGACCCCAAGGGTCTTTCTGCACCATGTGATTCTATGATTCTATTAGATGCACTGTGGTTCGTTTAGCATCCTGACCATGTGTTTTATATATGCACAGTCACTTGGTAGTACAGAATTTAAATGTAGTTGAAAAAAGGTACATGTTGCTAAAGTTTTGCGCCTTGCGCTCATCAGGACAAACGCAAGAATGCCAAATTTCTAAAGTTTACAACAATTCATATACCATAGGAGAAAAGGGCTGCTGGTTGGGTGGCAAGTCAACTGATTGGCCAAAGTGTTGCTATGGAGAAAGCAACAGTGAATTGTAGGCTTCCCGAATCTCAGAATAATTCAACAAAAAAGAAGGCACAAGACTTGACCATAGTCCTTTCGTTTGCTGAGAGAGGGCCCATTGAATGGATGTCACTTCCAGCAAGTTACAAACTTGACTGATTATGTTAAATTGTGTGGCACACTCAGGAGTGTTCAATATGTGGTTTCTCCTGTAGAATAAATTGTTGTGACTGTTTAAAATTTGGCGTTCTTGAGCAGGATTTTACAGCCTTGCTTGGGCGAGAATGGAAATTCTCACCGGACATTTCTGTTGACTACCCCTTGCGCTCCAATTCCATGGCAAGCGGGGTGGGAGAATTCTCTTCATATATACAGATATACAAGGCAAGTTTTTTACACAGAGGGTGGTAGGTGCCTGGACCTCACTGTCGGGAGAGGTAGTGGAAGCAGATATAATAGTGACTTACAAGAGGCGTCTGGACAAATACATAAACAGGATGGGAATGGAGGGATATGGATCCCAGAAGGGTAGGGGACTTTAGTTCAGTCAGGCTGCATGGTTGACACAGGCTTGGAGGGCCGAAGGGCCTGTTCCTGTGCTGTAATTTTCTTTGTTCTTTGTACTAACTATTGGCTCATTGGTTTCATCTAGGGCAGGCGATGACCTAGTGGTATCATTGCTAGGCTATTAATCCAGAAAGTCAGCTCATGTTCTTGAGACCTAGGTTCGAATCCTGCCACGGCAGACGGTGGAATTTGAATTAAGTTTTAAAAAACTGGAATTAAGAATCTGCTGATGACCATGAAACCATTGACAGTGTTGGAAAAACCCAACTGGTTCAGTAATTTAAGGAAGGAAATCTACTGTTCTTATCTGGTCTGGCTTACATGTGACCCCAGAGCTACAGCAATATAGTTGACAAGCTGATTTTTGGGATGGCAGGTCTGTCATATGAGGAGAGACTAAGTCAGTGAGGGTTATATTCCCTGGAGTTTAGAAGAGTGAGAGGGAATCTCATAGAAACTCATAAAATTCTAACAGGGTTAAACAGGGTGGATTCAGAAAGAATGTTCCCAATGGTGGGGGGAGTCTGGAATTAGGGTCACAGTGTAAATACACCTTTTAGAATTGAGGTGAAGAGAAGTTTCTTCACCCAAAAAGTGATGAATGTGTGGAATTCATAATTGAGGCCAAAACACTGTGTGATTTTGAGAAGAAATTGGATATAGCTCTTGGGGCTAAAGGGATCAAGGGATATGGTGGAAAGAGAATATTGAATTTGATGATTAGCCATGATGAAAATGAAGGATCAGGCTCAAAGGGCTGAACGACCTCCTCCTGCTTCTATTTTCTATATTTCTATGACTCTCAACTGCCCGGGGTGACTAGGGATGGGCAATAAATGCTGGCCAGCCAGTGACGCCCATGTCCCATGAATGAATAAAAAATAGCCTCACAGGTCAAGTCCCAGTGCAGAGTCTTCAGCACTAAATCTCATGCTTCAGGATTAATAGAGTGCTAACCTGTTGGGGGTACGGCTCTTTGACTGACCCTTCAAGCTATTTGCCTTCTCACAAATAAATTTCCCATGGGACTATCCTGACAAAACACTGGCAAACTATTCCTGATGTCCAGTAAGAAATAAAACCTTTGGTATCCTGCTGGAATTGTTTCCAACCCTTATACTCCTCCCATTAACACTACATTGAACCTTGCATCTAAATGCCCATGTCTCCAACTCATCACTCTACCATTTTATTCTTTTCCTTCTCCTTTTCTTGCACACGCTTAATGGCTATTAATCTTTAACACAAATCCATAGAATTCCTACAGTACAGAGGGAGACCATTCAGCCCATCGAATCTGTGCTGAGTCTCTGAAAGAGTATCTCACCCAGGCCCTCCCCATAACCCTGAGCATTTACCAAGGCTAACCCATCTAATCTACACATCTTTGGGCATTTTGAGGCCATTTACATGGCTGACCATCTAACCTTACACATCTTTGGACATTAAGGGCAGAATATTCCCTTTGGCCCACCATGGGAATCGTAACAGGTGGACTTGCACCATACAAAGATCTGTTGACCTTTGACGGGATTGTCCAATCTTGGGGTGAACGCGACTAGAAAATCCCAAACTAAGTGGCAATTTAGCATGGCCAATCCACCTAACCTGCACATCTCGGGATACTAACGGGCAATTTAGCATGGCCAATCCAGGTAACCTACACATTTTTGGACACTAAGGGGCAATTTAGCATGGCCAATCCACTCAACCTATACAACTTTGGACTGTGGGAGAAAATCGGAGGAAACCTACGCAGACACAGGGAGGCTGTCCAAACTTCGCACAGTGAGCCAAGGCTGGAATTGAACAGGTCCCTGGTGCTGTGAGGCAGCAGTGCCAACCACTGTGCCACCATGCCATCTTTCTCAAAGATTTCCGCCTGCTTTGACATTTTGATATCTTCAACAAAAGGATGAATGATAACAGACAATTGTGTTCACATCCATCGTCGATAATGATCAATTGATGTGATTTAGATCAACGTAACTTCAAATTAATTAACTTTTCTGCAAATCTGAGCAAGGAGCAGGAGGCGAAGAAACTTCATCAAGGGTTCCCGTTGATGGGAAAATTGATTGCCAATGTACACGGTTTCTTGTTAAATATTAATCACAGATGTAATAGTGCAACAACAATTTAAATTGCAATTAATCAAATCACAATTAGTTGTGGAATAATGGCTGGCTTTGCAGCCTGTTGTGTAGAGAATAAAAATGATCCTCTTTAACTTTAATTTTAATAATCAGCCGTCAGAGTTACCATCTGAACTCTTTTCCCTCCACTTGGGTGAGGTCATTAAGAACGTGAGGAATTGGCACAGGAAGAATAAAAAAAATTACAGCACAGGAACAGGCCCTTCGGCCCCTCCAAGCCTGCACTGACCATGTTGCCCGACTGAACTAAAACCCCCTAACCTTCCAAGGACCATATCCCTCTGTTCCCATCCTATTCATGTATTTGGGAAAAAGCTTCTGACTATCCGCTCTGCCCCTCATAATCTTGTAGACTTCTATCAGGTAACCCCCTCAATCTCCGTCACTCCAATGAGAACAAACCAAGTTTCTCCAACCTCTTCTCATAGCTAATGTTCTTCATACCAGGCAACATCCTGGTAAATCTTTTCTGCACCCTCTCCAAAGCCTCCACATCTTTCTGGTAGTGTGGCGACCAGAATTGAACACTATATTCCAAGTGTGGCCAAATTAAGGTGCTATAAAGCTACAACATAACTTGCCAATTTTTAAGTTCAATACCCCAGCTGATGAAGGCAAGCATGCCGTATGCCTCCTTGACTACATTCTGACCCTGCGTTGCCACTTTCAGTGACCTGTGTACCTGTACACCCAGATCCCTCTGCCAATCAATACTCTTAAGGATTCTGATATTTACTGTATATTTCCTGTCTATATTAAACCTTCCAAAGTGCATTACCTTGCATCTGTCCAGATTAAACTCCATCTGTCATCTCTCTGCCCAAGAAACCAACGAAGAAAACAAGCTTGCCCGACCGTTCAGTAAGATCAGCATCAGCCAACCTGAGCTCCACTCAGAGCCAGTGGCAGTATCACTGGCTGCGCAGTGGCACAGTGGCTGGCACTGCTGCCTCATGGTGCCAGAGACCCGGGTTCAATTCCAGCCTTCAGTCACTGTCTGTGTGGAGTCTGCATGTTCTTCCCGTGTCTGTGTGGGTGCTCCACTTTCTCCCTCTGTCCAAAGATGTGTAGGTTAGGTACATTAGCCATGGGAAATGTATGGGCTCACAGATAGGGCAGGAAAGAGGGACTGAATAAGATACTGGGCCAGAGACTGAATGCGGAACTGATGGGCTGAACGGTCTCTTCTGCACTGTAGGGTTTCTATAATTCTATGATCCCTAATGTAACAGATTTGATTTGATTTATTATTGTCACATGTACTGCTATAGAGTGAAAAGTATTGTTTCTTGCACGCTATGTTCAAAGCACACTGTTCATAGAGAAGGAAAGGAGAGAGTGCAGAATGTAGTGTTAGTCATAGCTAGGATGTAGAGAAAGATTAACTTAATGTGAGGTAGGTTCATTCAAAAGTCTGATGGCAGCATGGAAGAAGCTGTTCTTGAGTCCGTCGGTATGTGATCTCAGACTTTTGTATCTTTTTTCTGACGGAAGAAGGTGGAAGAGAGAATGCCCAGGGTACGTGGGGTCTTTAATTATGCTGACTGCTTTTCCGAGGCAGCGGATGGGAGGCTGGTTTGCATGATGGACTGGGCTTTGTTCACAAGCCTTTGCAGTTCCTTGCAGTCTTGGTCAGAGCAGAAGCCAGACCAACCTGTGATACAACTAGAAAGAATGCTTTCTATAGTGCATCTGTAAAAGTTGGTGAGATTTGTAGCGGACATTTCAAACTTCCTTAGTGTCCTGAGAAAGTAGAGGTGTTGGTGGACTTTCTTAACTATAACGTTGGCATTGGGGCGGGTGGGGGGGGGGGGGTGGAAGTGGGAACTAGGACAGGGTGTCAGTGATCTGAACACCTAGAAACTGAAGCTCTCAAGCATTTCAACTTCATCCCCGTTGATTTAGACAGGGGCATGTTCTCTACTACGCTTCCTGAAGTTGATGACTATCTCCTTCATCTTGTTGACATTGAGAGAGATTATTGTTGCTGCACCAGTTCACCAGATTCTCTATCTCATGCCTGTATTCTGTCTTCCCATTGTTTGAGATCTGACGCATGACAATTGAAAATCGAATTGGAGGGAATTTTCTGCACAGTCATGGATGTATATGGAGTATAGAAGGGGGCTGAGGACACAGCCTTGTGGGGCACCGGTGTTAATGACTATCGTGGAGGAGGTGTTGTTGCCTATCCTGACTGATTGTGGTCTGTGCGTTAAAGTTCAGAATCCAGTCACAGAGGGAGGTGCCAAGTCCCAGGCCACAGAGTTTGGAGATGGGTTTCGTAGGAATAATGGTGTTGAAGGCTGTGCTGTAGTCAATAAATAGGAGTCTGACAGAGGTGTCCTTATTATCTAGATGTTCCAGGGAGTGCAGGGCCATGGAGATGGCATCTGTTATAGACCTGTTTCTGCAGTAGGTAAACTACTGGATTCAGGCAATCTGGGAAGCTGGAATGGATTCTTGCCATAACTAGCCTTTCAAAACACTTCATAATGATGGATCTGTCTGTTTGCTAATCTTTTTAATCGGAAGTAGAATGGGGCAATATATTGGGCTGTTAGAAGATTTCTTTCATCATGATTGTTCCTCAGTCTCCTGGGAATGAAGGCTGTGCTAGAAATCTTCCCTAGGAATTTCACTTTTGGATTGGGAAGGAGGTGTTGGCTGACTGCACCTCATCAAATGCAACGATTCTGTTTGGAGATTAAGTGTGTGTGTGTGTGTGTGTGTGTGTGAGAGAGAGAGAGAGATAAATAGTACCTCCAATAATGTATTACTCTCTCGGTGCAGCACCCCCAATAGTGCAGCACCCCCGACAGTGCAGCACATTCTCAGTGTAGCACCTCTCACAGTGTAGCACTCTCTCAGTGCAGCATCCCTGACAATGCATCTCTCTCTCTCTGTCTCTCAGTGGATCACCCCCTAACAGTGCAGCACTCTCTCAGAGCACATCCCCAACAGTGCAGCGTTCTCTCAGTGCTGTTGAACAGATTATAAGAATATAAGAAATAGGAGCAGGAGTAGGCCATCTAGCCCCTTGAGCCTGCCCCGCCATTTAATAAGATCATGGCTGATCTGAAGTGAATCAATTCCACTTTCCCGCTTTCTCCCCATAACCCTTAATTCCCTTGTCTATCAGAGATCTATCTACCCGTGACTTAAATATATTCAGCGAATATAGATTACGAACTGAAGTCTCTGAAAATGGGGGGTGAATTTTCTGGTGTAGGGGCAGGACTGATCATCCTGAAACTACAGCTGGCATCGGACAAACGGCTAACAATGTTTTTTATGGTGCTTACATAAAGAGTGATTTACAGCAAGAATCCCGACTAGTTCAGACTGAAGGTAACTCCATAACAGAGGGCAGCAACTATGAATTTCATTCCACTATTACGGAATTACGATTCTGTTACTCACTCCTGCCTCTGGGAAGCAGGGAAGGAATTGAATCAATGAGATCAGGAGCAAGATATTAAAGTAAGTAACATTCTTCTGCAATGATATAAGGGCCTTTTCCGATTTCCGACAGCGCTCTCACCTCTCTCTCTGCTCATCGTCATCCATGTTGGATAGCAGCTGTGACCCAGCCAACGAAAGATCAAGGGCCGCCAGGGGGAGGTCGCGATAGGCGAAGCTGACCAGCTGGACGGGGGCGATGCACTGGCTCTCCTCCTCCACCTGCTGGGAGATGATCTCGAGGTCTGACACACCCCTTTCCTGAGTGAGCCTGGTGAAGACAGACATTAATGTCAACATGGCACCTGACAAAACCCAGAGACTCTCCAGGGCACACATTTTTTTCTATTTATTCATGGGACACGGGTGTCGCTGGCTGGCCAGCATTTAAAAGCCCACCCCTAGTTGCCCTTGGAGTCAACCACATTGCTGTGGGTCACATGTAGGCCAGACCGAGTAAAGACGGCAGATTTCCTTCCCTAAAGGACACTAGTGAACCAGATGGGTTTTTCTGACAATGATTTCATGGTCATCAGTAGATTCTTAATGCCAGATTTTTCTTTATCGAATTTAAATTCCACCATCTGCCGTGGTGGGATTTGATCCCGGGTACCCCGAAGATTAGCTGAGTTTCTGGATTAATAGTCTAATGATAATACTACTAGGCCATCACTTCCCAAATGGGGAACCCCTGATTGGTCTCGCCGTAGGACTTGCTGAACACAAGCTCCCTGGGGATTGGTAATGAATTCACCAGGTGGAGCTCGTACAATGAGCCCTATATAAAGCAAGACCTCGAGCGGGTCCATTGTTGCACTGCCCTGGTTGATTCCTGTTTGTGTTCACCACAGGCTTGTAGTTTTTGCTTTACTTTATTTGGTGTCACAAAGCACTTTCCTTTATTGCTGACTTCTGGAGTTATTCTACCTCCAATGCTGCACTCTAGATAGAGGCAGCCTTCACTTCAGCCCATGAGAGGAGTCAAACTCCATACATGATGCAAACCTTCCCCATCCCTCAAGCAAGGCATATGACATTATGGAATCCCTACAATGCAGAAGGAGGCCATTCAGCCCATCGAGTCTGCACAATCCCAACCAGGCCCTATCCCTGTAAACTTATATATTTACCCTTCTAGTCCCCTTGACACTAAAGGACAATTTAGCATACCCAATCAACCTAACCGGCACATCTTTGGAGCGTGGGTGGAAACTGGAGCACCCAGAGGAAACCCACACAGGCTCAGGTAGAATGTGCAAACTCCACACAGACAGTGACCCAAGGCTGGAATTGAACCAGGATCCCTGGCGTTGTGAGACATCAGTGCTAACCACTGAGATGCTCCATATTATGTTATTAGATTAATACTGGCAATGGGTGAGTTGTCTTACAAGGAAAGATTGCACAATCTGGGCTTGTTCCCACTGGAGTTCGGGGTGACTTGCTTTATGTATACAAGATCTTGTCTTCACAAGGTACATGTGGAAAGAATGTTTCCTCTTTTGGTGAGTCCAGACCCAGAGTCTTTCTTTTAAAATCAGGGGTCACCCTCTGAGGACAGAGGTGCGACTCAGTGCGACTCTCTGACTCAGAGGGGGTGAAAATGGGGGTCACTGAATATTTTTAGGACGGATTCTTCTTAGGCAAAGAGTTCAAAGGTTATTGAGGATAGATGAGAAGTTCATAGAATTCCTACAGTGTAAAAGGAGACTATTCTGCCTATTGAGCCTGCATTGACCCTCTGTCAGAAGATCTTACCCTCGTCCTATCACCATAACCCCACAAAATTGCCCATCTAATTCCACTATCCTACGCACCTTTTGACATTAAAGAAGAAGTTAGCCAATCCACCCAACCTGCACATCTTTGAACACTAAGGCTGGAATTTTACCGCCACACCTTTTTCCCGATTCCTGGGGCAGACGAGGCTCGGAGAACGTCATTCTCCATTAGCCTCAGGCAGGATCATACCAAAGTCAGGCTGATGTGCCGGTAAATTTCTGCCCTAAGGGACAATTTATCACGGCCAATCCAGCCAATCCTGCACCTCTTTGAGACTGTGGGAGGAAACCGCAGCACCTGGAGGAAATCCACGCAGAAACGGGGAGGACATGCAGATTGTGTACAGACAAGCTGGGAATCGAACCCCAGTCCCTGATGCTGTGAGGCAGCAGTGCTAATCATTAATTCGAAATAGAAATAGATCAGCCACAATCTTATCAAACGGTGGTGTAGACTCAAGGGGCCCAATGGTCAGCTCTGGCTCTGATTTTCTATGTTCGGTAATACAAATTCCCTCCTTCTAGCTATGCAAGCAGCGATAAGCATTCGTTAAATGGGTCCTTGTCGTAAAAGTTTGAATACAGCTGGGACTAATCACTGCAAGGGACTGAAAGTCTCAGGGGCCCCATTCAGACACAGACTTGCAATGGTGTACTGGGTTATAATTGATGACGGACAACAGATTTCAATTACTCCTGTGTGTCTCTTCACTGCTTAACATCATTTCCCCACGCAGCGGAATATTTAATTATAAAGTTAATTTGACTCAACCCGAGGTGTACCCAGCAGCTGTTAGGAGGCAGCCCTACCAGCAGGGAGCTGACAGTGGAGGTAAGATCACCAGCCATTGCTCAGCAGAAGGTGTAATTCCCACTCCGCCAGCAACTCTTCATTCTGCAGATTCCAATTCTGTCTGAGTCCGCGACAGGGAGATGGGATTGGGAGAGTAGGTCGGGGAGGGGTGGGGGAAAAGCATTGATCATAGAATCCTACACTGCAGAAGGAGGCCATTCAGCCCATCGAGTCTGCACTGACCACAATCCCAGCCAATCCTTATCCTCATAACCTTATGCATTAACCCCAGATAGTCCCCTGGCACTAAGGGGTAATTTTAGCATGGCCAATCCACCTAAGCCGCACATCTTTTGGATTGTGGGACAAAAGCATAGAATCTCTACAGTGCAGAAGGAGGCCATTTGGCCCATCGAGTCTGCACCAACCACAATCTCAGCCAGGCCCTATCCACATAACCCCATATATTTTCCCCGCTAATCCCTTTAACCTACACATCCTAGGACATTATGGGCAATTTAGTGTGGCCAATCGATCTAAACTGCATGTCTTCCAGACTGTGGGAGGAAACCGGAGCACCCAGAGGGAACATGGGAAGAACGTGCAAACTTCACACACAGACAGTGACTCAAACCACGAATCAAACTTGGGTCTCTGGCACTGTGAGGCAGCAGTGCTAACCACTGTGCCACCATGCCATCTGAGGAAACAAAGGTTGGATATTTGTCTTTTGGTTGTATGGCTCTAGGTGCAGACATAGGAATGACACTAAACCAGTGGAAGAGGTGAATTTCGACTATTCCCAAATACGGAATGAAAAATAATGAGACAGAGGGATGCAAGCTGGAAAATCAGAATCATTGTTGGCACAGTGTTACTATGGCTACTGTGATACGACCCTTCCAGACACAGTTCAACATCTCTTCAAAGACACAGAGCAGAGAGATGTCACCGGTGCTGGCAAAGCTCAAGGTTTAAAGTTTAAGTTTAAAGTTTTTAAAATATATTTTATTCATGTTAGAAGTAGGTTTACATTAACACTGCAATGAAGTTGCTGTGAAAATCCTCCCAGTCGCCACATTCTGGTCCCTGTTTGGGTACACTGAGGCAGAATTTAGCGTGGCCAATGCATCCTAATCACAATCCTTTCGGACTGTGGGAGGAAAGCGGAGCACTGGGAGGAAACCTATGCAGACACAGGGACAACATGCAGACCCAACACAGACAGTGACCCAAGCTGGGAATCGAACCCGGGTCCCTGATGCCATGAGACAGCAGTGCAAAGCACTCCTTGGGGGATGAAGAACTTCTATGCTGACCTCACTGCTTTGTGTTAAGTGTTACGTAAAATCTTAGTCCATAAATTCTACTTGAAGCTTTTTGTTATTCAGTCTTGGGACCTGGTTAACGCTGGCTGGCCAGCATTTATTGCCCATCCCTAGTTGCCCTTGAGAAGGTAGTGGTGAGCTGCCTTCTTTAATCTTTGCAATCCATGTGGCATACATACACCCACAGTGATTCATTAATACTCATTATTCTTACCTTGTTAGATCAGGTACAACTGAGAACTCCTAGTGTGAGAAATTATGAATTTGGGAATTTAGAAACTTTACTTTGAAGGGTCTTATAACTTGAAACTCTAAAATCTTACAGGAATGGGACTTGAACCCACCTTCTGAGCTGGGTTCCATTTGCCCCAACCCCCCTGAACACATCCTGTTTGTATGGCAATACCTTCCGTTAGATTTTAGGCTTGTTGCTTAGATTGTAATACCTAAGATTTAGGAGCAGAAATAGGCCATTTGGCCCACTGAATCTGCTCCACCGTTCAATCATGGCTGATAAATTCCCCATAACATAGAATCTTACAATGCCGAAGGAGGCCATTTGGCCCATTGAGTCTGCACTGGCCACAATCTACCCAGGCCCTTTCCCCATAACCTCATTTGCACTAGCTAGTCCCTCTGTCACTAACAGGCAATTTGGCATGGCAATCCACCTAAACCGCACATTTTTGGACCACGGGAGGAAACCGGAGCATCCGGAGGAAACCCACGTAGACACAGGCAGAATGTGCCGACTCCACACAGACAGTGACCGAAGCTGGGAATTGAACCCAGGTCCCTGGCACTGTGAGCCAGCAGTGCTAACCTTCTGGGACACTGGTCTGTCTCTTGGTGATTCCAGCCTGGAAGCTGTGTGTGTGTGTGTGTGTGTGTGAGTGTGTGTGTGTGTGTGTGTGTGTGTGTGTGTGGATGGGTGTGGGTGGGTGGAGGGGGCCACTTAACTTCATCACTGCTCAAAGCTTGGCGGCCCAGAGGGGGCAATTTATATATTGATTTAAAAATTCTATTGAAGTTATGGGACTCAGGAGTCGGATCGATCAGACTGCGATTGACTGAGATTCCCTGTGGGTCTATTCTAATTTAAATTACCAATCTTAGATCTTACTAATATCTTCTGTAAAGCAATGTATTACATAAACCATGGTATTCTCTCTATCTATATACACCGCTCAGGAAATTCAGATTGTTAAACACAACTTGCTCTGTATAAATCACAGAATCCCTATAATGTAGGAGGAGGCTATTTGGTCCATCAAGTGTGCATCGACAACAATCCTATCCAGGCCCTATCCCCCTTATCCCACGTATTTACCCAGCTATCCCTCTGAGACTAAGAGGCAATTTACCATAGCCAATCCACCAAAGCTGCATATCTTTGGACACTAAGGAGCAATTAAACATGGCCAGTCCATCTAACCTGCATATTTTGGACACTGAGGGACAATTTAGCATGGTCATTTTATCTAATCTACACATCTTTGGACACTAAGATAATTTAGCACGGCCGATTCATCTAACCTGCAAACATTTGGACATTAAGGGGCAATTTAGCATGGTTTGTTATGTTATGTGCTCTAACTGTGAGTGGATAGAGGTAATTCCCATACCTGACTGATATATGTTAATTGTGCTAGGGTGGCACGGTCTTACAGTGCCAGGGACCTGGGTTCGATTCCCGGCTTGGGTCACTGACTGTGCAGAGTCTGCACATTTTCCCTATGTCTGCGTGGATTTTCTCCTGGTGCTCTGGTTTTCTCCCACAGTCTGAAAGATGTACTGGTTAGGTGCATTGACCTGGCGGCCTGACTGCAGCGACTTGGGAGATTTCACAGTAACTTCATTGTAGTGTTAATATAATGCTTACTTGTGACTAATAAATAAATAAGCTTCAAAAATAAAGCGACCACCACCTGATATATTCGTTCACTTCACCACAGATGCAGCCGTGTGTACCATCTATAAGATGCACTCATCAAGGATCCTTCAACAGCACCTTCCAGACCCATGGCCTCTGCCATCAGGAGCCGTCCACTGATCAGCCTGAACATCGGGGAGCAGTGGAAAAGGGTCAAGGGGCCGAATGGCCTCCTCTTGTTCCTGTTTCTCAAGCAGGAATGGCCAATAGCCTGCGAAGCAACTCAGCCATCGATGAACAGGCTGAAATAAGGTCACCATGACTGATTCTTAAGAAAAATATATTCATTCTTAAGCGGTTGCATCCACTGTCATTTATTGACCACCCTGAGATCTCCTGTAGCAACCATGTTTCAGAGAATAGGTGCAGATTCGATGGACTGAGTGGCCTCCTTCTGCACTGTAGAAATCCCATCTGCCTTGTTCTCATAACCTTCCCAGTCTAACACAGATTCAACAGCCAATTCCAATCAATGGAGTCAGCAGAATTGATGGAAATATAAGGTTCTTTCTTTCAAGCTTTCAAACAACACATTCTATGGTTCCTGAGACCTGTCCTTTATTTATGATGAATGTTTAAACTGATCAATGCTGCGGTTTAGTTTGAATTCTCATTCTCTGGGTTATTAACTAAAATAAAGGCAGTGGCTTCATGGTTGTTATGGATGATTTGCTTCATTTGTGCAAAGACTTTATTTTAAGATATTTCTGCCTATGTAACTAACTCTGTGAAGCTTTAACGCTAACCTGGCCACATTTTAAGTCTTTGCAGGCATGTTGGGATTAGCTTAGAAATTGGCCACATTTTTGAAACAGACTGTTTCATAAGCCAAAACAAAGTTTTCACACCCATAGCTGCAAACTGTTTATGAAAGTTAGAGACACTGCCTGTACCAAGCAGGTATCAATAGGAGATAATGGAAAAGTTATAGTTCTGCATAGAGCCATATGTGTTCAGTGAGGCTTAAGTTAAGTCTGTGTCAGGACTGGCTTTGCTGGTATGTCTCTTTTTCTCTCTCCCTCTCTATCTCTCTTCTCTCTTTCTCTATCTCTCTCCCTCTCTATCTCTCTCTCACTCACTCTCTCCCTATTTCTCTCCCTATCTATCTTGCTCTCTCTTTCTATCTCTCTCCCTCTCTCTCTCTTTTTATCTCTTTCTATTTCTCTCTATCTTTCTCTATTTCTCTCTTTCTATCTCTCTCTCTCTGTCTGTCTATCTCTCTCTTTCTCTCTCTCCGGTAAATCAGTTTTTTCACTTTCTATAATGTGTTAAATTTAAAATTCTGCTCAATAAAAGAAATTCAGTGTCCCAGTGCTGCCTACATTAATTCCGAGGAATGAATGGACCCTATAACATATTGTCACTGGACTCAAAATCGAGAGACCCAGGGTAATTCTTTAGGACCTGGTTTCAAATCCCACCATGGCAGATGGTGAAATTTGAATTCAATGAAATCCTGAAATAAAAAGCTTGTAGGCAAAAAACAGATTTAATTTTTCACTTTAAAACAAGAGCAGCTTGTTTAAAAGTGAAAACAATTAAAAGAATTAAATTTCTTGGTGACCATGAAACTATTGTCAATTATCATAAAAACCCATCTGGTTCATTAATGTCCTTCAGGGAAGGAAATCTCCCATCCTTACCTGGTCTGGCCTACATGTGACTCCAGAGCCACAGCAATGTGATTTAGGCTTATTTATTAGTGTCACACGTAGGCTTACACTAACGTTGCAATGAAGTTATTGTGAAAATCCCCTAATAGTTACACTCCAGCACCTGTTTGGGTACACTGAGGGAGAATTTAGCACAGCCAATGCACCCTAACCAACACATCTTTCAGATTGAGGGAGGAAACTGGAGCATCTAGAAGGAATTCACACAGTAATCTTAGATTGAAATCATGTACAAAATGAGGCCATTTGGCTCATTGAGCCTGCACCAACAACAATCCCACCCAGGCCTTATCTGCATCACTCCAATAGCATAATAAGCCACATAGATGTTCAGGATGGGCAATGATTGTCAGCCATGCTACGTGCTGAGGTACACACTCAAACTTGGGGCAGTTACCACCAAGGCACAATGGGGAAAGGACACTATGAAATAGGGTGAACATGTAAACCCTACATGACCCGAAGCTGGGAATCGAACCCAGATCACTGGCACAGTGAGAAGCAGCAACACTAACCACTGTACTGCACTGCCCTCAGGGATGGGCAATAAATGCTGGCAATGTCTACATCCCATAAACAAATAAAAAAAAAATAATGCCCCAATATCCCCTTTGATGTGGCCCCTCCATTGCACAGTGAGGCCTTTTGCAATCAGGTCAACCAAACTGGCTAGAATGGGAATCGAACTTGGGACATTCCTGACCCTTTATAGCTCAGTTTCAACGTGTTTCCCACCGAGCCCGTGACAGAGTCCTAACCTGTTTTTTTATATAATGGCCGGTCTCTTCACTAAGCTCTCTCATCATTGGCAATCATCGCATGGCGCCCTGAGTGTGGCTAATTCCTCTCATTATGACTTATAAATTAGGAATTGTTTGGCTAATTATTATTCAAGTACTTGATTTGTTCTTGCGTACAAACACTCTCTGGACCAGGTTCTTGGAAGCATGCCAGAAACTCCGGAATAATGTGCTCCAGGGTCTGTTTGGAAATCATGAAAACAGTAGGTGGAGCAGGTCATTGACTCCAAACGAGACAAGTTCTCTTAGCTCCAATGGCAGAGGAAAGGTGAGAGAAAAAGAATGGTAGACAGAGGGTAAGTGGGAGAGGGGAGAAAGAGGGAGTGTGATTATAAAGCAAAAATCTCCAGCCTCCTGCAGGCAGAAGGTAGCATGTTGTTTGTTATTGTAACGCTGGTGTACCTTTAAGAAATGTATTTCATTTTTAAAAAAATCTTGTTCTCTGCGGTTTGTAAGCAGAAGAGCAAGCATTCTCCAAGGCGGCATTCAGACACACGACAACACAGAATCGCTAAGCAGAAACTGATAGCCAAGTTCTGCACACATGAACTTCAACCGGGATCTTGGGTTCATGTGATGCTACATACAACCCCCATCATTTGGCCTGGGCTTGCAAAGTCTCACTAACTGTCCCGGCTTGAGACAATTCACACTTCTTTAACCTGTGATTATTCCTCTCTCCATTTGCATTCTTTGTACCTGTAAAGACTTGATTACCTGTACAGATTCACTTTCCAACCATTATCTTGCAATTGTGTCTGTGTCTATATATGCCTCGATATGGAGATGCCGGCATTGGGCTGGAGTGGGCACAATAAGAAATCTCACAACACCAGGTTAAAGTCCAACAGGTTTATTCAGAATCACGAGCTTTCCTCAGGTGAGTAGTCCACTTTAGGAAATGTTCCAAATTCATTCATCCGAGGAAAGAGCAGCGCTCCAAAAGCTCATGATTCTAAATAAACCTGGTGGACTCTGACTGGTGTTATGAGGCATCTTACTGTGCCCACACAGTCCAATGCTGCCATCTCCATATCTTAGTTTAGAAGGTGTTGGACATCAGACTGAAAAACAATGCTTCTCTCCCTCTTTCTCCTTGGTATTGAATTGCGCTGGCTGGCTGGAATCAGGTCCTCTTGCCTTCCAGAAGTGAGAATTCTGTCTCTTGCAATGGTTCACTGGCTGAAAATTAGCCAGTAATAGCATTATCTCTACTTGAGGGCTGCTGGATGTTACAAGGCTGGGAAGTCAAAGTTTCAATTCTCCAACCAAAGGACAAAGTCCCAGCATCACGTGAGCATTTGTATTTTCTGTGCTAAACCTGTGCAAGGATGTGTTTTTTTTTGCAGAAGGAGGCAATTCAGCTCATTGAGTCTGCACTGACCACAATCCCACCCAGCCCCTATCCCAATAATCCCATGTATTTACCCTGCTAATCTCCTGACACTAAGGAGGAATTTAACATGGCCAATCAACTCAACCTGCACATCTTCGGAATCTGGGAGGAAACCGGAGCACCCGGAGGAAATCCACGCACACATGGGAAGAATGTGCAAACTTCATACAGACAGTGACCCAAGCCAGGAATCAAACCCAGGTCCCTGGTGCTGTGAGGCAGCAGTGCTAACCACTGTGCCATGAGCACCCTAAGGAGTTTTGTTTGGCTGGAACATTTCATGGAGTTGTTAAGGTCTAAATGATATCATGGTTTTTTTTCTTGTTTGCAATTTGTAATAGTTATTGCTGTATGTTAACAGTATTCATAAATAAACATTGTTTGGTAAAAGCTCCCTAGTGTGTCTTTTGAATCAGACCTCAAGCAAAACATTTCATGTTTATTCTAACCAAATTCAAATTGCAAAACTTATGATCCAGGCAGACTTCATAAAATTCTCTGGAGTTTCTGACCTGAATTATGACATTTGTGCGTGATACTCTGGTCTTGCCGCTATCAATGGGAATTCTCATTGATGTCACCCCACGCCGGCGGGGAACATGCGGGGAGTGTGGGGGGGGGAATGCGCTGTTGACAGGACTGGAGAATCCTGCCAGCAAGAATGGACTAGAGAATTCCGGCCATAGTGTACATGAGTTAAATTGTGAGAAAGTGGATGAAATTTCCAATAGACAGAATGCGAACATAGAATCATAGAATCCCTACAGTGCAGAAGAAGGCCATTTGGCCCATTGTGTCTGCACTGACAACAATCCCATCTCAGGCCCTATCCCCACAACCCTGCACATTTGCCTCGCTAATCCCTCTAACCTACACATCCCGAAATACTATGGGCAATTTAATATGGCCAATCAACTGAACCTTCACCTTTTTGGAAGTGGGTTAACATTAACCCATTATCATGGGTTGGGTGGCACAGTGGTTTGCACTGCTGTCTCACTGTGCCAGGGACCTGGGTTTGATTCCCAGCTTGGGTCACTATCTGCGCAGAGTCTGCACGTTCTCCCCATTCCCAGGGTGCTCCGGTTTCCTCCGACAGTCCAAAAGATGAACTGCTTAAGTGCATTGACCCAAATGGGTGCCGGAGTGTGGCAACTGGGGGATTTTCACAGTAACTTCATTGCAATGTTAATGTAAGTCTACTTTTGACTAATAAATAAACTTTAACTTTATTAATAAAGCTGCCATCAACTTCAAATGGTAAGAACAAAAGAAATATTGATGCTTTGGACACAGAGGCTCTCACAGTCAATGTTGTGAGCGATCAGCGTCTACCTCACTTCACTCGCCGTCTTGCTTTATGTGCCGATCACTTCAGTCACACCGAGTGGAAATAAAACTACACGGCCAGGAATCAGCGGAATATGACAATCCTATGTATGGGAAACGGTCAACAAAATGTCTTGTGGGGCCACAATCAGAACCCACATGAGCCGCATGTAGCCCCCTCCCCCACTCCCCGAGTGGCAGCTGGCCCATCACTGATCTAGGTCCATATTTACCCCAGTTGAGATCAGTAACCTCAGCACACGATGGAGATTGTGCCTCAGCTAATCGCAGCGCACATTTACTGAAGGTTCTGCACTCTCCGTCTGTCACTCCTCCATGAAATAGCAGATCTATTAACCATGAAGGTGTTACCTCCAGAATTAACTAAATCAATGGCCCACCTCCTATCTTTCAATCTTTTCATCGTCTTCATTTCATTGAAAGCTCTGTGTCTGTATCCTAACTCACACTGACTCCCCTTCCCCAGTCTTCCCAATGCTCAGTGCACTAATCCCAATCTGAAGACATTAACTGATTTGGAATATTCTCCTCGTATTCAGTTGCTCCCCCCCTCCCCCCGCCCCACTTCCCTTCACCCGGTCCTGTCTCTATCTCTCCGACCCTGAACCTCTCCAATTTCTGTCCTCTTCAATTTCCGCCACAACTCTCATCAACGTTTTACAGGTGCACCATAGAAAGCATTCTTTCTGGATGTATCACAGTTTGGTATGGGCTCCTACTCTGCCCAAGGCCATAAGGAACTACAAAGAGTCATGAATGTAGCCCAATCCATCATACAATCCAGCCTCCCATCTATTGACTCTGTCTGTACTTCTTGCTGCCTCGGAAAAGCAGCCAGCATATTTAAGGATCCCACATACCCCGGACATTCTCTCTTCCACCTTCTTCTGTTGGGAAAAAAATATAAAAGTCTGAGATCATGTACCAACTGACTCAAGAACAGCTTCTTCCCTGCTGCTATCAGACTTCTGAATGGACTTACCTCATATTAAGCTGATCTTTTTCTACACCCTAGCTATGACTGTAACCCTACATTCTGCACTCTTGCCTTTCATTCTCTCCTGTGTAATCTATGAACAGTATGCTTTGTGTAGTGCACAAAAAAAACAATACTTTTCACTGTATCTCAATACATGTGACTAAAATCAATCAAATCAAATCAAATCAAATCAAACCAAATCAAACCAATCCAAAGCTTCAGCAGCCTCAGTCCCAGCCCTACCTCTCTCCTCTTTTAAGATGATCCGTCAGATCTGTCGACTTGACCAAGTCTTCTGATCAATGTTGTCCGAATTTACTCTTTAGGTAGCATCCTGTCAAGTGGTATTTGATGATCACACCCGGTGAGCACCTTGGGATGTTTTACTAACTGGTTGGGATCTGTTGCAGAGTGGTTGAAGTTTCACTGTTGTTCTGAGCCCAGCACCGCCGCTAAAGTCCGCGGCTGCCACTTGGCACATTTAAATTCAGCAATCACTGAGCCTTCCTTGCACTTGGCCAAGGCAACCTCGCCAAGGGAGTGACAAATGTTCAGAGCCAGGGCCATATCGCACCATCTGTGCCCCAAGTGTCCCTCGCTGAGCAAGCCTCACCTCCTGTTCAATCATGGGGCTGTTCCCAGTGCCGGGGCTGCCAGTTCCAGCACTGGGCCAACATCATTACTCAAAGACAAACACAGACTCCCTTGCTGGGATTTTACCGGCATGCCCACCCATTCCCAGTAAGATCCCGTCCAAGGCCAACAGAGAGATCCTCACCCACCCCAATTTCTGCGCTGGTAAAATTCCGGTATCTGTCTCTGTATCCATGAACATAAAGAAATAGCAGCAGGAGTCAGCCATTCAGCCCTTCAGGTCTGCTCTGCTGTTCATTAAGAGGAACTGATGGCCTAGTGGTATTGTCTATAGACTATTAATCCAGAAACTCAGCTAATGTTCAGGGGACCCAGGTTTCAATTCCCTCATGGCCGATTGTGGAATTTGAATTCAATGAAAAACATCTGGGATTAAGAATCTACTGATGACCATGAAACCATTATCGGAAAAACCCATCTGGTTCACTAATGTCGTTTAGGGAAGGAAATCTGACATCCTTACCTGGTTTGGCCTACATGTGACCCAGAGCTACAGCAATGTTTTTTGATTCTCAACTTGAGATGGGCAATAAATGCTGGCCAGATTTCAAAAAGTTCCTTCACTGGCTATAAAGCCCTTAGTGACATCCTGAGAGTTGTGAAAGTTGCAATGCAAATATAGGTCTTTATTTTGTTTGTTTTGAGCAGGTTAATAGCTGTGTTAAAATAGCACCCAAGAGTGAATGGGTAGATCTGGCCTATTTGAGAATGGGAGTTGAGGGAATCCATCAATTGCCTCATCCTGCCACTAGAGGGAAGAAGCAGGCACTATAAATACTCCAGAGTTTATTATTGATAAAGTTATTAGTTTCTTCCCAGGGTGGAAAGTCAGTATTACAACGAACAAAGAACAAAACAGCACGGGAAACAAGCCCTTCGGCCCAACGAGCCCGCGCTCCCACCCCGATGTTCCCATCTCTACCCGTGATCCCTGTCCATGTTTATAGATCTATGGATTAAAAACCAAATTTGAGACAATTTAGGGAGAATTTATTTTGCCAATTAGCCTAAGAGCACATCTTTGGGATGTGGGAGGAAACCGGAGGTCCCGGAGAAAACCCACGCAAGCACGAGGAGAATGCGCAAACTCCCACAGACACAGGCCCAAATCCATGTATCTGCACAGCACAGAGATAGTCACTGAGCTGTCATGTTGCCCATCAGATGGTCCAGGTCAAGCGTACACTAACAAGGTGAAGCAGTAGACAATGCTCCTCACTATCCTCAAGTCCAGCCATCTTTGTATCGTCTGCAAACTTGCTGATCACTCCACTTACTCCCTCTTCCAAGTCATTTATATATATTACAAATAGAAGAGGTCCCAGTACCGAGCCCTGCGGCACACCACTAGTGACCGACCTCCAGCTAGAGAAACACCCTTCCATTATTACTCTCTGTCTCCTATTACCAAGCCAGTTACTTATCCATCTAGCTACCTGTCCTTGTATCCCATTTGCCTTGACCTTCTTGACTAACCTCCCATGAGGGACTTTGTCAAACGCTTTATTACATGACCCATTCTCCTCCAGATCAATACAACTGTGATGATTAGGACAAAATTCCACTTAACAGTGATTACTCCCCCCGTGACTTCAAAATTCAGCTCATAGATCTCTAACGTTCACGCGATGGGTCGTGACAGGGCTGCTCTTGGATTTTTCAAGAGTATCCTAGTGCTTCACATCGTTAGTGTACGCTTGACCTGGACCATTTGATGGGCAAAATGACAGCTCAGTGACTATCGCTGTGCCGTGCAGATACACGGATTTGGGCCTGTGTCTGTGGGAGTTTGCACATTCTCCCCGTGCTTGTGTGGGTTTTCTCTGGGTGCTCCAGTTTCCTCCCACATCCCAAAGTTGTGCTCTTAGGCCGATTGGCAGAACAAATTCTTCCTAAATTGTCTCAAATTTGGTTCCAATGCATAGATCTATAAACATAGACAGGGATCATAGGTAGAAGTGGGAACATCAAGGTGGCGGCACGGGCTCGTTGGGCCGAAGGGCCTGTTTCCCGTGCTGTTTTGTTCTTTGTTCTAATGGGGGTGGGGACCTGGGGTCAAACAGAACCTAGAACGATACAGCTCAGGAAAAGGCCCTTTGGTTCACAATGAGGTGCTGCCAAATTAAACTGGATGGCATGGTAACACGGTGGTTAGCACTGCTGCCTCACAGCACCAGGGTTTGATTCCCAGCTTCAGGTCACTGACTGCAAAGACTACATGCTCTTCCCGTGTCTGCGTGGGTTTCCTCTGGATGCTCCGACTTCCTCCTATAGTCTGAAAAACTAGTTAGAGTGCATTGGCTGTGCTAAACTCTCCCTCAGTGTATCTGAACAGGCACTGGAGTATGACAATATGGGGATTTTCACAGTAACTTCATTGCAGTGTTAATGTAAGCCTACTTGTGATACGAATAAATAAACTTCTAACTTTTAGGTCTCATGGCCTATGTGGAGAGAGAGATGTCCCTCTGTCAGAGCTGAAGATAAAGACAGTGGAACACGATTTATACTGTAAGTCCTGGAGACAGTGTGTGCTAACGACATGCTATTGTATTAAAATCAGCTTGCTGGGGTCCTGCAGTGTGTGTGCGGCACTCTACCTGACAAGAGGTCGGGAAGATTAGAACTCAGAAATTTGCCGACGCAAATTGCATTCTCTGGATTTGAAGCACAAACTGTCAATCCTGCAAACGAGATTCAAAATCGCACCTCTATCACCTCCAACTTAATTGCTCTTTACATATTCCTTCAGTGAAGGAAAGTAACTGCTCAACTTGAGTACAAGTTAGTCACCCAGAAAAATTAGATTCGGAATTGAGGGAAAAAAAACTTCCTACAAGGAGTCATGAATGTAGCCCAATCCATCATGCAAACCAGTCTCTAACGTTCACGCGATGGGTCGTGACAGGGCTGCTCTTGGATTTTTCAAGAGTATCCTAGTGCTTCACATCGTTAGTGTACGCTTGACCTGGACCATTTGATGGGCAAAATGACAGCTCAGTGACTATCGCTGTGCCGTGCAGATACATGGATTTGGGCCCGTGTCTGTGGAAGTTTGCACATTCTCCCCGTGCTTGTGTGGGTTTTTCCACATCCATTGACTCCGTCTACACTTCCTTCTGTCTCGGGAAAAGTAGCCAGCATAATAAGGACCCTAAGCATTCCCGGACATTCTCTCTTCTACCTTCTTCCTTTGAGAAAAAGATACAGAAGTCTGAGGTCACGTACCAACCGGCTCAAGAACAGCTTCTTCCCTGCTGCCGTCAGACCTTTGAATGGACCTACCTCGCATCAAGTTGATCTTTCTCTACACCCTAGCTATGAGCATAACACTGCTCTCTCTCCTTTCCTTCTTTACGAATGGTATGCTTTGTCTGTATAGAGAAACAATACTTTTCTCTTTACAACAATAGATGTGACAAATCAAATCAAAATCAAAAAGACCAAAGGAGGAAATGCTGGAAAATCTCAGCAGGTCTGGCAGCATCTGTAAGGAGGGAAAAGAGCTGACATTTCAAGTCTAGATGACCCTTTGTCAAAGCTGGGTAAGATGCTCTGTCGGTGAGTCAATGGGCTGAATGGTCTTTGACTGCACTGTAGGGAGTCAAGATTCTATGATTCTAATTTGGAAGCTTTCTTCAGAATGAAACCTGCTCATTCCCCAAAATCCACTGCAACGAACAACATGGCAAATAGAAATATGATGCTCTTCTGTGGTTGTGGTTTGATAAAGTTAAAGTTTATTAACCAGTCACAAGTAAGACTTATATTAACACTGCAATGAAGTTACTGTGAGAATCCCCTAGTTGCCACACCCTGGCGCTTGTTCTGGTCAATGCACCCAACCAGCATGTTTTTCAGACTGTGGGAGGAAACCGAGTACCCAGAGGAAACCCACACAGACATGGAGAGAACGTGCAGACTCCACACAGACAGTGATCCAAGCCTGGAATCGAACCCAGGACCCTGGCTCTCTAACCACAGTGCTAACCACTGTACCACCATGTTCCCCACACAGTTGGTGCTTGATTGAGGAGTGCTTGACTCTGCCACTGGCCAGCTTTGATAAAGGGTCATCCGGACTTGAAACATCAGCTCTTTTCTCTTCTTATAAATGCTGCCAGAACTGCTGAGACTTTCCAGCATTTTCTCTTTTGGTTTCAGATTCCAGCATCTGCAGTAATTTATCTTTATCCAGTCAGTTTTTTTTTTAAATTATATGGGTCAGAATTTATTGCCCATCCCTAATTGCCCTTGAACCGAACAGCAATTTTGGAATCAACCATATCACTGGGAGACTGGAGTCACACACAGGCCAGATGGATTTTTACAACAATTGATGATAGTTATAATTCCAGATTTATTAAGTGAGTTTGGGTTCTACCCGTGGTGGGATTCGAACCCATAATCCCAGTTGGGCCTCTGAATTACTAGCTGAGTGACAGTTCCAAGGCCCCACTATATCCCCACTGAATCTGAGACTAAAGTGCCCAGTGGCTGGCATTTTCTAATCGACATCTCGGCACCAATGGAGATTGGAAAGTTTGAATTATAAGCAGAGGCTGGATAGGCTGGGACTTTTTTTCTCTCTTCAGAGTGTAGGAGGATGAGGGGGTGACTTTGTAGAGGTTTACAAAATCATGAGGTGCATAGATAAGGTGAATAGCTAAAGTCTTTTTCCCAGGGTGGGGGACTCTAAAACCAGACGGTGTAGGTCTAGGGTGAGAGGGGAAAGATTGAAAAGGGATCTGAGGGGCCAAAGGGCCTGTTTCCATACTGTATATATCTCTATCTCTGACTCTAATCCATTGGTATAATGCTTCTGCCCTTCCAAAAATGGCATTTCCTCTGAAATCCGCCAGTAACAAGTGGTCCAGAGTGCTGATTTAACAGTATTTTCTTCTGTCCCTCTCTTGGGAGAGGTGCTGGAATTTTAAATCTTGGTTTCTATGGTGTTGTTGGCACACATTACTTTGGTCATTGGTTTGCCAACAATCAATAATGGAATGTGCGAGTAGATATTTGCTGATTAAATAGATTGTTTCTGTCTGCTTCACATTTGGCATTAATCCGAACCAATCTTTCCCTCCTGAATCAGAGGCCCGGATTTCAGGTCCACCTCTGCAGTCCTGAACTCAAAGATCTGGGCTATCTCTAGAGGACTGAGGAATGCTGCATTGTAAGAGGCTGCCATCCTTTAAGATATTAAACTGAAGACCTGTCTACCTTCAGCAACAGACATAAAGGATTTCATAGAATCCAATCTCTACAGTGCAGAAGGAGGCCATTTGGCCTATTGAGCCTGCATCAACAAAAATCCCATACAGGCCCTATCCTCATAACGTATTTACCCTGCTAATTCCCCTGACACTAAGGGGCAATTTAGCATGGTGAATCAACCCAACCTGCACATCTTTGGACAATAAGAGACAATTTAACAAGGCCAATCCACCTAATCTGCACAGCTTTGGACACTAAGTGGAAATTTAGCATAGCCAATCCACCCAACCTGTACATCTTTAGACACTAAGGAGCAATTTAGCATTACCAATCCACTGAATCTCCACATCTTTAGACATGGGGGGGGAAAGTTGGCATGGCCAATCCACGTAATTTGCACATCTTTGGACACTAAGGGGCAATTTAGCATGGCCAATCCACCTAACCTCCACATCTTCAGAGTATGGGAAAAAGCTGGAGCATCCAGAGGAAACCCACACAGATATAGGGAGACATACAAACTCCTCACAGACAGTGACCCGAAGCTGGAATTGACCTGGGTTCCTTGGCACTGAAACAGCAGTGCTAACCACTGTGCCATCATGCTGCCCTCCTGAGAAAGTAGGGCGTTTGGGAGTTTTCTTAACTATAATGTCAGCACATGTCTGTGTGTAAGTGAGGGTGTGTGTGTGTGTGTATGTGTGTGTGTGTGTGTCTGTGTGTGTTGTATGTGAGTGGGTACACCTGTGTGCGCGTTGTATGTGAGTGGGCGTGTGTGTGTGTGTGTGGGTATTTGTGCGTGTATTGTATGTGAATGGGTGTGAGTATGTGTGTGTGTATGTGTGTGTGAATGTGTGTATGTGTATGTGTGTGTGGGGGAGGGGATGGGGGCTGAGGGGAGCACAGGGGGAAAGATGTCCCATCCTGTTTCGACAAAGTTGAAACATTGTCGGGGATCCCCTGCTAATACAGAGGTGCCCCCCGCCCTATCCCACACTGATAACTGAGAGCTAGCCATCACTCCCAACTCCTGAGAGACAAAAAGGCTTTCATTAGAGAAAAGATTTGCTGCGTTGGTGCAGAGTAGCCAAGATTAATGTGCGGGAGGCAGGGAAAACTGGAAGCACAATCCAATGGTAGCAGTGGGATTACCATCCGGACTCGCTGACATCTGGGATTCCCAGTTCGGACACTTAAATCATTCACTCACTGTTCTTTAACACCTAACATGGATATTGTGATATTGTTCAATGCATACTGGCAGTGGCGTCTTAGAAATAGCCAGAATGACTAATCCAGAAAAATCAGTCAGGTTTGAATTTATTTTTGTGTGTGTGTGTGTGTGTGTGAGTGTGTGTGTGTGTGTTCGCGAAAACTCATTAGCATGAGGTGTCTTGAAACACTTGCAGCAACAGCTGTGAGAGTGTAACTGGCGGCCCCGCACAGAGTACATAATAAGACGATAGTGAGAGGAAAAGCTGTGAGTGTGGAGTCTGGAGCTTGTTGTTGGCATCCTGACTGTGCCATCACACCCGGCATGTGATCAACAACTGATAAAACTCTGCCTCCCCCTCACGCCAAATGCAAACAAGGCTCCTTATGGAGATGCAAGTGAACATCTGGTTAGCATCGGATTGAGGGTGATGATTGAGGGGGCACATTGCGGAAACTTCCGGATGTGACATTCACCTAATCCAAAAGACCGACTGAACAGTGCGCAAGGTCCTTCTCTAGTTCCCTCCCACAGTCCAAAGATGTGGGGGTTAGGTGGATTGGCCATGCTAAATAGCCCCTTAGTGTCCAACGATGGGTAGATTAGATGGATTGGCCGTGCTAAATTGTGGGGATCAGTGGGATTGTGGTGGGTGAAGATGCGATGGGCTGAATGTCCACCTTCTGCACTGTAAGGATTCTGTGAACTCATCCCATGCCACTTTCACGGATTAAGTTTAAGTTTTAAGCCTATTTATTAGTACCACAAGTAGGCTCACATTACCACTGCAATTAAGTTACTGTGAAAATCCCCTAGTTGCCACACTCCGGCACCTGTTCAGGTGTACCGAAGGAAAATTTAGCATGGTCAATGTGCACCTAACCAGCATGTCTTTTGGAGTGTGGAAGGAAACCGGAGCACCTGGAGGAAACCCATGCAGACACAGGGAGAATGTGCAAACTCCACACAGACAGTGACCCAAACTGGGAATTGAACCTAGGTGCCTGGCGCTGTGAGGCAGTGCTGCTAACCACTGTGCCACCGTGCTGCCCTAACCAGCTCAACACAACACATCATCAGCTTAGTCAATCAGAGTGAGCGAGAGGCGGGCCAAGGAAAGGTCTGTTGACTTCAGGCGGGATTTTACGGTTTTTGGGACAAACGAGGCCTTATAATGATTTAGGGGAGGGGATGGCCAAGTAATACTATCACTAGACTATTAATCCAGATACTCAGCTAATCTGGATTCTGAGGGACCTGGGTTCGAATCCCTGCCATGGCAGATGGTAGAATTTGAATTCAATAAAAAAAAATCTGGAATTAAGAATCTACTGATGACCATGTGAAACCATTGTTGATTGTTGGAAATACCTATCTGGTTCACCAGTACCCTTGAGGGAAGGAAATCTGCCATCCTTACATGTGACTCCTGAGCCACAGCAATGTGGCTGACTCACAACTGACTCAACTAGGAGTGGGCAATAAATGCTGGCCCAGCCAGCAATGCCCACATCCCATGAATGAATAACAAAAAATTGTAAAATACCTTTAAGGACAGCATGGTGGCACAGTGGTTAGCGCTGTTGCCCCACAGCGTCAGGGACCTGGGGTTCAATTCCCAGCTTGGGTCACTATCTATATGGAGCTTGCATATTCTCCCCGTGTCTGCATGGGTTTCCTCCAGGTGCTCTGGTTTCTTCCCACAGTCCAAAGATGTGGAAGTTAGGTGGATTGGCAGTGCTAAACGTGTAGGGCTATGACAGGAATAGGAAATGGGAGGTGGGGGGGGGGGGGGGGGGGGGGGGTGGGGGTAAGATGATCTTTAGGAGAGACAGTGCAGACTTGATGAGCTATTGTAAGGATTCTATTAGATGTCCCATCCTGACTTGGAAAAAAGCAAAATACCGCGGATGCTGGATTCTGAATCAGAAACAGAAAATGCTGGAAAATCTCAGCAGGTCTGACAGCATCTGTGGAGAGAGAATAGAGCCAATGTTTCACATCAGGGTGATCCTTCATCAGAACTGTCTTGGAATGATATCTATATCAAAGAACAGCAAAGAATAAAGAAAATTACAGCACAGGAAGAGGCCCTTTGGCACCTCAAAGCCTGCACCAAATAAGCTACCCAATTGAACTAAACCCCTACCCTTCTGGGAACAATATCCCTTGAATGAACAACAAAAATTTACCATTCCTTCATATCGCAGATCAAAAAATCCCTGCCTGACAGCATGGTGGATGTATCCTCATCAACATGGACTGCAGCGTTCATAGAATATCATAGATACCCTACCGTGCAGAAGAAGGCCCTTTGGCCCATTGAGTTTGCACTAATGTCAATCCCACCCAGGCCCTATCCCCGTAACCTCATGCATTTACCTTAGCTCGACCCCACCCCGACACTAAGTGTCAATTTAGCATGACTAATCCACCTAATTTGCACATCTTTGGAGGAAACTGGAGGGAACCCAAGTTCACAGGGAGAATGTGCACACAGACAGTGACCCAAGGCTGGGAATCGTACCCTGGCTCCCTGGCGCTGTGAGGCAGCAGTGCTAACCCACTGTGCCACCATGCCCACCCGGTTCAAGAAAGCAGTTCACTCACCACCTTCTTGAGGCTGGGTGATAGATATTGGTCTTGCCAGTGACACTCACCTCAGGTGAGCAAATTAAATAAAAAATAGCTAAGACCCTATTTATGCGGGATAGTTCCTTAAACAAATACCAATTTCAACATCAGCCACCAGTGACAAGAAAATATTCACAAATGCGCACACAGATAAGGAACTGGCAGCATAATTAATTCATCGCCATATTCACAATTATGTAAATTCCTTGTCCTTGTCACTTGCTTTGGCTCAAGATGATGCTTTTTATTTCTCCCCTAACAAACACTTATCACCGTGTTGTCTTTGTGACGCAGAGGAGGTTTCAGCTAATACCTGGCACAATTTGCCTTTCAAAGCTGTCGCTTTGGGTCACGTTACACACAGAAGGAGGAAGGAAGCTTGGCCTGATTCGTGTCCAGGAAGCTGAGCAGCCGAAGGTCTCAGCTGTGACCCCAGTGGGCTGCCCTCTGGGTCCGAGAGATTTCGAGGGTTAAGTTCCCACTCCGGACACTTTGGGCTGAAAAACTTCCGCCCGTCACGTGGGAGTGCCACACTGCCTGAGGTACCAGATAGAGTCACAGAGTCAGAGACATTTACAGGAAACAGGCCCTTCAGTCTAATTTGCCCATGCTGCCCCTTTTTTTAACCCCTCAGCTAGTCCCAATTGCCCGCATTTGGCTCATATCCCTCTATACCAATCTTACCCATCTAACTGTCTAAATGCTTTTTTAAAAGACTAAATTATAATCACCTCTACTACTACCTCTGGCAGCTTGTTCCAGACACTTACTACCCTCTGTGTGAAACAAATTGTCCCTCTGGACTCTTTGTATCTCTCCCCTCTCACCTTAAATGTATGTCCTCGAGTTTTAGATTCCCTTACCTTTGGAAAAAGATATTGACTATCTAGCTAGTTCAGATGAAATGTTGAACCGAGGTCCTGTCGTAGAATCATAGACTTCCTACGGTACAGAAGGAGGCTATTTGGCCATTTAATCTGCACAAACCACAATCCCATCCTACCCCTGTATCTCCATATCTCTACCCTTGCTAATCCCCCTGGAACTAAGGGGCGATTTAACATGGCCAATCCATCAAACTCACGCATCTTTGAACTTTGGGAAGAAACCGGAGCACCCGGAGGAAACCCACTCAGGCACAGAGAGAGCGTGCAAATTTCACAGACAGTGATCCGAGCCGAGAATTGAACCTAGATACCTGGCGCTGTGAGGCAGCAACGCTAACCACTGTGCCACCGTGCTGCCCTTCAGTTCCCTCAGGATGAAAGATTCATGGTTCAGAGAAAGATGGGGATGGGGATGTCCTGGCCATTACTTCTGCACGGACAGTGACCTGAGGCTAGGAATCACTAACCACTGTGCCACCATGCCAGGCTATGCAGAGTCTGCATGTTCTCCCCATTTCTACGTGGGTTTCTTCTGGGTGCCCTGGTTTCCTCCCACAGTCGGAAAGACATGCTGGTTAGGGTGCATTGGCCATGCTAAATTCTCCTTTGATGTACCTGAACAGGCACTGGAGTGTGTGAATGGGGATTTTCACAGTGACTGCATTCCAGAGTTCATGTAAGTCTACTTATGGCACTAATAAAGAAACTTTACCCTAGCCTTGTAATCCTGCACATTTACCACAGTCAATCCACCTAAACCGCATATTTTCGGACACTAAGGGGCAATTCAGCATGACCGATGCACCCCTAACCTGCACATCTTTCGGATTGTGGCAGGAAACTGGTGCACCCAGAGGAAATCCACATAGACATGGGGAGAATGTGCAGACTCCACATAGACAGTGACCCAAGCCGGGAATTGAACCCAGGACCCTGATGCTGCAAGGCAGCAGTGCTAACCACTGTGCCACCATGCCAGGTGCATGGATTCGAAACTTAGTTTCTCTCCCTGTCCACAGAGGCTGCTGAGTTAATCCCTCCTTTTCGACTTTTATTTCAGATCTCCGGCATCCGCAGTATTTTGCTTTCGTTACAACCAATGGTGGATCGTGGCACAAACAGCAAGCTGTTGGGGGCTGCGTCACTCTCCTTTATGGCAACACAGTGACACAGTGGTTAACACTGCCGCCTCACAGCACCAGGGTCTCCGGTTCGATTCCCGGCTTGGGTCACTGTCTGTGTAGAATCTGCATGTTCTCCCCGTGTCTATATGTGTTTCCTCCCACAATCTGAAAGACGTGCTGGTTGGGTAGATCGACTGTGCTAAATTCTCTCTCTATATCAGAACAGGCGCCAGACTATGGCGGCTGGGGGAATTTCACAGTAACTTCATTGTAGTGTTAATGTAAGCCTTACTTGTGACACTAATAAATAAACCTTATTTTACTCTTAATGGCTGAGAGCGAATTGTGAGCAGGAGGCAGTCCTGGCTGTATCCTCTGTGGTCTTTGGTTCGTGCTAACAGATGGCACATTTTGCTTTCGTATGAATAAGCAAAGTGATTGCAGCCTCAGGGTTTAGCAAGAGCCAAAAGGTTCTAATCATAACAACAATTTAATAACATCAATTTTTGTTTTAACATAAGTTACATAAAATAATCTGATGGGTAGTTTATTTCAGCTACAAATGGACACGTGGTAATTAACGCAGATTCCGAAACCTCTACAAACTTACAAGTGGCGCAGGGACAGAAATGATCTTTGTAACTTACACAAACAATTCTAAGGTCCTGCAGAGGGAATGCTGCACTGTCAGAGGCCCTGACTTTCGATGCTCAGCTGAATTGGTCAGTTAAAGATCACATTGCCCCTTATGCATAATAGGTGTTCTTGTGTCCTGGCCAGCTGTCCTCCTGTAACCAACTAACACAGAATCCCTACAGTGCAAAAGGAGGCCATTCAGCCCATCGAGCCTGCACCAACAACCCGGACATGAAGAGCTAATTTAGCATGGCCAATCCCCCTAATCTGCATATCTTTGGACACTAAGGGGTAATTGAGGCTGGAACTTTATCAGCACGTCCATCTGAGGCTTGTAAGATCGCGCCTGATGCTAATGGAGAAGGCCATACAGCGAGTCTCCACCACCCCAAAATCGGCATGCCAGTAATATCAGACCTAAGGGGTAATTTAGCACGGCCAATCCACCTAACCTGCACATCTTTGGATACTAAGGCAATTTAGCACGGTCAATCCCCCTAATCTACATGTCTTTGGACACTAAGAGGCAATTTACCATGGGCAGTCTACCTAACCGACACGTCTCTGAAACTGCAGGAAACCCATGCAGACATGGGGAGAACATGTAAACTCCACAGATAGTCACCCAAGATTGGAAATTGAACCCGGGTCCCTGATGCTGTGAGACAACAGTGCTGACCACTGTGTGACAGTGTAGGACACCCTTCCACCACAAAGTAAAAAAGAATGACCCACTTTCCCTTGATCACTGTTGATTGTGCAGCCTTGCTGGGACAAAATGGTTGCCAATCACCGGAGGAAAAAGAGATCACTGCCTTTACAAGGCAATTTGTTGGAGGAAGTACATGGTGTGTTTGGGTAAGGTAAGAAACTCAACAAAAGCAGTCGTGAATGTCTCGGAAGAGGTTTGGGGAGGAAATGTCTAAGGCCTCCTACTTGAGGTTGGCACTCACCAGTGACTTGGGCCTGAGTTTACATCAGATTTTGATACCCTGGTGTGCAGTTTTATTTTATTTACGAGCCTGAGTTAAACACAGGACGGAGAGGCAGTGGGACTGAGGTTTGTCACATGAGAGAAACTCCAAGCCTCAGGCAATTAATTAAATGGGATTGAATGGGATTGGGAGTTACAGATAGTTCTATGGCCTAGTAGATATGGATATGATCAGTGCAACTTGTGGGCCGAAGGGCCTGTTTGTGCGGTAGTGTTCAATGTTCTATGTTCTAATTAGAAGGAAGCTTGGCAAGGGGACAGGTGTGAAAGTGGGACCCAGGTGCTCCTCTTTACACTGCGTAGACTAAGCAAGGAGCAGAATTAATTGCACTGCGGAGACAGAAATGCTGAGGCCTAAAGAAATTTCTGGAAACCTTAAATATTGGAGAGGTCTACGGGCCTCTGTGCCTTTTCAAAACCTTATTGTGGGATATGGGCGTTGTTGATAAGGCTGGCATTTAGAGGCAACATGATGGCACAGTAGTTAGCACTGCAGTCAGCACTGCTGCCTCAGAGCGTCAGGGACCTGCGTTCGATTCCTGGCTTGGGTCACTGTCTGTGTGGAATCTCCACATTTCCCCATGTCGGCATGGGTTTCCTCCGAATGCTCCGGTTTTCTCCCACAGATGTGCTGGTTAGGGTGCATTGACCATGCTAAATTCTCCCTCCGTGTACCCAAACAGGCACCGGAATGCGACGATAAGGAGATGTCACGGTAACTTCAATGCAATGTTAATGTCAGTCTATTCATGACACTATTAAATAAAAGCAAAATTGTCTCTTAGTGTCAAAAGATGTGCAGGTTAGGTTAATTGGGCATGCTAAATTGCCCCTTTGCATCAGGGGGTTAGTTAGGTAAATAAGTGGGGTTATTGAGATAGGGCCTGGTTGGGATTGGTTGGTGCAGACCCAATGGGCCGAATGACCTACTTTTGCACTGTGGTGATTCTATGGTGGTGGCGAGCCCACCTTCTTCAACCCTATGGTCGCAGTTGGTGAAAGTGCCTTTGTATTTGCTGTTAGGGAGAGAGTTTGGGAATTTTAATCCAGTAGCCAGGGACGGTTGATAAATTTCTGAGTGAGAATGGCCTGGGAGGCCAGTTCTTGCCGGTAATATGGGAGCACGGCTGAAAAGAATTGCAGTTGGTGTTCTATTTATCCATCCGTGTGAACTAGGAGCAGGAATAGATCACTCTGTCCCTCCTGCCTGCTCCAGCATTCAATGAAAACATGACTAATCTGACTGTAACCTCAACTTTACCTTTCTGCATCCCGCCTATCCCCAATAACCTTTCACCCCCTGATTACCTTCAACCTCTGCCTTAAAGATATTTAGGGAATTCTCGGGATTTTGTGGGACTAAAAAGAAAAACGGCTTTTCTCCTTCCGTCCATCATTCACTCAGTCCCACAAATTCACGCGAGTCCTTACTGGAGAATTAGGTCCAGTAAGGATTTCACATTGGGGTCAGAGGGAGCTAAAAAATGAGCTTAGGAACAGAGTAGAAATGACTGAGTGAATGGACCGAGTAATAAAAACAGAAAAGGCTATATAAACTCAGCAGGTCCAGCAGCGTCTGTGGAGAGAGAAACAGAGTTGACGTTCCGAGTCTGTACTTTAAGAAAGAAAGGAAATAGGGCTAAAGAAATTTGTCTCTGACTAATTTCTACAGATGCACCATAGAAAACATCCTTTCCGCGTTATCACAGCTCGGTATGGCTTCCTCCACACCAACACTATAGTTAAGAAAGCCCGACAACTCTACTTTCTCAGGAGGCTAAGGAATGTTGCAGCTTTATAGAACTTAGCTAGGTCAGATTTGGAATATAGTGTTCAATTCTGGTCACCACACTACCAGAAGGATGTGAGGCTTTGGAGAGGGTACAGAAAAGATTTACCAGGTATGGAGGGCATTAGCTCTGAGAAGAGGTTGGAGAAACTTGGCTTGTTCTCACTGGAATGTTGGAGGTTGAGAGGCGACCTGATGGAAATCTACAAGATTATGAGGGGCATGGACAGAGTGGAGAGTCAGAAGCTTTTTTCCCAAGGTGAAAGAGTCAATTGCTAGGGGGCATAGGTTTAAAACGAGAAGGGCAAGATTTAAAGGAGATGTATGAGGCAAGTTTTTTTGCATAGAGGGCGGTGGGTGCCTGAAACTCACTGCTGGGGGAGGTAATGGAAGCAGATACAATAGTGACTTTTAAGGGGTAACTGGACAAATATATGAATAGGTTGGGAATGGAGAGATATGATCCCCGAAGGGTAGGGGGGTTTTAGTTCACCTGGGCAGCACTGCTGGTGCAGGCTTGAAGGGCCGAACGGCCTATTCCTGTGCTATGATTTTCTTTGTTCTTTGAAATTTGACACGTCAGCTATGATTCTCACCAACGTTTACAAATGCACCACAGAAAGCATCCTTTCCAGCTTGGTATGAGCTCCTGCCCTGTCCAAGACTACGAGAAACTACAAAGGGTCGTGAATGTGGCCCAATCCATCACGCAAACCAGCCTCCCATCCATTGACTCTGTCTACACTTCCCGCTGCCTCAGGCAAAGCAGCCAGTATAATTAAGGGCCCCACGCACCCTGGACATTCTCTCTTCCACCTTTTTCCGTCGGGAAAAAGATAAAGAAGTCTTAGATCACGTACCAATCGACTGAACAACAGCTTCTTCCCTGCTGCCACTCAGAAGAAACCCATGCAGACCCTCCAAGCTGGGAATTGAACCTGGGTCCCTGGCACTGTTAGGCAGCAGTGCTAATCCATTACGCCACTAAGCCACCCTGGAATAGTGTCCTGCTGGAATGAAGTAATATAGAATGCAAGGATGGTGTAATGTGGGAATATCCATAATCCGGGAATAAAGGGGAATTCCACAGCAATTTCATTGCAGTGATAACGTAAGCCTTACTTGTGGCCAATAAATAAATAATAAACTTATCGGATCAGGAATGCAGGAATGTCTGGATGTGATGTGTAGATCTTTGCCTGGAGTCAGGGGATAAATTGGCATTCGACCAATACAATCACTGCCCTCATTAGTAGCGTACATTGGGCAGGAGCTGGGTATTGTGGTGAGCACATCAACACCTGCCCACTCCATCCTCCAGCGACTCCATCTGCCCATCTGCTTTGCAGAGCTGCCCGAGGCACAGTGACAACACTCGTTACCAGCTGAGCTAACAGGATGGCATCAACCCTCCATGGCCTTCTTATCGGCTGCTGCAAAGCTGTCACAGGCCAGGGGAATCCATTTCTCCGGGACGTCCTGTTCCTGTCAGACAGCCTGTCGCTAGGGTGTACAATTACTGCACGCGCAAGCAAAATTCTCCCGGATAAGGATTTTATTGCAGAACAAGCAATATCCCAAACGGTATCCAATTACTTCAGGGCAGGTAATCCGTGTTGGAGGTACAAGTCCAGGGCAATGAAGGTTACAGGAAGATTAAATCATGAGGGGCTCTGATGAGGTACACAAGGAGGAAAAGCTACTTTCTGAGCGAGAAAGTCATCCACTAGTGCACAAAGATTTACAATAACTTGAAAAAGAACCAAAAGGGACGTGAGGTAAACTTTTCTGCTCCAATCCAAATTTGGATTTGGAGCTGATCCAATCCAAATTTGAACAAATATTTGCAAAGGAGGTATTTGCGGGGCTTATGAAAGTGGAACTCGTTGGATAGCTCCAGCACGGGAATGATGGGCCGAACGTCATATTTTTACAGTTGTATGAATTGCCACAGGATAGGTGCTGTCCTCGGCTCATCCTTCTACAACAGGGATTCTCCTCCTCCTGTGAGAACGCATTCTTAAAAATCCCCTGGCCTCCAGGCATTCCTGCTGTCTGCTTGTTGACTTTATCGACAACAGAGAGAGCGCACCCATTTAATTACCCAGCCTGAGACGGATTCTGCACTTTTCCTCAAAGAGGTATCATAGAAGCACAGAATCCCTACAATGCAGAAGGAGGCCACTCAGCCCATTGAGGCTGCACCAACCCACTTTTTTATCTTATCCAGGCCATATCCTCAAAACCTTACATATTTATCCTAATTGTCCTAATTAAGGGGCAATTTAGCATGGCCAATCCATCTAATCTACATATCTTTGGACACTCAGGGGCAATTTATCATGGCCAATCCACCTAACCTGCACATCTTTGGACACTAAGGAGGAATTCAGCATGGCCAATCCACCTAACCTGCACATCTTTGGACACTAAGGAAGAATTCAGCATGGCCAATCCACCTAACCTGCACATCTTTGGACACTAAGGAGGAATTCAGCATGGCCAATCCACCTAACTTGCACATCTTTGGACACTAAGGGGTAATTTAACATGGCCAACCCATCTAATCTATATATCTTTAGACACTCAGGGCAATTTATAATGGCCAATCCACTTAACCTACGCATCTTGGGACACTAAAGGGCAATTTAGCATGGCCAATCCACCTAACCTACACATCTATAGACAGTAAGGGGCAATTTAGCATGGCCAATCCACCTAACCTACACATCTATAGACAGTAAGGGGCAATTTAGCATGGACAATCCACCTAACCTACACATCTTTAGATACTTAGGCGCAATTTAGCACAGTCAATCCACCTAATCTGCACATTTTTGGACACTGTGGGACAATTTAGTATGGTCAATTCCTTAACCTTCACATCTTTGGAGCGTGGGAGGAAACTGGAGCAGCAGAGGAAACCCATACAGCAACGGGGAGAACATGCAAACTCTGCGCATTCACCGAGAGTAAGGATGGCAGATTTCCATTCCCAAAAGGTGTTAGTGAGCTGGCTGGGTTTTTACAACAATCAATGATATTTCCATGGTCACCATTACTGATACTATCAACTGAATTTCAATTCCACCAGTTATCCTACTGAGGTTTCTACCCATGTCCCCAGACATTAACCTGGAGTTCTGAATCCCTAGTCCAGGGACATTACCACCATGTCACCCAGTCTGAAAGTGAAGGGATGGAATTCTCCCAAACAAAATTCAAAGTGTGGAATTTGCATGAAAACTGGAATAATTCACCCTGGTTTTTTCAGTGAGAGTACAAAGAACCTCCCACATCTCTGTGCACTACAGAGGCCACCAGCATGAATATCATTACATTTGACCTATTCCTAAGCAGAGTGGCAGTGAGAGACTTCACCCATAGGCCCTACTCCATCCAGCCCCTCCCCCTAGGGCCAGTACCCACTTGCTCTGTCCGTAACCCCCCGGCACTTCTCCATGCTGAATGCGCAATGCCAAGGTGCCCCCTAGGCATTGGCACTTTGACTCTTGGGCAGTGGAAGGGATCCCAGGCTGGCACTATCGGTGTGCCAATGCCTGGTAGGGCACCATTCCCCTGCTGCCTAACTCTCAGGGGGCCCCAATTACCTCCCCTTCACTCCACTGGGTTGGACCGCCAGCTCCCTGAAGGTGAGGAGCCAGTGTAATGGAGTGGAACAATCTAGCTGGGTGGGGGATGCTGGGAATCCTGGAGACTTCAGTCCCAGGCCAACTAATGATATTCAATCACAGAATCCCTACAGCACAGAAGAAGGCCATTCGGCCCATTGAGTCTATACCAACCACAATCCCACCAGGCCCTATTCCTGTAACCCTACACAATTACCCTCACTAATCCCCGTGACACTAAGGGACAATTTAGCATGGCTGGACCCCTAACCCGCATGCCTTTGGACTGTGGAAGGAAACTGAAGCACCCAGAGGAAACCCACATGGGGAAAATGTGCAAACTCCACAAAAACAGTGATCCAAGGAAAAAACCTGGGTCCCTGGTACTGTGCCACCCAAATAATATTAAAATCACCATTCAAATGGTCTGTGTGTCTCCCCGTTGAATTCTGGTGGAGAGAACAGGGGAGGGTGAACACTTGCGCAAGCCCACAGAATCGGCCATCGCTGGATTCTCCCACGCAGCGGGATGGGAGAATCACGGATAAGGTGCTTTTCGACATCTAATAGGCACTGAGGGACAGCTACACCGGACGAGTTCAGAGATAGGTCGGGGCAACACTGTCACCCTCCCCCCCACCTCATACTGAACGTAATTATCCTCAATCACAATAAATCAATCTCTTATAGATATCTTGCTCAGTCGGAAGTGTTGAGGTTAGTGCTATCCTCAGCAATAGTGCAGCTAACTCCATTGCCAATGGCTCCTTTGGGGGAGCAGCACACAAGGTAATGGAAGTTAATGACTTTCTGATAATTGCTCAGCGTTCCAGAGGTAGGTGTGCTGCCGGATGTTATCAAAGTTAGGATGATGATCGGTCACACTTACTGACTGTTCGCCATGTGGAGAGATACAACCTCAGAATTCGCGTCCTAAACCTCCGGGAAGGATGTGTTGAAATCTCACATCATTGCTTCAAATTCTCATGCCTATAAAACAGGAACATTTATTCTGTTAGATTCTTGTTGGAAGTAAGAAGGAACCTTTTGAACTGGAGTCAACTCCCTTGATAGTTTTCAAAATGTCACAGAGGCAAAACAGAGGTGGGCATGGTGGCATTGTGGTTAGCACTGCTGCCTCATGGTGCCAGGGACCCGAGTTCGGCTCCCAGCTTGGATCACTGTCTGTGTGGAATTTCCATGTTCTCCCCATGTCTGTGTGGGTTTCCTGAGGGTGCTCCGGTTTCTTCCCATAGTCCAAACATATATAGATTGGCCATGCTAAATTTGCCCCTTAGTGTCCCAAGATGTGGGGGATTAGCAGGTTAAGTACGTGGGGGTGCAGGAATAGAACCTGGGTGGAATTGATTTGGGTGCAGACTCAATGGGCTAAATTATAGAATCCTTACAGTACAGAAGGAGGCCATTCGGCCCATCAAGCCTGCACCAATAACAAATCCATACTATCCCCCCAACCCCACATATTTACCCAGTCAACCTCCCTGAAACCAGGGTCGATTTAGCATGGCCAATCAACCTAATCTGCATATCTTTGGCGTGTGGGAAGAAACTGGAGATCCCGAACAAAACCCACGCAGACACGGAGAGAACTTGCAAACTCCACACAGACAGCGACCCAATCTGTGAAGTGAACCTGGCCCATCGAGTCTGCACCCAAAACAATTCCATCCAGGGCCGATTCCTGCACTCGCACGTTTTAACCTGCTAATCCCCACATTTTGGGACACTAAGGGGCAAATTTAACATGGCCGATTCACCTAATCTACACATGTTTGGACCATGGGAAGAAATCGGAGCACCCCGCAGGAAACCCATGCCGACACAGGGAGAATGTGGAAACTCCATACAGAAAGTGACCTACGCCGGGAATAGAACCTGGGTCCCTGGCACTGTGAGGCAGCAGTGCTAACCGCTGTGTCACCGTGGCTTCCTTCTGAATTGTAGGGATTCTATCATTCCCTGATATAGTCTGAGTATTTGGTACCAATCCCAAGAGGTGATGCATCATCTGCCTGATGCATCACTTCTCATTCTGATACATACAATAAACCTAAGTGGTTCTCATTTAATTGTGAACAGTTGTTTCTTGGCAACTGGTTTGGGGAGTGGAATAAAACAGCTTGACAAACTGCAGAGAGACCAGCAACTAAACTGGAGTCACCGATCGTTCTGATCAATGGTCCCCTCACTCTATACCTTTCTTCACGGTTTCTCAATTTCCTTCCCTGAAAGCACTTTCCCTTATTCCAAGATATCTTTACCCTCCATCCCCCAAAACCATTCATCCTGTGTGTGCCAAGATGGAGAATAAGCTCCCCCTCAATGTCACCACTGTGGGTCGGTTCTCAAACAATGGCAAGACACAGTACAGGAATGAGATAGAGAATCTGGTGAACTGGTGCGATCACAATAATCTTTCCCTTAAACTCAGTAAAAGGAAGGAGATTGTTATCGACTTTAGGAAGTGTCGTAGAGAATATGCTCCTGTCTACACCAATGGGGATGAAGTGGAAATGATCGAGACTTCAAGTTTCTAAATGTCCAGATCACCAACAACCTGTCCTGGTCTCTCCACGCCAACGCTATAGTTAAGGAAACCCACCAACACCTCTACTTTCTCAGGAGGCTAAGGAAATTTGGCATGTCTGCTCAACCAGTTATTATAAATGCACTATAGAAAGCATTTTTTCTGATTGTATCACAACTTGGTATGTCTCCTACTCTGACCAAGACCACAAGAAACTACAAAGGGTTGTGAATGTAGCCCAATCCATCACGCAAACCAGCAGTCCATCCATTGACTCTGCCGTCACTTCTCGCTGCCTCAGGGAAAAGCAGCTGGCATAGTTAAGGACTCCACACACCCCACACATACTCTCTTCCACCTTCTTCATCAGGAAAAAGATATAAAAGTTTGAGGTCACAGAACCTTCCACACACCTGATGAAGGAACACCATTTCCGAAAGCTTGTAAGATTACTATCAAATAAACCGGTTGGACTCTAACCTGGTATTGTGAAACCTCTTACTGTGTTTACCCCAGTCCAACGTTAGCATCTCTACATCATGACACTTGCCTTTGTCAGTTGAGACTCAGATCACAAAAGCCGAGAGATCATGATGGAGTTGTGTAGAACTTTGATGAGGCCACGTGTGGAGCACTGTGTACAATTCTGGTTGCCGCATTATAAGAAGGATGTGATTGGAGCAGATCACCAGGATGCTGCCTGGGATAGAGCGTTTAAGTTATGAAGAGAGGTTGGATAGGCTTGGGTTGGAGCAGAGAAGACTGAGGGGCGACCTGATCGCGGTGTACAGGATTATGAGGGATGTGGACAAAGTACATAAGGAGAAACTGTTCCCCTTAATTGAAAGGTCAGTCACAAGGGGACATAGGCTCAAAATCAGGAGTGGGAAGTTTAGAACATAGAACATAGAACATTACAGCACAGAACAGGCCCTTCGGCCTTCGATGTTGCGCCGACCAATATAAAAAGCAATGCCCCTCCAAACTAAACCATTCCCTTCTCTTCCATATACTTATCAACTAAAAACTTTAGGGGAGATGTGAGGCAAAACGTTTTTTACCCAGACAGTGGTGAGGGTCTGGAATGTGCTGCCGAGGAGGATGGTGGAGGCGGAATGCCTCACATCCTGTAAAAAGTATTTGGATGAGCACTTGGCACGCCATAACATTCAAAGCTATGGGGTCAAGTACTGGCAAATGGGATTAGGTGGGAGGTCAGCAGCAGACTTAATGGGACGAAGGGCCTCCTATGAACTGTCTAATTCTATGGGCAGGCTTTTCTTGTCCCACCCGCTATGGGAATCGTAATGGACGGGACAGGACAATGCAAGGCTCCATTGACCTTGAGTAGGATTTTCTGATCTTGGAGTGAGCTGGAAAATCCCACCCTCTGAACAGGCCTATAGGCATCCAGCCATTTGTATCACCAGGTGATTAGCCTGACTGGGGATGGAGAATTAAGTGCCAGCGATGCCTTGCCCTTGATGAACAATTATCTTTTTTCGACCTGATTTCAATTTTATTTAATGCTCATTACTGTAAGTCAAACGTGCTGATGGCTAGTCCCAAAGGAGCTTTCCATACTATCCAACATACCTACTGGATACTAATTCACATAATCCAAAGGTATTTATAGCAGTTAGTGATTCTTATTAAATGATGTGGCTACAGTTTAAAAGAATCAATAATCAAACCTCTCCAGTAAGATCTACAAGCGTGCATCTTCTCTCTGAGAGGAATTCACAAGATGATTTTGCAGGAAAATGGTTCTTTGGGTACAGACTTTGATCTTGTGAAGGATCTTCCTCATCAGTATGAAAACATTTCACCCAGGGCACGGTGGCACAGTGCTTAGCACTGCTGCCTCACAGCGCCATGGACTTGGGTTCATTTCCGGCCTCAGGTAACTGTCTGTATGGAGATTGCACGTTCTCTCCGTGTCTGCGTGGGTTTCCTCCGGGTGCTCCGGTTTCCTCCCACAGTCCAAAGATGTGAAGGTTAGTGCATTGGCCATGCTAAGTTGCCCCTTAGTCTCAAAAAATATTCAGGTTAGGTGGTTTAGCCATGGTAAATCGCTCTTAGTGTCCAAAGATATGTGGCTTAGATGGATTGGCCATGCTAAATTGCCCCTTATTGTCAGGGGGTTTAGTGGGTAAATATGAGGGGTTACAGGAATAGATCCTGGATGGTATTGTTGTCAGTGCAGGCTCAATGGGCTGAATGGCCTCCTTCTGCACTGTAGGGATTCTATGATGACAGGATGATGCATCAGCAGGCCTGTAGCCCAGTTCTTTTTCTTTCTATCAATCACACCCGTTACTTCAAAACTCTTAAACTCATTAATTCCACTATATACCATCTTGCTCCTTTGATTGAAGTCTTTCCCCATCCCTCCCAGCACTTCGTCACTCCTCGAGCTATCTGTAGAATCATGGGGTGAGGCTTTCTGACCATGCCCCAGATCAACAGACACTTGCGTGTTCTATGTCCCGCCCACTACAAATCCTCTGGTAGGCAGGATGGTAACATTTAGCCCAAAGAACCTCTACAGTGCAAAAGGAGGCCATTTGGCCCATTGAGACAAAACTGACTCTTCAACAGACCGTTGCACCCAGGCCCCATCCCCATAACCCCATGTATTTACCCTGCTCATCCCCCTGACCCTGAAGGACAATTTAGCATGGCCAATCCACCTAAACTGTACATCTTTGGGAGGAAACTGGAGCACCCGGAGGATATCCATGCAGATATGGGGAGAATGTGCAGACTCCGCACAGACAGTGACCTAAGCTGAAAATTGAACCAGGGTCCCTGGCACAGTGAGGCAGTAGTGCTAACCACTGTGCCACCCCACCCCATCCCTCCCCCTCAAAATCAATGTCAGGAGGTGTGGTAAATTGCCCCTTAGTGCCAAAATGTTTCTAGAGGAGACTGCGATTAAATGCAGAATCATAGATTCCTCCGCTGTCCTGGCACACTATGTTTTCAGCCAATGAGCTGAAGTGACTTTTGGTTTGAAGTAAGAAAAAGTTTCTTTACAGAGTCTACTTGGAAAAAAATAGCAGCAAACAGAAGTCATAGTGAAAACTACAGTAATGTCTCCCCATTAAAGCTGGGTGAGTTCTGCAGAATAATGCAGTTACACAATGCAAATCGCCTGCAGAAAATCAATTGTAGTGAACATTAGTGCAGATGGCAGGGTGGCATTGCTGCCTCACAGTGCCAGGGACACAGGTTCAATTCCGGTCTTGGGAATTGTGGGAGTGGGAGTGGGAGTGGGTGGGAGTCTGCATATTCTCCCCATGTCTGCGTGGGTTTCTTCCAGATTCTCTGGTGCTCTCCCACAGTCCAAAGATGTGCAGGTTAGGGGAATTAACCATGCTAAATTGTCCCTTAATGCCTAAAGATATACAGATTAGGTGGATTGGCCATATTAAATTTCCCCTTAGTGTCCAGAGATATGCAGGTAGGTGGATTAGCCATAGGAAGCTTCCACTTAGTGTCCCAAGATGTGTAGTTTAGCGGGATTGGCCATGCCTTAGCGTCCAAAGATGTGTAGGTCTGGAGGATTAATGGGGTGAAAACATGAGGTTATGGGATGGTGTGGGGGGAGGGGGAGTGTGGGGTTGGACTTGACAAGATGCTTTGTTGGAGAGTTGGCCATGGGAAATTACCCCTTAGAGTGAGGGGATTAGCAGGGTAAATATGTGGGGTTACGGGGTTCGGGGCTGGGTGGGAATGTTACTGATGCTGACTCGATGGGATGAATGGTCTCTTTCTGTACTATAGGAGTTCTATGGTTCAATGATTAATAGGGAAATTAGCCAGCTGCCATTCTTGACATAATGGAGTCTATTCTACATGAAATCACTGATTATAGAATGATCAGAGGGTGCTAGGGATTTAGAGGCAGAGGCTATTTTCTAAATGGGAAAATGCTAAGGAAATCAGAAACACAAGTGGACTTGGGAGTCCTGTTCAAGATTCTGTTATGGTTAATGTGCAGGAAGGCAAATGCAATGTTAGCCTCCATGTCAAGAGGGTTAGAATACAAGAACAGGGAGGTACTTCTGAGACTGTGTAAGGTTCTAGTCAGACTGCATTTGGAGTACTGTGGGCAGATTTGGGCCTTGTATCTAAGGAAGGATGTGCTGGCCTTGGAAAGGGCAGTAAGAAGTCTGACAACACCAATTTTAAATCCAACCGATTTATTTGATAGTAAACTTGCAAGCTTTCAGCTTTTGTAGTCTTCCTCATGCAAATGAGATGTTCTGGTCTGCAATAGCACACATATCAGCACAGACAGTTTACAGATTGCTGATTAGAATGTGAATCCTTACACCTAACCTGCTATTCAAGTCTTAAAGTGGCTAACAATGTGAGTGGAAGGAACACTGAGCACTGAGGTTAGAGAGATGTGTATTGTCTCCAGACAGCACAGTAAGTGAGGTTTTTTGCTAACTCAGGTAAGTCATGGGGGTTACAGATAGTGTGACATGAAGCCAAGATCTACTCACATTGTTAGCCACTTTAAGACTTGAATAGCAGGTTAAGTGTAAGGATTCACATTCTAATCAGTAATCTGTAAACTGTCTGTGCTGATATGTGTGCTATTGCAGACCAGAACACCTCATTCGCCTGAAGAAGGCTACAAAAGCTGAAAGCTTGCAAGTTTACTATCAAATAAATCGGTTGGATTTAAAATTGGTGTTGTCAGACTTCTTATGTGTTTACCCCAGTCCAACACCGGCATCTCTACATCTTGGAAAGGGTCCAGAGGAGTTTGCAAGAATGATCCCTGGAGTGAAGAGCTTGTCATATGAGGAACAATTGTTTGAGTACTTGTTGGAGTTTAGAAGGATGAAGGGGAATCTTACACAGAAACATAGAATGGTACAACACAACATAGGCCCTTCGTCCCTTGACGTTGTGCCGAACTATGTCCGAACCGAAGATCAAGCTATCCCATTCCCTATCATCCTGGTGTGTTCCATGTACCTATCCAATAAATGCTTGAAAGTTTGTAAAGTGTCCAACTCCACTATCACAGCAGTGCATTCCACACCCCAACCACTCTCTGAGTAAAGAATCTACCTTGGATATCCCTCCTAAATCTCCCACCATGAACTTTTTAGTTATGCCCCCTAGTAACAGCTACATCCACACGAGGAAATAGTCTCTGAACATCCACTCTATTTATCACCCTCATCATCTTATAAATTTCTATTAAGTCACCTCTTATCCTCTTCTGCTCCAAAGAGAAAAGCCCAGCTCCCTCAAACTTTCCTCATAAGACCTACCCTCCAAACCAGGCAGCATCCTGGTAAATCTCCTCTGCACTCTCTCCAATGCTTCCGCATCCTTCTTATAGTGAAGTGACCAGAACTGCACACAATATTTCAAGTGTGGTCTCACCAAAGTCCTGTATAGTTGCAGCAAAATCCTACACTCTTAAACTCAAACCCCCTGTTAATAAACGCTATCATACTATAAGCCTTCTTCAGGGTTCTATCCACTTGAGTGGCAATCTTCAGAGATCTGTGGATATGAATCCCAAGATATCTCTGTTCCTCCAAATTCCTCAGAAACCTGCTGTTGACCCAGTAGTCTGCATTCAAGTTTGTCCTACAAAACATCCTCGCACTTATTGGCTACTTTTCAGCCCAGCTCTGCATCCTATCAATGTCTCTTTGCAGTCTACAAGAGTCCTCCACCTCATCCACTACTCCACCAATCCTACTGAAATTTACAGGATACAGTGAAGCCTGGATAGAATGGACGTAGAAAGGATATTTCCACTAGTAGAAAAAACTAGAACCAGAGGGCACACCTCAGGCTAAAGGGATGACCCTTTAAAACAAAATGGGGAGGAATTTCTTCAGCCAGAGAGTGTTGAATCTGTGGAACTTTGCTGAAGAAGGCTGTGGAGACCAGGTTGTTGAGTGTCTTTATGACAGAGATAGATAGGTTCTTGATTAATAAGGGGATCAGGGGTTATAGGGAAAAGGCAGGAGAATGGGATGAGAAAAACATCAGCCATGATTGAATGGCGGAGCAGACTCAATGGGCTGAGTGGCCTCATTCTACTCCGATGTCTTATGGTCTTATAATCAGGAGAAATGCATCATAAAGGCAGAAATTGGTTGGGGATTGCTTTCAGAGGATTTTGGAATCACTCACCCTCATTTATTGAACAAATATAAAAATTAGCATCAAGTCAAACTTTGGACTTTGTAATAATGTCTTTGTTTATTTTTTAAATTTATGGTCTAGATATATTTGGAATGGTTAGAACTGCTGCATTTCATTTATTTTGACGTGATTGAGAGGTCTTTGCAACATTCAGCAAAATTAAAATGATTAAAAATCTTTGGAAAGAATGCAGGAAAGTTATGATTTAAAGTCTTGAATTTCCGCAAGCTTATTTAGGCAGAACTTCTTAGTGACATTAATTACAGTATTTATTCAAGAAAGTGGCAAAAAAATCAAATTTAATCTTTCATTTTTTATGGGTTCCACTGCTTACCTTGGAACCAATTAAATAAAAACTCTGACCGCTATGGCTTGGTTTGCAGTGCAGAAGGGGCCATTCGGCCCATCGAGTCTGCACCGACTCTCCCACAGAGCATCTTACAGGTGGCCTATCACCATAACCCCACATATTTTCCCTACTAATCCCCCTAATCCACACATCCTGGGACACTAAGGGAAGATTTAGTATGGTCAATCCACCTAACTTGCGCATCTTTGGATGCTAAGGGGAAACTTAGCATGGCCAATCCACCTAACTTGCAAATCTTTGGACAGTAAGGACAATTTAGCATGGCCAATCCACATAACCCACACAGCTTTGGACATTAAGGGGCAATTTAGCAAGGCCGATCCAACTAATCTACACGTTTTTGGACACTAAGGGACAATTTAGCATGGCCAATCCACCTAACCTGCACATCTTTGGATACTAAGGGGCAAATTAGCATGGTCAATCCCCCTAACTGCACATGTTTGGAAGTTTAGGACTGATTTACCATGGCCAATCCATCTAATCTGCACATCTTTGCACACTGAGGGGCAACTTAGCATAGCCAATCCACCAGCACATCTTTTGGACTGTGGGTGGAAACCAGAGTGCTGAGGAAACCCACGCAGACACGGGGCGAACATGCACAAATAGTGACCCAAGCTGGGAATCGAACCCGTGTCACTGACACCGTGAGGCAGCAGTACTAACCACTGTGCCCCCCAAGGATAGGACAGGGGAGAGGGCCTGGGTAAGATACCCTATCAGAGAGTTGTTGCAGGTTCAATGGGCCGAATGGCTTCTTCTGCACTGTAAGGATTCTGTAAGTCTATTCTACGATAACCGGTGTAAAAAAAAATTTGAAACTTGGAGAGTTGTCCTGTTAAAGAAAATTATGGAGAGAGAAAGCGGGATTTAATAATGAATTTGCTCTTCAAATCCCACGCTTTCCATAATTCCTTCAGTTGGAAAACTCTGAGTTCTCTCCATTCCTCAAATTCGGACCTCTTTGAACATCCTGATTTTTCAGCATTTCGCTATTATTGGCCACGCCTTGGGCTGCATAGGCCTCAAGGTCACAATTCCCCCCCTGAATCCTTCCAGCCATCTACCTCCGAGAAGGTCTTTCTGCAAATCTAGCTCCTTTACCAAGCTTGTGGCTACCTTGAATTCCCTTCTGGGGTTTGGTGTGAAATTCTGTCTGCTGACACCGCAAAGAGCCTTGGGATGTTGCACCATGTTAGAGGTGCTACATAAATACAAGTTGTTGTGTTGATAGTTTTGCAACAGTTCCCACACGGTGATGTTCGCTATTAATAGCTCCAGCATGTAGCATGAGAGCACTTTGCTGAGCTCAGTGATTGTCAATCTGAATTTCTAAGATTTCAAGTACATTGTCAACTTGGAAGGGTTCTTTTATTCAGACCTTGATGCAATATGATATTCCTCGTTATTCTGAATTGTCAGCTTATTGTTACTGAGTCAGGAGGTGCAATGAGAAAGAGAGAGAGAGAGAGAGGAAGAGATTTAAAAAAAATCACTTCTCCAGGATTGGCCCCGTGTTTCTCGGTGGGGACATTCAGCAACTTACATCAGAAGTGACGTTTGCGAAATGTTCACCAGCAACACGGGCTGGGCAGGATCCATTCCTGAAAGAGCTTGTGAGCGCAAGTAGTTTGGAGACAATTTCAATTAAATTTCACGGTGGCACAGTGGTTAGCACTTCTACCTCACAGCGCCAGGGATCCGGATTCGATCCCTGGCTTTGATCAGTTCTGTGCGAAGTCTGCACGTTATCCCCGTGTCTGCGTGGGTTTCCGACGGGTGCTCCGGTTTCTTCCCACACTCCAAAGATGGGGTGGATTACGTTGATTGGCCATGCTAGATTGTCCCTATTGTCGGAAGATATTTAGTTTAGGGGGATTAATGAGGTAAGTACATGGGGATAGAGGTTAGGTGGGATTTTTGTTGGTGTAGGCTCAATGGGCCGAATGGCCTCCTTCTGCACTGCAGGGATTCAATGATCAATTACTTCACTTGTAACTGAAACACAAGATTTTAAAGCTAAACATTTTGCGGGTGGATATTTTACTGATGGGGAGAGGATGCCCTAATGGTATGATTGTTAGATAGTTAATCTAGAAACTCAGCTAATGTTCTGGGGACCCAGATTCGAATACCGCCACGGCAGATGGTGGGAATTTGAATTCAATAAAAAAATCTGGAATTAAGAATCTACTGATGACTATGAAACCATTGTTGGAAAAACCCATCTGGTTCACTATGTCCCTTTAGGGAAGGAAATCTGCCATCCTTACCTGGTCTGGTCTACATGTGACTCCAGAACCACAGCAATGTGGTTGACAATTAACTGCCATCTGAAATGGCCTAGCAAGACACTCAGTTCAGGACTACTAGGGTTGGGCAATAAATGCTGGCCCAGCCAGCGATGCCCATGTCCCACCAGTAATTGAAACAAAAATATCATTCAGTGTTACCAGATTGGGGCCGGCCAAGGCATAGTCATATGTTTGTCAGTCACTGCTCCCAGCCACCACTGCATCAGTAGGTTGTGTGATCAAGTCCAATTAATATGAGCACATAAGGTGAGCTTGCAGCAAAGTTGGAGTGCTGCACTGTCTAAGGTGCCATCTTTCCATAGATTAATATCTAGCAATAATACCATTAGGCCATTGCACCACATCAGCAAAACATACACCAGCAAAATTAAGGATCTCACGCACCCTGGATATTCTCTCTTCCACCTTCTTCCATCAGTGAAAAGGTACAAAGGTCTGAGTTCATGTACTGATCGACTCAAGAACAGCTTCTTCCCTGCTGCCGTCAGACTTTTGAATGTTCCTCGCATTAAGTTGATCTTTCTCTACACTCTAGCTATGGCTGTAACACTATGATTCTGAACTCTTTCCTTATGATTCTCAACGCCCTCTGAAATGACCTAGCAAGCTACTCAATTCAAGGGCAACTAGGGATCGGCAATAAATCCTGACTCAGCCAGTGACACCCATGTCCCACAAATGAATAAAAAAAAATTCTGCCTGGTCCCTTTGCCTCCCCTGCACTCCTCATCCGTTCTCTGTTTGACTGTCTATTTTAGGTCCTTTTTTCTAATTCAGGATGGGCAACTTTGGCTTAAGTTAGGCAAACATTCTGATTGTCTCCCTCTTGGCACCAACTTCAGAGGAGCTATCCATCTGCTGTGGCCACCTCTGAAGCTGTTGACTGGAGCTTTCAGGACAGGAGCCAGGGAAAAAGAGAAACAAAAGGGAAATGTGGTGGAAATTATGCTAAAAATAACCCAGGGACTCAACGGGAACGCATGTTGTAGGAAATGGCACACTGTGTGGGATCAGGCAGTGAGGCTGGAGACTGAGATCACTGACCAGCCAGGCGGAAATCTCATGGGGTTGCAAACAAAATAACACACATACGGCTTGGCAACAACTGAGAGCGGGCAAATATGCTTGTCAGCCGTATCTTTAGCACTTCTCGTTTGGCTTGACTTGCAGTCCATTGCTTTGACAAACTAGTTTGAACTCCAACAGAAGAAAGATTGTCTTCTGATAATTGTTATCCTTTGATACTCCCTCCATAAGATCATAAGGCATAGGAGAAGTATTAGACCACTCGGCCCATCGAGTCTGCTCCGCCATTCAATCATGGCTGATGTTTTTCTCATCCCCATTCTCCTGCCTTTTCCCCATAACCCCCTGATCCCCTTATTAATTAAGAACCTATCTGTCTCTGTCTTAAAGACACTCAGTGACCTCCACAGCCTTCTGCAGCAAACAGTTCCACAGATTCCCCACTCTCTGGCTGAAGAAATTCCTCCTCATCTCTGTTTTAAAGGATTGTCCCTTTAGCCTGAGGTTGTGGCCTCTGATTCTAGTTTTTCCTCTTAGTGAACATCCAAACCTCCTCTCCCGCTCTCTCACTGACAAACTTCTTCAGATTCAGTTGTTTTTCATTATTCATTATCATAGAATCCCTGCAGTGCAGAAGGAGGCCATTCAGCCCATCGCAGCTGCACCAACTACAATCCCACCCAGGCCCCTATCCTCACAATTATGTGCATTTACTCTAGCTAAAATGCTAATCCTACTGGCATGAAGAGGCAATTTAATATGGCCAATCCACTCTAACCCACACATCTTTGGACTGTGGGAGGAAACCCATGCAGACACAGGGAGAATGTGCAAACTCCACACAGTAAGAAAGCTTGTGAGTTTACTATCAAATAAATCAGTTGGACTTAAACCTGGTGTTGTCAGACTACTGTGTTTACCCCAGTCCAACGCCGGCATCTCTACGTCAAACTCTACACAGGCAGTGACCCAAGCCGGGAACTGAATCCGAGTCCCTGGCGTTATGAGACAGCAGTGCTAACCACTGTTCCACTGTGCTGTCCAGGATATGGGTGCCCGTCTATAACTGCCATCTGTTTCAAAGGGCATCTGAGACCCAACCACATTGCTGTAGCTCTGAAGTCACATGTAGGCCAGACGGGGTAAGGACGGGAGATTTCCCTCTCTAAAGGAACATTAATGAACCAGTTGGGGTTTTGTAACAAACAAAGAATATTACAGCACAGGAACAGGCCCTTCAGCCCTCCATGACTGCATCAACCATGCTGCCCGACTGAATTAAAACTTACTCTACTTGATAATGGTTTCATGGTCATCATTAGATTTTTAACTCCAGATTTTTATTGAATTCAAATTTCACCATCTGCCATGGCCAGATTTGAACCTGGGTCCCTCCAGACTTTGCACTAGGACTCTAGACTACTAACCCTGTGACAATGCTACACTATCATTGCCTCCCTGGTGTTAACGTGGTCATTACTTTCTCTGACCTTCCACTCACTTGCCTCCTGAATTCCAAATGTGTCCTGAAAACTCCTCTCTCTGTATATTCAGGCTGTGTTGGGAAAGTCAGCCAATGTTGTCAAAAGACATGTGAAAATGGATAACAACAGTGCAACAGGAGTGGAGCACAGTCTGATAACCAACAGCCACTGTATAATAGAGTAACATAGAGGTAACTTACAGCTACACTAATGTGATATAGAGATCTTCTGGTGCCATGGTAATGTCTCTGCCTCTAACCTAGAAGCTGTGGGTTCGAATCCCATCCCAGGATGACGAAGGAAGGGTGTTCATAGCTTGGCCCAAAAGTATCAATCTGTAAATCCTTCCAAACATGCCAATAGCTGGCGGTAATCATAGAAATTGTACAGTGCTGAAGGAAACATTGAGTCTGCACCAACAATAAACCCACCAAGGTCATTTCCCACATCCCCACATATTTATCCCAACAATCCCTCTAATCTACATATCCCGGAACACTAAGGGTCAATTTAGCACGGCCAATCCACCTAATCTGAACATCTTTGGACACTAAGAGTAAATTTATCATGGCCAATCCACATAACCCGCACGTCTTTGAAGACTAAGGGGCAGTTTAGCATGGTTAAAGCACCTAATCTGAACATTTTTGGAGACTAAGGGACAACTTAGCATGGCCAATACACCTAACCTACGCATCTTTGGACTGTGGGAGGAAACCGGAACACCTGGAGGAAACCCATGCAGACACAGGGACAACTTGCAGACTCTGCACAGACAGTGACCCAAGCCGGGAATCGAACCCAGTTCTGAGGCAGCTGTGCTAACTACTGTGCCACCGTGCCATAGGATACGGAGAGACTCCTGATCAGCCACTCTTGATGTGGATTGGCACTCCTCAAGCTATAAACCTCCCGCGACAGACTAGTGACCTGTTCCGGGAATGACTAACTATGGAAAATTTTGAGCGTTACTAGATGTGGGGAGAGAATTGAGTACTAATACCATAAAGTAATAAGTGATAACACTAATGGAATATAGAAATAATTTAAAGCTACAGAAATATCAATATCCTCTCACTTACTTTGGAAGAACTAACCAATAAGAAATCTCAATATAGGATATGAATTTGATAGGGATCTATAAACACAGTCCTCTCCCAAGAAAAATGACGCAGTTTCCAGCTTTTAAGTCTACACTGAACACAAGCCATAGAACTATGTGTTTTTAAAAATCTAAAAATAAGGGACATATCTTTAACTTTATCGAGAAGTCCTTTTTTTTGCCACAGTGGAACCAATTCTGGATGTTTACATTCTGAATCATTCTCCAAGTAAAATGATAGACGGCCAATGAAATATTTCAAATTTTAAAAGTTGATTTAGTAGCGTCAGAAGTAGGCCTACATTAACACTGCAATGAAGTCACTGTGAAAATCCGCCCTCCCAGTTGTCACACTTCTGTTCAGGTACACTGAGGGAGAATTTAGCACAGCTAACTCACCATCACTAACACACGTCCCAGACTAAGAGGAAACTGGAGCACCCAGAGGAAATCCACACAGGCATGGGCAGAACATGGAGACTTTGCACAGACAGTGACCCAAACTGGAAATTGAACCCAGGTCTCTGGAGCTGTGTGAGACAGCAGCGCTAACTACTGTGCCACTTGGAATCTGGAACTTTCTCCTTCAAAGTTCAATCAAGTTGTGGGAGGTCAATTGAAATTGTTGAAACTGAGAATCAGAATGTTAAGCTGGGTTATTTGGACGGATAAATCAAGTTGCCACATGGATCAACTATGATTACATTGAATAATAGAACAGGTTCAAGGGGCTGAATGGCCTCCTTCTGTTCCTAGCTACTTGCATTTTAAAACAATATGACTTAAACATGTTTAGTTTCACACTATTATCCTATTTTTAAAGTTAATTTATTAGTGACAAGTAAGGCTTACTTAACACTGCAATAAAGCTACTGTGAAAATCCCCTACTCACCACACTCTAGTGCCTGTTCGGGTACGCTGAGGGAGAATTTAGCATGGACATTGCATTTAACCTGCATGTCTTTTGCACTGTGGGAGGAAACTGAAGCACCCGGAGGAAATGTGTGCAAACACGGGGAGAATGTGCAAACTCCACACAAACAGTGACCCAAGCTGGGAATCGAATGCTGGTCCCTGATGCTGTGAGGTATCAGTGCTAACTATTGTGCCATTATGCCAAACCATTAAACCATAATTTCGGGAGCAAATGGAATAAACATGAAAGAGTTAACTTCCAGGCTAGGTGTAAGCCTAGAGTTAACCAATGTGTTAAGCTTCACTGTAACTGACCCGAGTGTAATTATAATTATTCAAAGATAACAATCCTTCTGTGATAATGCTGTAATGAATATAATTGGAACATATGCTTTGGCAATTGCATTCTCCCATCCACTTTTTACATTTCTATATCCTTCCGTAGCACTTCATTTACTTTGGGATTGATTCCAAAGAGGCAAAGTGATGTAATGGTGCTCGTTAGCCATCACATTTCAGAATCGTTTGTGAATTCTACCCAGGGGCTGACACACACAGGCTGATGTTTGACAAAAAGAAATGCTGCATTGCTTGAAATGCGTAGTGGTATCACTTCAGCTCTGAGAACGCTCAGCCCTTTACTGCCCCCCGAGCCACCCACCCCCACACCCTATTACCTCCCACCATGCTCCCCACCCTCTATCCCAGGGTCCCCACTCCCCCCACAAACCCCATCCCACTGGTTTCATACATCCCAGATATTCTCTCTTCCACCTTCTTCCGTTGGGAAAAAGATACAAAAGTCTGAGGTCACGTACCAACCGACTCAAAACAGCTTCTTCCCTGCTGCCGTCAGACTTCTGAATGGTCCCACCGTATATATAGCACCCTAGCTATATGGGACAGCACAGTGATTAATACTGCTGCTTCTCAACACCAGGTTCAATTATTGGCATAGATCATTGTCTGTGTGGAGTTTGCACATTCTCCCCGTGGGTTTCCACTGGATGCTTTGGTTTCCTCCCACAGTCCAAAAGACTTGCTGGTTAGGGTGCATTGGCTGTGCTAAATTCTCCCTATGTACATGAACAGGAGTGTGGTGACCAGGGGATTTTCACAGTAACTTCATTGCAGTGTTAATGTAAGCCAACTTGTGACATTAATACTTAAACTATTGATCTTTCTCTACATCCTAGCTATGAGTGTAACACTATATTCTGCACCTTCTCTTCCCTTCTCCTCCACGAACAGTATGCTTTGTCTCTACAGCACACAAGAAGTAATACGTTTCACTGTATCCCAATGCCTGTTACAATAATAAGTCAAATTGAATCAAATCTCGGCAGTCAGCCTGATCCACTCAGGTTCTTGGTGTGAGACCAGCAGTGAGTGTCAGCTGGCTTTGAGAGGCAATCAAATCCAAAACACTCTTGCCAGATGTTGGCACTTGTCTCGATCCCAGTCTAGTTGGATTAGTGGCAAAAGGACAGGGACCTTGGTCTGGCCTTCGTCACCATCGCTGATAATGCTTTGAACTGTTTAGAGGCCAATTTCTTGTGGTTTTGGCCATCTTTAAAACTACTTTGAAATTGTGCCGACCGTTTTGGTGAACAGTCATCAATATCCATGCATCTGGTACCAACCCCATCATCCCAGAACCTTGGGACATATGTAGAATAAAGAAGCAACACGTTGTCGCTCACCCAAAATAGTGGATAGCAAGTGACCAAATTCATACAGAGGATGAGTGGGATTGTTGTTGCTCCAGGCTCAATGGGCCAAATGGCCTCCTTCCACACTGCAGATATTCTATGATTCTATAACAGGACATGACAGATGTAGTCACTGTGGTTAAATGGACAAGGCCTGAGAAATTAGGCCTGACATAAAACTGGCCATTTTAAATTAATGTAGCTAAAAACTGTTTCTATGAGGTTACAACAAGTCAAACCACATGTTATCACTCTTTGCCACAGAAGGCTGTGGAGGCCAGGTGTCTTTAAGATAGAGATAGATAGGTTCTTGATTAATAAGGGGATCAGCGGTTAGGGGGAAAAGACAGGAGATTGGGGATGAGAAAAATATCAGCCATGATTGAATGGCGGAGCAGGCTCGATGGGTCGAGTGGCCTAATTCTGCTTCTACTTCTTATGGTCTTATGGTCCAAAGCCAACAGGGACACAAAGCAGAACTGTCTCACATATTGAACAGGGTGCTTCACCTTAACAATAGTCATCATGATCTGAAACCAGAACCCCAAACTTCTTACACTAGAATACAGAGGCTCAATGGAATAATCATAATGGCCCAATTCCCATCAGCCAGAAGGTATTATGTTTGTGCATTCAGTCACACACCCTGCTATTAAAGGGATATGTTGGTGATCTAGCCTAGGATGGTCTGGCCTAACCTCACTGGGTGTTGCGCTACCCCCCACTTGTTACCCCGTTGGGCGAAAACCAGCAAACATCCAAAGAAGGTAGAAGGACAAGAGCCACCATTTTTCAAGACAAATTCTAGTGAAGATGCCACCAAACCGACAGTGACTTGGAGTGATACGAGACGGCAAGATCCAGATTCATGCTAAGAAAATCCTGAATTCATCTGTCGCCGGGAGGTCAGTGAATTGAATCCAACAGCCCAAATCGCTTTCACCAGACTGGGTAATATCTATTTCTCAGACAACTAGCCAAGTTTGGTGAAAGTTAACTTAATCTACTGTGTAAGAATTATTCCTTTAATCCGTGAGCGTTTTTCATAGAAGCCACAGAATCCCTGCAGTGCTGAAGGAGGCCATTTGGCCCATCTAGTCTGCACTGACAACAATCCCATCCCAGGCCCCATCCCCACAGCCCCACACATTTACCTCTCTAATACCAATAACCTACACATTACGGGACACTAAGGGGCAATTTCGCATGGCCAAGCAAATACTCCACACATCTTTTGGACTGTGGGAGGAAACTCATACAGACACGGGGAGAACGTGCAGACTCCCCACAGACAGTGACCCGAATCGACATTCGAACCCAGGTCCATGGAGCTGTGAGGCAGCAGTGCTAACCATTCTGCCACCATATGCCCCATGTTATCAGTTCTTTGCAACTGTTATATTCCCGTTGCACCAAACTACTACACATAGAATCCCTACAATGCAAAATGAGGCCAGACAAGTCAATAACGTAGGCCCTATCCCCTACATATTTACTCTGCTAATCCCCTGACACTAAGGGGCAATTTAGTATGGCCAATCCACCTAACCTGCACATTTTTTGGACTGTGGGGGGAGTCTGCAGCATATGGAGGAAACTCACGCAGACACGGGGAGAATGTGCAGTCCCCACAGTGACCCAAGTCCAGGAATCGAACCAGGATCCCTGGTGGTGTGAGACTGCAGTGCTAACAACTATGCCACAATGCCGCCCGGAGCAAGAGGAGGGAGAGAGAAAGCGAAAGACAGAGAAGGGGAACCATTGTGCCACTTAATAAAGCTAGGATTGTATCACAGACCTTTGTCTCTCTTGGAAAGTAAAGGTAGTTGAATAAGTGAAAGAAATTGGTCAAAGTGTGCGTATAAAATATTTCAGACAATATCGCCCACTCTATGAGTGGAAGATGGGGTGAGCAACCTGGATCACATCACATCTGCATTTCATTCTTTCCCCACAGGCTGCCATTGAACTGGGAGCTAAACTTAGACATCCCATTAAAAGCCTTTAAGTTGTGAGAATACCTTCACTGATGGTAATATCCATGTTGCTCCTTTGCCTGATATTGTGCTACCTCAGCGCAGACCAGGGATTACCGGCTCAGGAAGACTACTGTTTTGCCTTTAACAATGAAGTGTGTAATCCTCCCTAACATCATTTAGAACGTAACATAAAGTAGCAATTGCGGAGGTGGCTTCATATTTGCCAATGATAGATAACAAGGTAGAGAACAGAGGAATCTAAGGTCCCATGACTCAGATATTCTGAGGTCGGGAGATAGCAAATTTTGTGTCACTGCCTGTTATAAAGCAACACAACATCTCGTCCAGTTTAGCATATAACATCTTTAAATTACCGGGCCTTCAATAGGACAGTTTGTACAGTGTTAAACTGGAAAGTAACCATGAATCTAAAATACACCACATACCAGTCAATGTCTTCTGGTGCTGAGCAGGGATTATAATCTGGGGGGGTCAATTTATTTAATTAGTTTGTGGGATATGGGCATTGCTGGCATTTATTGCCCATCCCTAGTTCCCCCTTGTTCCATGGGCAATTCAGAGTCAATCACATTGCTGTGGGCCTGGAGTCACATGTAAGTCAGACCAGATAAGGATGGCAGATTTCCTTCCCTAAAGGATATTAGTGAACCAAATAGGGTTTTTCTAACAATGGTTTCATGATGATCAGTAGATTCCTAATTTCAGATATTTTTTATTGAACTCAAATTCCACCATCTGCCATGGAGGGATTCGAACCTGCAGCATTAGCTGAGTTTCTGGATTAATAATCTAGTGATAATATCACTAGGCCATCGCCTGCCCCATTTAACTGTGGTCAATGCTGCAAAATGAGACATATTGATTAGCTGGCCATATTACATCTAGTCTGCTATTACTTCCTACTGAAGGTATTGAATAGAAAATGAACTCTATCTGTGAGTATATACTCCGCAGTCTTTACAAAGTAGCAAGGTACCAACTAATCCAGCAATGGGCAACCTAGGCTACTGAGGGGCCCTCTTTCATCTTAGAGGGCTGCAAGATTGAAATCAGGCTTGTTCACCCACTGTGACCCCATGAATAAGATTAAAAATCTCTATTTCCATATGATTAGCTGGCAGAGGACTGAATTCTTCAGGCTCATGAGACTCTCTGCATCTGCATCTCCCCCCCACCACCTCAGCCCCCAGCACACCACTCCCCACCACTCTTCCCACCTCCAATGGGGTTTACCACTGCTTCCCATTGACGCAGAAGAGGTAACCCGAAGAGGAAAGACAGACCCCTCCACTGGGAGGTCAGCGGTAAGGGAGTCTGGCAGTGCCAACCTGGGGCCTCGGCACCGCTCAAAGGGCAACATGGCACTGCCCATTGGGCATCGGGCAATGTCAAGGGAGCAGGGCCAAAGAGGGGAACCTACTGAGGAACGAAGTCTATGGGGAGGGTAATTGATAGGTGGGGGGGGACCCATTGCGACTATGCAATTGAGATCAGTGGGGGGAGGGAGGGAATGAAAGAGGGAAGGCAATCAGGACTGACCATCCTAGGGAGGAGAGTCGGTGTTGCCCAGGGGAGGGCGGTCAGGGTGGTCATCAGGGAGTGGGGGGGGTGGTGTCCAGGCTGTGTGCGGGAGGGAGGTAATAGATCCTGCCCCCAGATTTTCAGAGTGAATCACGCCATCCCGCTGAAACTCCATCCCACTGAAACTCCATCCCACTGAAACCCCATCGCACTGAAACTCCATCCCGTTGACACTCCATCCCACTGAAACCCCATCCCACTGAAACCCCATCCCACTGAAACTCCATCACACTGAAACTCCATCCCACTGAAACCCCATCGCACTGAAATCCCATCCCACTGAAACTCCATCCCACTGAAACTCCATCCCACTGAAACCCCATCGCACTGAAAACTCATCCCACTGAAACCCCATCGCACTGAAATCCCATCCCACTGAAACTCCATCCCACTGAAACTCCATCCCACTGAAACCCCATCGCACTGAAAACTCATCCCACTGAAACCCCATCGCACTGAAACCCCATCCCACTGAAACTCCATCCCACTGAAACCCAATCCCACTGAAGAACCAACTTGGAACTTCAACTGTCCACAGACGCCGTCAGATCTGCTGAGCTTTTCCAGCATTTTGGTCAGATTGGGACGGCCAGTTCACGGCTGGATCTTCCTGTCCTGCTGGGGTGAATGGAAATTCAGCTGGGCACCAAATTCTCCAGTTTCGCTGAAGCGAGAGCGTGAAATGAATGGCCAGTAAGATCACTGCCTTTTCAGTTGTCATTCCATATTTCCATCATCTGCTATATTTGGCTTTTATGAAGAATTACCTCGGTGATCATTAAACAAAAACCATTGACTTTATAGACAAGTATCCTGCCTCATGCCACAGGAGACACTGTTCAGCCCAGCCACTGAAAACTGGCTGTCTCGTCCAAAATCAGACAGTTACTACCACGCAGAGGATAGAACCACAGTTGTTAGTTCTGATGTGCCTCCATTAAATGGTTCCATTTCTCTCCTCTAATCTTTCCCACTCCTCCCCAGCCAGTTCATCCTGTAGCAGATGAAAGAGTTTACCCCAGTGTTCCTTTGTTCTTCTTTCATCAGCCGCCAAGGTTTGACATGTTGAAGTCATTAAGGTTAAGTTAGAATGGTTCATAGAATCCTTACAGTGCAGAAGGTAGCCATTCAGCCCATCGAATCTCCACTGACCTTTCAAATAGCATTGTACCCTAACAGTCATCCCCATAACTCTGCGCATTTCCTATGGCCAATCTCACTAACTTACATATCTTTGAACATGTGGCAACTTGATATGATCAATCTACGTAACCCGCACATCTTTGGACACTAAAAGGCAATTTAGCATAACTAATCCACCTAATCTATACATCTTTGGATATGGAAGGAAAATAGAGCATGTGGAGGAAACCCATGCAGTCACAGGGAGAACATGCAAACAGACAGTCACCCAAGCCGGGAATTGAACCGGCTCCCTGGCACTGTGAGGCAGCAGTGCTAACCACTGTGCTGCCCCAGTTGTAAGGTGGCTTTTTCCACAGTGGTAGACCAAAGCTGGGTGAGGTAGGGGTGTCATAAATGTACAATATTCACTAATAAATCCAATTGGAAATTCATGAAAATTTCATTATCCATGGAATAGTGAGAATGTGAAACTTGTTAATGTGTGGAGTAGTTAAAGCGAATAGATGCATTTAAGCACACAATGAAGACAGGTATGCAATATGCTGACAGGATGAGATGAAGAGATCTGTATGGAGCATAAACACCAGCAGAGACCAGTTGGGCTGAATGGCTTATTTCTGTGCAGCAAACTCCACGTGACATTCTGAAAACATTTGGCAGAGCTGACCCAGGGAAGCACAGGCTCTGCTACATGAACCCTACAGAAGGTGCAATAATGACTGGGAATCCCCTAAACTCATAGATATCCGTGGCAGCACGGTGACACAGTGGTTAGCACTGCTGCCTTACAACGCCAGAGACTCGGATTCCATCCTGGCTTGGGTCATTGATTGTGCAGAGTTTGTACATTCTCCCCATATCTGCATGGGTTTCTCCGGTCCTTCAGTTTCCACCCATACTCCAAAGATGCACAGGTTAGGTGGATTGGCCATGCTAAAGTGACCCTTAGTGTCAGGGTGACCAGCCAGGGTGAATGCATGGGGCTGTGGGATAGGGCTGGGGGGGAATTGTGGTCAGTGTAGACTTAAGAGGCTAAATGGCCTCATTCAGCACTGTAGGATTTTCTGATCCTGTTAATTTTAAAATTTATTTATTAGTGCCATAAGTAGGCTTACATTAACACTGCAATGAAGTTACTGTGAAAATCCCCTATTCACCACACTCTAGCACCTGTTCAGGGACACTGAGTGAGAATTTAGCACAACTGATACACCTTAACCAGCACGTCTTTCAGACTGTGGGAGAAATGTGCTAAATTCAGTTACCCAAACAGGCGCCGGAGTGTGGCGACTAGGGGATTTTCACAGTAACTTCATTGCAGCGCGAATGTAAGCCTACTCGTGACATTAATAAATAAACCAAACTTTGAACTTCCTTTTTGAGGTGACTGCGGAGTCAGTGTCCAGTGATATCGCTGGGTATTCTCTGCTGCTGCAAGGACTGATCTCAGCTCCTGACACCAGCTTTGAGACAATGCCTTCAACAATTGAGCAGAACTGAAATCCAAGCACGCATTTGGCACTGAAAAATTCATGAGTGTTTTCTTTTTTTTTCTTGCGCCCACTTCTCGGTGGGTTGTCATGCTGGGCAATGTCAGTGCTGAAGAATGCAACGTACTCTCACATTTGACACCTGTCTGTTTGATTTCCTCTGCAGGCTATTTTTAACTCCGCAATTAATGTGCATTTTCGCAGAGCCACTGAAGCTGTTTATTTTAAATCGATTCACATCTGCGTTAGGATAGCACTGACAGGAATTTCTATGACTGCATTCATCAGTGTGCTAAAAATAGCTCTACAGAGGATATTAAGCACACTTGTGTCAGTGTCAAGCACTCCCAGGTTAGTTCTAAGCACAGATTAGGAGTTGGAATGCAGGTCTCTGTACATTAGGATAGCAGGTCGTCTCTGTCTCTCTCTCAACACACACACACAGAGAAAAGGAGAACTTGCGTCTATGAATTTCTCTGAACTGCAATCACCATAGTACAGCACTGTCGCTGTCAACTTGCCCGCAGCAAGTTCCCACAAACATCAGAGAGTAAAATGAACAGAAAATCTGCTTTTTCTTTTGAATGCAAGAATGTTTCCCAGAGGACATGAAGAGATTCCTTTACTCTTCTTCGAATGGTCTGACATCTAATCTTTTAAGTCCATCTCAAAAAGGTGGACTGTAGCCCCAGTCTACCTTGCAAACCAGCCTCCCATCCATTGACACTGTCTAATGCAGAGATGGCAGCATTGGACTGGGACAGATACGGTAAGTAGTCTCACAACACCAGGTTAAAGACCAATAAGTCTTAGCTTTTATTGGTAGGGGGATTGAATTTAGGAGCCGCAGCATCATGTTGCAGCTGTACAAAACTCTAGTGCGGCCGCACTTGGAGTATTGTGTGCAGTTCTGGTCCCCACATTATAAGAAAGATGTGGAGGCATTGGAGAGGGTACAGAGGAGGTTTACCAGGATGTTGCCTGGTATGGAGGGCAGGTCCTATGAAGAGAGGTTGAAGGATTTGAGGTTGTTTTCGTTAGAAAGGAGGCGGCTAAGAGGGGATCTTATTGAAGCATATAAGATGATTAGAGGTTTAGATAGGGTGGACAGTGATAGCCTTTTTCCTAGGATGGAGAAAGCTAGCACGAGGGGACACAGCTTTAAATTAAGGGGTATGAGTTATAGGACGGATATCAGAGGTAGGTTCTTTACTCAAAGAGTGATTAGGGAGTGGAATGCCCTGCCTGCAGCTGTTGTAGATGCGCCAAGTTTGGTGGCGTTTAAGAGGTTAGTTGATAAGTATATGGAAGAGAAGGGAATGGTTTAGTTTGGAGGGGCATTGCTTTTTATTTTGGTCGGCACAACATCGAAGGCCGAAGGGCCTGTTCTGTGCTGTATTGTTCTATGTTCTATGTTCTAAGTTTATTTGGTAGCACAAGCTTTCGTAGCACTCATCTGATGAACATAGAACATTACAGCACACTTCAGTCCTCGATGTTGTGCTGACCTGTGAAACCAATCTAAATCCCATCTAACCTACACTATTCCAACATCATCCATATGATTATCCAATGACCATTTAGATGCCCTTAATGTTGACGAGTCCATTACTGTTGTGGGCAGGGCATCCCACGCCCTTACTACCCTCTGAGGAAAGAAAGGAGGAGTAGCGCTCCAAAAACTCATGTACCAAATAAACCTGTTGGACTTTAACCTGGTATTTTGAGACTACTTATTGCTGGCACTGTCTACACTTCCCACTGCCTTGGCAAAACAGCCAAGGACCCCATGCACCCTGGACATGCTCTCTACCATTGGCTAAAAGATACAAAAGCAAGAAACTACAAAAGGTGTGAACATAGCCCAGTCTATCATACAAACCAGCCTCCCAACCACTGATGCCACCTACGCTGCCCATTGCCTCAGGAAAGCAGCCAGCATAAACAAGGATCCCACACACCCTGGACATTCTCTCTTCTGTCTTCTCCCATTGGCTAAAAGATACAGAAGTCTGAGGTCACGTACCAACTGACTCAAGAACAGCTTCTTCCCTGTTGCCATTAAGCTTTTGAATGTTCCTACCTCATATTAAGTTGATCTTTGTCTGCATCCTAGTTATGACTGTAACACTAAATTCTTCACCCTCTCCTTTCCTTCTCCCCTAGGTACTCTATGAATGGTATGTTTTGTCTGTATAGAAACATTATTTTTCATTGCATTTCAATACACGTCATAGACAATGAGAGTCATGGACTGATACAGCGCAGAAACGGGCCCTTCGGCCCAACTGGTCCAGGCTGTTCGTGGTATCTCCCAGCCAGTCCCAGTTGCCCACATTTGACCCATATCCCTCTAATTCTTTCCCACCCATGTACTTATCCAAATGCTTTGTAAGTGTTGCTACTGAACCCGCCTCAACCACTATCTCTTGCAGCTCATTCCATATCCGCACCACCCCTCTGTGTGGAGAAGTTACCCCTCAGTTCCCTTTGAAATCTTTCCCTTCTCACTTTAATAAAACTTGTGACAATAATAAATCTAATCAAATCAATAGTCCAATCCATCACGCAAACCAGCCTTCATCCACTGACTGTCTACATTTCCTGATGCCTCAGGAAAGCACTGCCATAATCAAGGACCTCACGCTGCTCGGACATTCCCTCTTCCCATTTTCTTCTGTCGGGAAAAAAATACAAAACTCTGAAGTCGTGTACCAACCGACTTAAGAACAGCTTCTTCCCTGCTGCTGTCAGACTTTTGAATGGACCTACCTCGCATTAAGTTGATCTTTCTCTACACCCTAGCTATGACTATAACACTGCATTCTGCACTCTCTTCTTTCCTTCTCCTCTATATACTTGATGAATGGTATGCTTTGCCTGTATAATGTGCAAGAAACAATACTTTTCAGTGTACACAAATACATGTGACAATAATAAAACAAATCAAATCAAATCAAACTTTCTCACCTCACACTGAAAGTGCAATACTTGTTCTCCAGTAGGAATTGACCCCACAACCTTCTGTGAAGTGTCCCTTTCACACGTTGGCCCCTGATGTTATCTGTTTGCGAATGCCAGCCACTACAGGATTACTGGGGAGGTGGGGGGAGGATGAGGTGTTACTGAATCCCCCCCACAGTGTCAACATCCTTGGGGTTACTATTTGATCAGAAACTCAACTGGACTCATTACATAAACACAGTAGCTACAAGAGCAGGTCAGAGACTAGGAATACTAAAGTGATTAACTCATCTTATGACTCCCCCCAAAGCCTGTTCACCATCTACAAAGCACAAGTCAGGGGTGTGATGGAATACTCCCCATTTACCTGGCTGGGTGCAGTTCCAACAACATTCAAAAAGATTGACATTATTCAGGACAAAGCAGCCCGCTTGATTGGCATCACATCCACAAACATTCACTCCCTCCACTACCGACGCTCAGTCACAGCAGTGTGTACTATCTACGAGATGCACTGCAGCAACTCACCAAAGATCCTTAGACAGCACCTTCCAAACCCATTATCACTTCTATCTAGAAGGACAAGGGCAGCAGATACATGGGAACACCTACAAGGCCCCCTCCAGATCACTCACCATACTTACTTGGAAATATATTGCCGCTCCTTCACAGTCGCTGGATCAAACCCCTGGAATTTCTTCCCTATCAGATTGTGGGGTCAACCCACGGAATATGGACTGCAATGATTCAAGAAGGCAGCTCACCACCACCTTCTCGAGGACAACTAGGGATGGGCAATAAATGCTGATCTAGCCAGTGATGTCAATGTCCCACGAATGAACTTAAAAAAAAGCTTTTCCTTTGATGAACAGTGTGAAGTACGGGATGGAACATTAGGGCAAGAATAGGCCATTCAGCCCATCAAATGTGCTCCACCATTCAATCAGACTCACCAGCCATCTCAATGTCACTTTACTGCACTGTCCCCATATCCTTGTTGGCATGAGTCTCCAGAAGTCCAGCAATTTTTGTTGGACTTAAATATGTTCAATGAATATATTCAATGATTGAACTTCCACAGCACCCTGGAGTAGAGAATTCCAAAGATTCACCGTCCTTTGAGTGAAGAAATTTCTCCTCATCTCAGTCTTGGATGGCCTGTCCCTTAATCTTATTGGTATGGCTCCCGCTCTGACCAAGACTGCAAGAAACTACAAAGGGTTATGAACATAGTCCAGTCCATAACTCAAACTAACTCCCATCCATTGACTCCATCTATACTTCCCATTGCCTTGGGAAAGCAGCCAGCATAATCCAATTTCTCTGGACATTCTCTCTTTCATCTTCTTCCATTGAGAAAAAGATACAAAATCACATTCCAATCAACTCGAGAACAATTTCTTCAAAATTTTAAATGGACTTACCTCGCATTAAGTTGATCTTTCTCCTCACCCTAGCTATGACTGTAACACTACATTCTGCACCCTTTCCTTTCCTTCTCCCTTATGTACTCTATAGATGTATGCATTGTCTGTATAGTGTGCAAGAAACAATACTTTTCACTGTATACCAATATGTGTGATAGTAATAAATCAAATCAAAATGGTCCTTGTAATAACTCCACGGAGGTGGAGGTCCCGTCACCAAGTTACTTTGTTTACACCACACATGTGTACACAGCCAGTTCTCCAGGTGCTCCCTGCTGAATGCAGGCTGGGAGTCTGAGATACTTGCTTTAAATATGAAGCATGAGGCTCCCTGATTTACCCATCAATTAGGACCCATCAGGCACCTCTCTTAGGTTTTTTTTATTGCTAATCCCTGCATAAACTGAAAGAATGTGGGCCTGGAGTCAGACCAGGTAAGAACAATAGATTTCCTTCCCTAAGTGAACAATTTTGTAACATTGGTTCCATGGTCATCATCTGACTTCTAACAAATTCAAATTTCACCATTGGCCTTGGTGGGATTTGAGCTCAGGTCCTCAGAGCATTACCCTGGGTCTCTGGATTACTGGATCAGTGACAATACCACTGCACCACCACCTCCCCAAAAATTAGTCACAGGTAAAGGCTCACATTGTAATGAAGTTGCTGTGAAATGCTCCAATTCTCCACAGTCCGGCGCCTGTTCAGGTCAATCTATTGAACCAGCATGTCTCTCAGAATGTGGGAGGAAATTGGAACGCCCGGAGGAAACCCACGCAGATACAAGAAGAACATGCAAGCTCCATCCAGACAGTCATCCAAGCCAGGAATCGAACTCTGGCCTGTAGTGCTGTAAAGCAGCAGTGCTAACCATTGTGTTACCATGCCATCAAGGACTCATCAGGTAGTTCATACTCTTGCAAGCCAACTACATTAACCTGACTAAAGTCATCATAGTTCCTGCCTCATCAGACAGGGGAAAGATTCTTTCTGCAGCCAGTCTGCCAACGTGCTGCAAGGGGTTTGTGAATCTCAAATCTCTCATTCTTTGAAACTCTGGAAAATGCAAATGAAATATTCTTTGAATAAGAGGTGATTGCGCTGAAACTTAGAAAGGAAGGATTCACAGTTTGATGTGAAGGTTTCAGACAGAGGCAGAGAAGATTCCCAGGAATGGTTCAACTATGTGAATAGATTGGAAAAGTTGGAGTTATAGACTCGTGAGGATAAATTTTCCCATCCCACCTGCCCACTATGGGATTCGGAGTGGGAGAGGGGCAGATCATGGACCAGTCCGTTAACCTGGAGCCGGATTTTCTAGTTTTGAAGCGAGAGCAGGCAGAAAATTCTGCACTGAAAGAGGCTGTTCAGCCCATCACATCTGTGCTGGCTATGTGGACAGATTTGAAAGACAGTCTATTCCTGTGGGCAGGAAGGTTCAGAACCACAGGACTCACATTTAAAGAGACAGGCAAAAGCAACCAAATGCAACATGAAGAATAGTATATTTAAAGGTGAGTGTTTGGATCTATGAGAATGCACTGCCTGAGCATGTGATGGAGGCAGATTCAAACACAGATTTCAAAAGAAATTGGATAAGAACCTGGAGATAAACATTTGCTCAGGTTAAGGCTCTTGCATTGAGCTAGGATGGATTCAATGTCTTCCTCCACTGCGCAGAGACAGAGTTTGAACCTTTTATCTTCTGGCTCAGAGGCAACTTTGCTATCACCAATTGTTGACTGCAGTTCAAGTGCAGAAGTTACTTCCAAATGTGTTGCACAGTTAGGTTTTAGTATGTTACCAATGCAATAATTGATGATGCTGTATTCTTTTATCAAACGTTGTTATAACGGTGCCCTAAAGAGCTGTGACTAGGGGATGTTTAAATGTTTACCACTTCACTTCAGAATCGTAGAATCCCAACAGTGCAGAAGGAGGCAATTCGGCCCAGTGGGTCAGCACCAACTCTCAGACAGAGCATTTTACCCAGCTTACCCCGCCCTATCCCTGAAACCCCACTCATTTACCCCACTAATCCCCCTAACCTTCACATCACTGAACACTAAGGGGCAATTTAGCAAGGCCAATTCACCTAACTTGCACATCTTGGTACACTAAGGGACAGTTTAGCATGGTCAATCCACCTAATTTACACATCCTGGGACATTAAGGAGCAATTTAACATGGCCAATCCACCTAACCTGCACAATTGTGATCATTAGGGGACAATTTAATATGGTCCGTCCACCTAACATGGACATCTTTGGACACTAAGGGCAATTTAGCATGGCTAATTCACTTAACCTGCTCATCTTTGGACACTAAGAGCAATTTAGCATGGCTAATTCACTTAACCTGTACATCTTGGGACACTAAGGCACAATTTAGCATGGTCAATCCACTTAACCTGCAGATTTGTGGGCACTAATGGGCAATTTAACATGGCCAATCCATCTCACCTGCACATCTTTGGACATTAAGAGGCAATTTAGGATGGCCAATCCACCTAACCTGCACATCTTTGTTCGCTAAGGAGCAATTTAGCCTGGCCAATCCGACTAGCATTTACTCCCCCTTTCATTATTATCCTGTGGTTTGCATTTCAAGCCTTTTCTCTCTGAGACAGGCTGGCGTCAAGGGCATCACAGAGTGCATGAGGCCTTTCAATCAATGGAGCTGCTTCGGCAATTGATGTTGTACACCAGTTTGGAGCAGTGGGTGGAAATCTGGCCGGCTGCTGGGAATTCCACGGAAAATGAATAAGGGCATTCTGAATCATCGTGGGCATTGGCTTAGAGAGGAAAACTGCTCCTCAGTTTTGTCTCACTCGTTATTGTTAGTCTCACTCGTATAGGCGATCAAAAGAAAGTTAGATGGTACAGTAAGGTTGCGGCAGGACAGCTTTTCCTGTGTAGCTGACCGCTGTACTGTACCTGGAGCACCCAGCAGAGCTGAAATTAAATCTCACTAAAATGAAATGAAAGTTGATACAGCATTTCCGAAACGGACAGTGATCTGTTCACTGACTTTAACGTTGTTATCACAAGCAGAAATCTAAAAGATGTGTTTCAATTTTATCTTAATATCCAGCTCAATAAACATTTGAACTTCAAAATTGCTGCTGTAACAGTTCATGTGTCGCACACTCTGTTTCAATCACTGGGTCCCTACAGTGCAGCAGGAGGTCATTCAGCCTACTGAGTCTGCACCAACAACAATCCCACCCAGACCCCTGCTAATTTACCCTGCTAATCCAAAAGACATCAATTGACAATTTACCATGGCCAATCCACATAACCTGCACATCTTTGGACACGAAAGGGCAATTTAGCATGGCCAATCTACCTGACTTGCACATTTTTGGATACTAAGGGATAATTTAGCATGGCTAATCCACCTAATCTGCACATTTTTGGACACTAAAGGACAATTTTACATGGCTAATCCACCTAATCTGCACATTTTTGGACACTAAGGGACAATTTAGCATGGCTAATCTGCCTGACTTGCACTCTTTTGGATACTAAGGGACAATTTAGTATGGCTAATCCACCTAACCTGCACATTTTTGGACATGAAAGAACAATTTAACATGGCCAATTCCCTTAACCTGCATACCTTTGGATACTAAAGGGCAATTTAGCATAGCCAATCCCTCTAACCTGCACATTTTTGGACAAAAGGGCAATGTAGCATGGCCAATTCACTTAACTTACACATCTTTGGATTAAAAAGGGGCAATTTAGTATGGCCAATCCACCTAGCCTAGACATCTTTGGATTAAAAGGGACAATTTAGCACTGTCAATCCACCTAACCTGCACATCTTTTGGCACAAAAGGACAATTTAACATGGCCAATCCACCTAAGCTACACATCTTTGGACTAAAAAGGGGCAATTTAGCATGGCAAATGCACTTAACCTGCATATCTTTGGATATCAAGAGGCAATTTAGCATGACCAATCTACTAACTTGCACATTTTTGAACTATGGGAGGAAACCAGAGCACTCAGAGGGAACCCATGCAGACACAGGGCGAGCGTGTAGACTCCACACAGATTGCCAGCCTGAAATTGAACCCGGATTCCTGGTGCTGTGAGGCAGCAGTGCTAATCACTGTGGGACTGTGGATATTCAATTACCTGATTTACCTGATTTTGTAAAGCAGGAAACGGGTGAATCCTGCCTTATAAAATCATCATACAAACATTCATCTCTAAATGTGCCAGCTTGATTCAGTTGGTGGTATCCTCATCCCTGTGTTTCAGAAGCTCACTCCAAGACTTAAGTATACAATTTGTAAATGAGTGCAGTGCTAAGGGAGCCTTCCTGGTTGGCCAAGGCTCCAAGTAGCTGGTACACTCACCTCTCAGCCGCCAAGTTGTGAACTCAAGTTCCCACTGCTGAGACCTCAGCACTCAATTGTGGCTGGCACCACACGGAGGCAGCATGACGCAGAGGATACTCTGGGTGAGATCTTAAGCTGAGAGTGCCCTTGGGTGAGAGATCCCACAAATTCTTCAGCCAGAGAGTAGTGAATCTGTGGAACTCTTTGCCGCAGGAGGCTGTGGAGGTTGAGTGTCTTTAAGACAGAGATAGATGGGTTCTTGATTAATAAGGGGATCTGGGTTTATGGGGAAAAAGCAGAAGAATGGGGATGAGAAAAATATCAGCCATGATTGAATGATAGAGCAGAGTCAATGGGCCGAGTGGCCTAATGCTGCTCCTATGTCTTATGGGATTGTGGAGTTAACCCTTTGAAGAAAAGCAGGGGTAGTCTTCTCGGTGTGCTGACTCCTATCCTCCAAACAACATCACAGAAGCTTATCACCTGGTCCTTTATTAGATTGCCGGTTGTGGGAGTTTGCTGTGCGTACAACAGCTGCCATGTTTCCTCCACTACAATACTGATGACACTCCAGAAAATGGATGTAATTGAATTTGCAAAGTTCTGAGGCTATGAAAGATGATTAAAATGTCACTATTTTATCTTACACTTATTGTTCAACCTACACCATCAGAACTTACTGACTGGCCGTTGATAGGTGATGGCCTAGTGATATTCACCCTCGATCATTAATCCAGAGACCCAGCTTATGTTCTGGGTTCGAATCCCATCACGGCAGATGGTGGAATTTGAATTCAATTAAAAAAAAAATCTGGAATTAAGGATCTACTGATGACCTTGAAGCCATTATCAATTGTCGTAAAAACCCATCTGGTTCCCTAATGTCTTTTCAGGGAAGGAAATCTGCCGTCCTTACCCAGTCTGGCCTAGATGTGACTCCAGAGCCACAGCTTGACTCTGAACTGCTGCCTTTGGGCAACTAGGGATGGGCAATAAATGTTAGCCAGTCAGTGACGCACATGTCCCACAAATGAATAAAATGAATCTCATTTGCTCTCTGTGGAATCTTGCTGTGCATAAATTAGCAGCTGCCTTTGCTTACATTACAATAGTGACAAACTTCAAAGGTTTGAACATTTGCTAAAAAAAGATTTGCTAATTGTACATGATATCCCAGAGGAGATATAAATGCTAGGCAATGTTTTCCTTTCCAAGAGTGCTTCCCAACCTTCTATTTTGCAGAGATTTCGTTCTATTAAAGCCCTTTATTAAAAATGAGAAATAAAAGCCATGACCAGGATTCATATTCTCAACAAAAATAATGGATGCGTGTGGTCTAACTGAACTCAATGGAACAGCACGGTGCCACAATGGATAGCAGTGCTGCCTCACAGCAACAGGAACCCGGGTTGATTCCAGCATCGGGTCACTGTCTGTGTGGAGTCCGAACATTCTCCCTGTCTGCGTAGGTTTCATCTGGGTGCTCCGGTTTCCTCCCACAATCTGAAGATGTGCAAGTTAGGTGGATTGGCCATGCTAAATTGTCCCTTTTAGTCCAAAGATGGTTATGTTAGGTGGATTAGCCATGCTAAATTGTCCCTTTTAATCCAAAGATGCATAGATAAGGTGGATTGGCTGTGGTCAATTGCCTGTTTTAGTCCAAAGATGTGAGGTTAGGTGGATTGGTCATGCTAAGTTGCCCCTTAGTGTCCAAAAATGTGTAAGTTAGGTGGATTGACCATGTTAAATTGTCCCCTAGTGTCCAAAGGTGTGTAGATTAGATGGATTGGCCATGCTAAATCGACCCTTGGTGTCCAGGGATGTTTGGGGGAATAGTGGGGTGCCTTAAATTACAGGGTAGTGGGGGGAGCTGGGAAAATGCTCTGTTGGGGAGTTGGTGCAGACCCGACAGGCCGCATGGCCTCCTTCTGCCTACAGGGATTCTATGATTCTGTGAACTGCTTTGGCAAGTGACGAGTCCCAGAAAAAAGTCCCAGAAAAAAAGAATCTCCAAAATCACGTAAGTCTAGGTTTTACTCATTCTATTTATTTTTTTCCTCTCTCCTTCCATTTTCTCCCCCTCTCTCTGAATACTGCTGCTATCTCCTGGGGAATGGTTCCACTGGACTTTTCCAGCACCTTCTGCGCCTTGTTCAAAAGCCTGCAGTTTGTGTATAAGCCGAGGAAGTGGCTTCCTGAAGAATATGAGGAAGAAGCTGGAGGCATCCACTTTGCCCTTTGAGTCTGCTCTGCTATTAGAGAAGATTGGTGTAGGATGCTGGTTAATGTTCAGTAGGTCTAAAGAAGCCTTAACAGTCACACTTAGATAAACTACATTTTAGTGATTTACAAATACACAGTAATGATTACAAGCTGGGAGATGTCACCATGCTGGCTCATACACACAGCTCTGTCCAATACTCCAGGTACAGGTCATGTGTCTCTTACTGTGCAGTTGGTACTGTGCTCCCTAGAATCCTTCCAGTACAGAAAGACACCATTCGGCCCATTGAGTATGCACTGACTCTCTGAAAGAGTATCTTATCCAGGTCAAATCTGATAGGGGCAGCTGGTCTCCAGCAGCCAATGAATGTGTCCCATAGGGATGGGTTCCCTATTGACCTGTTTGATGGCAAGTTGGGAAACCACTCCCCCCCCACCCCGTCCCCTCTCAGATGATCCATACGCTTCAAACAGACTTCTTGGAAATAATTTTTCTTAGAAACCTCGCAGTGCAGAAGGAGGACATTTGGCCCATCGATTCTGCACCAACTCACCAACAGAGCATTTTACCCAGGTCCAGCCCATCTTTTACCCACCTTTATATCCATAACCCTACATATTTACCCCCCTAATCTTCCTAACTTACACATCTTTGGACACTAAGGGGCAATTTAGCATGGCCAATCCACCTAACCTACACATCTTGGGACACTAAGGGACAATTTAGCCAAGAATCCCACTCAGGCCCTATCCATGTAATCCCACACATTTACCCTGATAATGCCTCTGACACTAAGGGGCAATTTAGCATGACCAATCCACCTAACCCATGCATCTTTGGACTGTGGGAGGAAACATGAGCACCCGGAGGAAACACATGCTGACACGGGGAGAACATGCAAACTTCACACAGGCAGTCACCTGAGGCCAGAATCAAACCTGGGTCCCTGGTACTGTGAGGTGGCAGTGCTAGCCACGCCGTCACCATCACCTCTCATCTCAGGGATCAGACTGGTGACCTTTAGTTGCACAAGGGCAAGTTGACAATCCGTAGCTGGTTATCCCAGCCTATCCCTATCCTATCTTCGGAACCCATCCCCAGGAATTCACTGCCTGGCCCTTTGGCTCATTTATCCCTGAGCTGAGGCCAATTGTAACGTACCGCTTGGGTGTAATCGAGCAGTTTTTAATGCCATGACTACAAGATGTGTTGGTTCGATGGATTAGCCAAGGAAAATGTGTCAGGTTATGAGACAGGGCAGGGGAGAGTGCCTGGGTAAGATATCCTATTTGAGTGAGAATCAATGCAGACACAATGGGCTGAATAGCCTCTTCTGCACCATGTGGATTCTATGATTATTAATGTTTATAAAGAAGTGTGATTCAGTTTTTCAGATACGCACAATGATTCCTGTTTAGGTTATAAATATTGAATACTGATCACTAAGAGAATAAAATATTAGCCCAAAGGCATAATCGAATATATTGCTGGGTTTCCCAATTCCAGCGAGGGTAGTGAGGATTGAATATTATTCAAATTAAAACTATGTATTTGAAAGGCAACCCCTTCCCCATCTTAAGTGTTCACTCCCTCCACCATCGGCACACAGTAGCAACAGTGTGGACCATGCATTTAGAAAGGTTCTTTTAAAAGCAGTTTCAAACCCTTGAGCTCTACAGTACAGGAGGACAAGGGCAGCAGATGCATCGGAAGGTCACTACCTGCAAGTTTCCCTCCAAGACACAGAACATGCTGAATTATATCGCCACTCCTTCACTGTCGATGGATCAAAAGCCTTCCTTAGCAGCACTGTGAGTCTATCTACACCACACTGCAGTTCAACAAGGCAGTTCACCCACCACCGTGGGGATGGATAATAAATGCTGTCCTAGCCAGCGACTCCCAAATCCCAAGAATGAACAGAAAGGAGCCACAGAAGGGGCTTTGGTCAGGCAAATTAACAAGGTACTTGGCATCCACCTATAATTCCACATTAACCAAGACTTAGACAATTGAATGAAGTGTATAGAACCAAATTAATGGTAACAGAACGTAGCCAGTATCTATAAAAACTGCCAAGTTTCAATAAAATTCCCCTTTTCCTTTCTTTGCAACATTACCAGGCTGAAAGAATTGGCAAGCGACCAGGTTTCTGGGTTTGTGCCTGTATCATGGTGGCATGTTGGTGGCACAGTGCCACAGTGGTTAACATTGCAGCCTCACAGCACCAGGGATCCAAGTTCGATTCCCGGTTTGGGTCACTGTATGTGTAGAGTTTGCACATTCTCCACGTGTCTGCGTCAGTTTCCTAAACGTGCTCTGGTTTCCTCTCACAGTCTGAAAGACCTGCTGCTTAAGTGCATTGGCCGTGCTAAATTCTCCCTCAGTGTACCCGAATCGGCGCCAGAGTGTACCAACTAGGAGATTTTCACATTGCAGTGTTAATGTAAGCCTAATTGTGACATTAATAAATAAACTTAAACTTAAATCTTGCATCTGTTCATCAGGACAACACAAGCCTCAGCCCGACACTCCCATTGCAGTACTGAGGGACTTCTGCACTGTCAGAGATTCCACCTTTTAGGTTGAGATGTTAAGCTGAGCAAACCACCCCTCCCCATCTGCCCTCTGTGATAAAAGATACCACAGAGGCAGCATAGTGACACAGTGGTTAGCACTGCTGCCTCACAGTGCCAGAGACCTGGGTTCGAATGCTGGCTTGGGTCACTATCTGTGTGAAGGTTGCTCCGTGTGTCTGCATGGATTTCCTCCGGTTTCTTCCCACAATCAAAAGATGTGTAGGTAAGGTAGATTGACCATGATAAATTGCCCCTTAGTGTTAGGAGGCATAGCAAGGTAAATATGCGGGAGTTACAGGAGTAGGGTCTGGGTGGCATTGTGGTCAATGCAAACTCGATGGGCTGAGTGGCCTCCTTCTGCACTGTAGGGATTCTATGATTCTATTCTATGATCCCAGTATTTCAGAAGTGCAGGGGAGTTCTCTGTATCCTGGCCAATGATTACACCTTAACCAGAATCTGGAGAGATGGTGGCATAGTGGCATTGTCACTGGACTAATAATTCAGAAATCCAGAGTAATGCTCTCTTCAAGTTCAAATCCTGCTATGGCAAATTCAAATTTTTTTTAAAATCTAGAATTAAACAGAAAGCATAGAAAATAGGAGCTGGAGGTGGCCATTCAGCCCTTTATTCCTGCTCCACCATTCATTATTATCATGGATGATCATCCAACTCAATAGCCTGATCCTGCTTTCCCTCCCCCATGTCCTTTGATTCTCTTTGCCCTGAGTGCTTCATCTAACACCCTCCTGAAAACAGCGCTGGCCATTGTCATCAGTAAAATTGTCAATTGTCATAAATGTCACTGATGTTCTTTAAGGAAGGAAATAGAAACATAGAATAGTGCAGAAAGAGCCATTCAGCCCTTCCAGTCTGCACTGACCACAATCCTGTGCAGGCCTATCCCCATAGCCTCATATATTCACCCTAACCAGTCCCCATCTGCCATTCTTATCCAGTCTGGCCTACACAGTGATGTGGTTGACTCTTACATGCTCTTTAAAATGGCCAAGCAAGCCGCTCAGTTCAAGGGCAATTAGGCAATAAATATTGGATGCTTACCTTCAGTGAATTAATAAAAATATTATTTAGACAGATTATACCTGTGATGGAGGGAGTGTTCACCAGCCTGATTCCTGGGATGGCAGGATTATCATATGAACAGAGCTGCACGATGGCACAGTGGTTAGCACTACTGCCTCACAGCGCTGGGGACCAGGATTCGATTCCCAGCCTCGGGTCACTATCTGTGTGGAGTTTGCACTTTTTGCCAGTGTCTTCTGGGTTTCCTCCGGGTGCTCCAGTTTCCTCCCACAGTCCAAAGATATGCAGGTTAGGTTGATTGGTCCAGTTACAATGCCCTTTAGTGACAGGGGTGGCTGGCAGGCTAAATATATGGAGCTAAGGGGATAGGGGCTGGGTTGGATTGTGGTCGGTGCAGATGTGATGGGCCAAATGGCTTCCTTTTGCAGTGCAGGAATTCTATAGTATGGGATAGAGCAGTTAGGATTGAGATGCAGCGAAACTTGATCACTCAAGTTAGTGAACCTGTGGAATTCTCTATTACAGAAGGCTGTGGAAGGCAAATCACTGAATATATTCAAGAAGGAATTAGATAGATTCCTTGACTTTAAAGATGTTGAGAGGAATGGGGAGGCCATGGGGTGATGGAGTTGAGGGTCAGCCATGATCATACTGAATGGCAGAGCAGGACTTGAAGGGCTGAATGACCTCCTCCAGCTCCCATTTTCTATCTTCCAATTATCTGGTCACCATCACAGCGCTGTTCCTGGGAGGATACTGTCCACTAATTGCCTGCTGCGTTTCTCTTAATGTTAGATCTGTTTCTGTACTTCAAAAAGTAATTAGAGAAAGGGGGAGTGATGTTACTGAAACAGAAAATACTCTGAGGGGGGGTTTGGCGATGCAGATGCTGAGAGGACTTCTCCTCCTAATGAAGAATCTAGAAACAGGAGGCACAGGTCTAAAACATGGAAAACAGAAGCAGGGGTAGGCCATTCAGCCCTTCCAGCCTAACCCACCATTCATTTTGATCATGGCTGATCATTGAATTCAATATTCTGATCCCCCCTTCCCTCCGTATCTCTTGATCCCCCCAAGAGTATATCTAATTTTTTCTCAAAATCATACAATATTTGGGCCTCAACTACTTTCTGTGGTAGTGAATTTCACACATTCACCACCTCCTGGTGAAGAAATTTCTCCTCTCCTCGGTTCTAAAAGGTTTATCCCTTATCCTCAGACTATGACCCCTAGTTCTGGACTCCCCCCACCATTGGCAACATTCTTTCTGAATCTATGACGTGGAGTTGCTGGTGTTGGACTGGGATGTGCACAATAGGAAGTCTCACAACACCAGGTTAAAGTCCAACAGATTTATTTGGTAGCACGAGCTTTCGGAGCGCTGCTCCTTCATTAGGTGAGTGCAGGTATATAAAGTGCAGCTAAATAAACCTGAATCTGAATAGAACTTCACTGCAAGTTCTGTGAGATTACTTACTGTTTCTGAATCTCCTCTTCTAACCCTGTTACAATTTTATAAGTTTCTATGAGGTCCCCTTTCACTCTTCTAAACTCCAGTGAATATAAATCTACAAGATTTATTCTCTCCTCACATGACAGACCTGCCATCCCAGGAATCGGCCTGGTAAACATTGGCTGTACTCCCTCTATAGCAAGGATATCCTTGCTCAGATAAGGACACAAAAACTGCACACAATATTAAGAAGTGGCGTCACTAAGACCCTAGGGACCAGGTCAGAAACTCCAAGGTATTTTATGAAGTTAACCTAGATTTCAACCTTTACATTTGATTTTGGCCTTACTAATGTCTTATATAATTACAGTAAAACATCTCTTTTCCTCTTGTCTATGAAAGCCAATATACCATTTGCCTTCTTTACTGTCTGCTGTATCAAAGCAGGGTCTCCCATTTCAGATGGAGATGAGGAAGATAATTTTTCTCTCTGAGAGGTTTGGCTCTATGGAGTTCTCTCCTCCAGTCAGTAGTGGGGGCGCTGGGTCATTGAATAGCTGAGGTAGACAAATTTTCAATCGACAAACGGGTCATGGATTCTGGGAGGCAGACAGGACAGTGGAGTTAAGGTCACTATCAGGTCAGCCACGATCTTATTGATAGGCAGAGCAGGCTGGAGGGGCAGAATGGACCATTCCTGAGGCTGTAATGTATAAATGCCAGTCTTTCTTTTTGGTGAATCTCCCCCTTCCTGTCTTCTTCTCCTCCCGCAAGCCTTTTGCTCTCCCTCTCTCAGCGGGTGGGGAGCGTCCCTGTGCACCGGCAGTAGTAAAATCCTGAGAACTTGTACAAAATAGTGGAGAACATGTCTCTGACTGCATCAACAGAAATGAAGTGCAAATGGTCAACAGCTTCGAGTTTCTAGGTGTCCAGATCACCAACAATCTGTCCTGGTTCCTCCACGCCACAATAGAATTAAGAAAGCCCAAAAACGCCTCTACTTTCTTTAGAGGCTAAGGAAATTTGGCACGTCTGCTAGAAATCTCAGCAATTTTTACAGGTGCACCATAGAAAGCATCCTGCCCGAATGTATCACAGCTCGGTATGGCTTCTGCTCTGTCCAAGGCCGCAAGAAACTATAAAGGGTTGTGAATGAAGCCCAATCCATCACGCAATTCAGCCTCCTATCTAATGACTCTGTCTACACTTCCCACTGCCTCGGAAAAGCAGCCAGCATAATCAAGGATCCCATGCACTCCAGATATTCTCTCCTCAACCATGTTTCATTGGGAAAAAGATACAAAAGCTTGAGGTCACGCACCAACTGACTCAAGATCAGCTTCTTCCCTTCTGCCATCAGACTTTTGAATGGATCGACCTTATATCAAGCTAATCTTTCTCTACACAGCTATGGCTGTGATACTAAATTCTGCACCCTCTCCTTTCTTCCCCCCCTATTTACTCAACGAATGGTATTCTTTATCTGTATAGTGCACAAGAAACAATACTTTTCACTGTATCCCATTATGTGACAATAATAAATCAAAATCAAAGAAAGATGAATTTGGGATTGATTACATGTAGCATGTGGGGAGGGGAGAGATTCAGCCCTCAATCTAACCATTACCAGCCGATCTCCAGAGAGAGATTTTTAATGATTAGCTGGATATAAGAATACAAGAACTAGGAACAGGAATCGGCCATCTGGCTCCTCGAACCTGCTCCACCATTCAATAAAATCATGGGTGATCATTTTGTGGACTCAGCTCCACTTACCCGTCCATTCACCATAACCCTTATTTCCTTTACTGTTCAAAAATCTATCTATCCTTGCCTTAAAAACATTTAATGAGATAGCTCAACTGACTCACTGGGCAGAGAATTCCACAGATCCACAATTCTTTTGTGTGAAGAAGTTCCTCCTCAACTCAGTCCTAAATCTGCTTCTCCTTATTTTGAGGCCATGCCCCCTAGATCTAGTTTCACCCGCCAATAGAAACAACTTCCCTGCTTCTAACTTATCTATTCCCTTCAAAATCTTTTACGTTTCTATAAGATCTCCCCTCATTCTTCTGAATTCCAATGAGTATAGCCCCATTCTATTTACTCTCTCCTTATAAGCCAACCCTCTCAACTCCGGAATCAACTTACTGAATCTCCTCTACAGCCCCTCCAGTGCCAGCATCCTTTCTCAAATAAGGAGACCAAAACTGTACACAGTATTCCAGGTGTGGCCTCACCAACACCTTACACAGCTACAACATAACCTTGCTGTTTTTAAACTCCATCCCTCTAGCAATGAAGGACATTCCATTTGCCTTCTTAATTACCTGCTGCACCTACAAACCAACTTTTTGCCAGTCATGCACAAGGACACCCAGGTCCCTCTCCCCAGCATGCTGCAATTTTTTACCATTTAAATAATGGTCCATTTTGCTGTTATTCCTACCAATGGGAATACCTATAAGAATTCCTATCAATAAGAAGATCTGGAGTTCCTGGGAATCTACGCAATAAATGGGATTGTGGGGTAGTTGAAGGAAAGGCCCTAAAAGAAAACTTAAATCTGGATTACATATTCTTGAGAGTATGTGTAAGATTAATCAACATATGCCATACAAAATAACAATGACATCGCATCAGCATTGATTACTCAGTCTCCTGTCAACCTACTTCTTAAAACTGTACCCACACATACATGAACTGTTATTCAGGAACCAAAAGGAATGAAATATCCCACTTCAAAAGGGTCCCGCTAATTATTAGCATTGCTGCCTCAACAGCGCCAGAACCCAGGTTCACTTGCAGCGTCAGGTGACTATCTGTGTGGACTTTGCACATTCTCCCCATGTCTAAGTGGGTTTCCTCTGTGGTTTCTTCCACAGTCCAAAGATTACAGAAGGAGGCCATTCGCCTATCGAGTCTGCACTGACAATAATCCCACTCCAGGCCCTATTCTCACAACCCCAGGCATTTATTCCTCTAATCCCTCTAACCCATTAATTTCGGAACACTAAGGGGCAATTTAGCTTGGCTAATCAACCTAACCTGAACATCTTTGGACTGTGGGAGGAAACTGGAGCACTCAGAGGAAACCCATGCAGGCATGGGGAGGATGTGCACACTGCACACAGACATTGACCCAAAATGGAATCGAACCCAGGTACCTGGAGCTGTGGGGTAGTAGTGCTTATCACTGCACCCAGATATGTGGGTTAGGCTGATTGGCCATGCTAAATTGATCCTAGTATCAGCGGGATTGGCAGGGTAAATGAGGGCTATGGAAATAGGGCCTGGGTGGGTTTGTGGTCAGCACAGACCCTATGGGCTGAATAGCCTCCTTCTGTACTGGAGGGATTCTTTGATAACGAGATGCCCTTCCTCACAGTGATCCTAATGGAGTGACTCCCTTTTTATCAGAGCTCCTCAGGGTCACATTACCACTTCAGCGAAAGCCCCTTTTAAAGGCATGAACTTGGTGATGCTACTGTCTACCTTTCAAAAACATTGTTCCATCCCTTACCCGTTATGAAAGAACTCCAGGCATGGATATTCTCTCTATGAAAAGCGACCTGATGATGCAACTTCCTATTTAAAAGGTTATTTAATATGGAAATTCCACACCCCCCTCCCCACTTAACATTTTATTAGTGTCACAAATAGCCTTACATCAACATTGCAATGAAGTTACTGTGAAAATCCCCAAGTTGCCACACTTCGGCCCCTATACAGGGACACTGAGGGAGAATTTAGCATGGCCAATGCACCCTAACCAGCACATCTTTCGGACTGTGGCGGAAACCAGAACACCCGGAGGAAACCCTCGCAGACACAGGGAGACACAGGAGACTCTGTACAGACAGTGACCCAAGCTGGGAATCGAACCTGGCTTCCCTGCGCTGTAACCACTGTGTCACAGGAATGATTAGGGCGTCCAAATGGGATTCTAATAAAGACATTCTCTGTTAGGCATCCTCTGATCAATTTTGTCAAGGTCCTATCTTTGAAACATAGAACAGTACAGCACAGTACAGGCCCTTCAGTCCTCAATGTTGTGCCAAGCTATGTCCAATCCCAAGATCAAGTTATCCCACACCCTATCAATTCTGGTGTACTCCATGTGCCTATCCAATAGCCACTTGAAAGTTCCTGAAGTGTTTGACTCCAATATCACAGCAGGCAGTGTATTCCACACCCCAACCACTCTCTGAGTGAAGAATCTACCTTGGAATCCATCCTATGTCCCACCATGAACCTTACAGTTATGTCCCCTAATAACAGCTTCATCCACCCGAGGAAATAGTCTCTGCTCATCCACTCTATCTATCCCCTCATCATCTTATAAACCTCTATTAAGTCGCCTCTCATCCTCCTCTGCTCTAAAGAGAAAAGCCCCAGCTCCCTCAACCTTTCCTCATAAGACCTACCCTCCAAACCAGGCAGCATCCTGGTAAATCTCCTCTGCACTCTCTCCAATGCTTCCACATTCTTCTTACAGTGAGGTGACCAGAACTGAACACAATATTCCAAAAGTGGTCTCACCAAAGTCTGGTATTGTTGCAGCATAACTCCACAGCTCTTAAACTCAAACCCCCTGTTAATAAACACTATAAGCTTTCTTCACGCTCTATCCAGTTGTGTGAACCTTCAAAGATCTATGGATATGAATCCCAAGATCTCCCTGTTCCTCCACATTCCTCAGAACGCTGCCATTGATCCTGTAATCTGTATTCAAGTTTGTCCTACCAAAATGAATCACCTAGCACTTATCAGGGTTAAAATCCATTTGCCACTTTTCAGCCCAGCTCTGCATCCTATCAATGTCTCTTTGCAGCCTGCACAAGTCCTCCATCTCATCCACTACTCCACCAATCTTGGTGTCATCAGCACATTTACTAACCCACCCTTCAGCCCCTTCTTCCAAGTCATTGATAAAAATTATAAACAGCAGAGGACTGAGCACTGTTCCATGTGGGACACTACCGGTAACTGGCCTTCAGTCTGAAAATTTTCCTTCCACCACCACCCTCTGTCTTCAACGAGACAGCCAGTTACTAATCCAATCGGCCAAATTTCCTTCGATCCCATACCTCCTTACCTTTTTCATGAGCCTACCATGGGGAACCTATCTTGTACAATTCCAAGAACAAGTACAAAGAACAATATAGCACAGGAACAGGCTCTTCGGCTCTCGGAGCCTGCACTGACCATATGTTCCTACCTAGACCATCCGTTTGTATCCCTCTATTCCCAGTCTGCTCATGTGGCTATCTAGATAAGACTTAAATGATCCTAACACGCCTGCCTCAACCACCTTGCTTGGTAGTGCATTCCAGGCCCCCACCACCCTCAGGTAAAATACGTCCCTTGCATACCTGTATTGAACCTTGCCCCCCCTTACCTTGAACTTGTGACCCCATTTTTGACCTTGGTAAAAGCTTCCAATGTTCACCCTATCTATGCCCTTCATAATTTTAGTTCTATTAGGTCCCCCCTCAACCTCCATCTTTCCAGGGAGAACAACTCTAGTTACTCAATCTCACCTTATAACTAAGACCCTCCATACTAGGCAACATTCTGGTAAACCTTTTCTGCACTCTCTCAAAAGCCTCCATGTCCTTCTGGTAGTGTGGCGACCAGAACTGAATGCAGTATTCCAAATGTGGCCTAACCAACGTTCTATATAACTGCAACATCTTATGCCAATTTTTATACTCTATGCCCCATCCAATAAAGGCAATCATGTATATGCCTTCACCACCTTTTCCTCTGTGTTGCCACCTTTAAGATCTGTGGTCTTGCACACTCAGATCCCTCTGTATGTCTATACTCCTGATGGTTCTGCCATTTATTGTACAGCAAACCACCCTCCCCCCCTGCATTAGATCTACCAAAATGCATCACTCACATTTTTCTGGATTAAATTCCATCTGCCATATCTCCACCCAATTTTCCAGCCTATCTATATCCTGCTGTATACTCTGACAATATTCATTACTATCCACAACTCCAGCAATCTTTGTGTTATCCGCAAGCTTACTAATCAGACCAACTGCATCTAAATCATTTATATATATCACAAACAGCAGAGGTCCCAGTACACATCCCTGCAGAACACCACTAGTCACATATCTCCAGTTAAAAAAGATCCTCCACTGCTACCCTCTGTTTTCTATGGCCAAGCCAGTTCTGAATCCATCTAGTAAGTTCACCTTTGATCCTGTGTGATTTAATCTTTTGCACCAGCCTGCCCTGAGGGACCTTCTCATATGCTTCACTATAATCCATGTAGACGAGATCCACGGCCCTTCCCTCGTCAATCATTTTTGTCACCTCCTCAAAAAACTCAATCAAATTTGTGAGGCATGACCTCCCTCATTGTCTATCGCTAATGTGACTATTCTGTTCTAAAGGTGTACAGATCCTATCTCTAAGAATCCTCTCCAACAATTTCCCTACCACGGATGTCAAGCTCACCAGCCTATAATTACCCAGGTTATCCTTGCTACCCTTCTTAAATAACAGGACGACATTCGCTATCCTCCAATCTTCTGGTGCTTCACCTGTGTCCAATGAGGAGACAAAGATTTCTGTTAGAGGCCCAGCAATTTCATCTCTTGTCTCCCTCAGTAATCTAGGATAGATGCCATCTAGCCTTGGGGATTTGTCTACCTTAATGCTTCCTAAAACACCTGATTTGTTCTAATGGGTCTACACATCTCTCCGAGATACTACCAATTAATGTGTCCGTCTCCTTTGTATTCATTAAGATCTCACCTAGTTCCTTGGGTTCTAAGCATAATTCCCCTCCTTTGTTCTCGAGAGATCCAACTCTTTCTCTGACAACCCTCTTGTTCCTAATGTATGTATAAAATGCCTTGGGATTTTCCTTAATCTCGTCTGCCAAGGACATTTCATAACCCCTTTTTGCCCTTCTAACTTCCTGTTTGAGTTTGTTCCTATTTTCTCGGTGTTCCTTCAGTGCTTCCTCTGCTTTTAGCCGCCTTGATCTTATGTGTGTCTCTTTTTTCTTTTTCTCCCTCCCTAAATCTCTCAACCTTTCTAAGTCTCTGTGGCTTTCTATAACCCGTGCCTCAAAACTTATCCATTTGATCAGGCTAACTGGTGCGAATCTTATCAGATTTTTAACAAAAGTTTTTTATAGGATGTGGGTGTCGTTGGTGAGACAAATATTTATTGCCTATCCCTAATTGCCCTTGAACTACCATGTGGTGTAGATGGACCATGGTGCTGTTAGGAATGCAGTTGCAGGATGTTAATCCAGTGACTGCCAAGGACCGATGATGTATTTCCAAGTCAGGATGGTGAGTGGCTTGGAGGGGAACCTGCCAGTCCCGGGTTCAAATCCCACCATGGCAATTGGTGATATCTGAACTCAGTAACAACAAATCAGGAATTACAAGAGTTGTGATGACCATAAAAACATTGTCAATTGTCATAAAAAAAAATCTGATTCACTGATGCCCTTTTCAACATCATGTGCAGCCCACAGCCCAAGGACAGGCTATTTGGCCAAACTGGCCTATGCTAGTATCATTGACATACCAATAAAACAAAATATCACCCTTGCTGGAAATCTGAAATAAAAACGCTGATAAGCTCAGCAGGCCTGGCAGCACCTGTGGAGAGAGAAACAGACTTGACCTTCTGAGTCTGTGTGTCTCTTCTCCAGAGTATCTTACACACCTGAAGAACAGTCATTCCAACTGGGACATCAACTCTGTTTCTCTCTCTGCTTTTTTCGTTCATTCCCATTGGCAGATCCATATATCTCTTCCTCCCTCATGCCTATGATGGAATGATAGAATCCCTGCAGTGCAGAAGGAGGCCATTTGGCCCATCGAATCTGCAACCATGCCCTATCCCCAAAACTCCATTCATTTATCCTAGCTAGTTCCCCTGACACTAAGGGGCAATTTAGCATGGTCAATCCATCTAATCAACTTGCCTTTCAGATCATGGGAGGAAACCAGAGCACCTGGAGGAAACCCATGCAGACATGGAAAGAACGTGCAGACTCCACACAGGCAGCCACCCAAGCCGTGAATCGAACATGGATCCCTGGCACGGAGAGGCAACAGTGCTAACCACTATGCCACAATGCTGTCTCCTATCTGATCTCCAGCAAACAAGGCTCCAGATGGGTGACCTGTGGTCAGAAAACTTACATGCAGCACGGTGGCAGAGTGGGTTAGCACTGTTACCTCACGGTGCCAGGGACCCGTGTTCAATTCCCCACTTGGGTCACTGTCTGTATGGAGTCTGCATGTTCTCCCACAATCCGAAAAAACATGCTTGTTAGGTGCAGTGGACATGCTAAATTCTCCCTTTGTGTAACTGAGCAGGCACTGGAGCACTCCCCCGGCCATGTTATGTGGGTTTCCTCCAGGGACTCCTGTTTCCTCCCACAGTCCGTAAGACGTGCCGGTTAAGTGGATCGGCTAAATTCTCCCTCAGTGTACCCGAACAGGTACCGGACTGTGCTGACTAGAAGATTTTCACAGTAACTTCATTGTGGTGTTAATGTGACACCAATAAATAAACTTAAATTAACTTTTTCTAAAAAGACAAAGAAACAAACAATGCACTGAATAATAAGTCCTCCTGGGACTCAGCATCCTTTGCGCAGCACTTTGCAAGCAAGCCGTTTAAACCTAAGCAGGAAATATATTTTATGTATGGCATGGCGAGAGTAATATCTCTGCCCCCTGATGTGCAGTGAAATCAAAAATGATAATTGAATGCATTAAGATACTCACTGACAGCTGCGATGCATTTCTTAAACAACACTAAACCTCCAAAAAAAAGCCTCATCATTAATCATATCACATATTGATCGATTAACTTTAAATAACTGAAAGAAGTGAAACTTCTGTTTCAGTGGATTACGAGGCTTTTAAACTGGTGTTTGTTTTTAAGTATATTTATTTATCAGTGTCACAAGTAGGCTTACATTAACGCTGCAACAAGGTGGCAAGATAGTTAGCAGTGCTGCCTACAGCGCCAGGACTCCGGGATCAATTTGTGCAGAGTCTGCATGTTCTCCCCGTGTCTGTGTGGAGTCTCCTCCAGGTGCTTCAGTTTCCTCCCACTGTCTAAAGATGTGCAGGTTAGGTTGTTTGGCCATGCTAAATTGACTATAGAGTCCGGGGGATTAGTTGGATAATTATGTGGGGTTATGGGAATAGGGCTTTTGTGGGATTATGGTCTGAACAGACGTGATGGGCCGAATGGCCTCTTTCTGCACTGTAGAGATTCTATGATTCTAAGTTACAATTGAAGTCCCCTCGTATACGGCTGTGACAGATATTTCCCTCATTCTGCGATAGAGGATTATTTGGAATTTGGGCAAATTCCATCCACTTTTTCCCTCCATGAGTCTTACAGTTAGCGCTGTTATCTCACAGTGCCAGGGATCTGGGATCAATCACTGCTTCAGGTTACTGTCTGCGTGGAGTCTGTATGTTCTCCCCACGTCTGTGTGGGTTTCCTACAGGTGCTCCAGTTTCCTCCCACAGTCTAAAGATGTGCGGGTTAGGTTGATTGGCCATGCTAAGTTGCCCCTTAGAATACCAGTCTAATGCGTCGATTAGAGAGATTGATTGGGTAAATATGTTGGGTTACAGGGGTAGGGCCTGGGTGGGATTATTGTCAGTGCAGACTCGATGGGTTAAATGGCCTCCATTGCACTGCAGAGATTCTGTATTTCTATGAATAACTCACCAGTGACCGAGAGTGACAGTAATTTGTTCATCAGCTGATTAGACCCAACAAAGTCCATGTGAAGGGTCATGTTGATCAAACTCCAGCTCAGCCTAATGCCAAGAAGTACAACTTCACAAAAGACGTGCTGGTTAGGGTGCATTGGCCATGCTAAATTCTCCCTCAGTAAAACCTAAGAGGCGCCAGATAGTAGCAGCTAGGAGATTTTCACAGTAATTTCATTGCAGTGTGAATGTAAACCTATTTGTGACACCAATAAAAAAGCCTTAACTTCACCTTCAAGACCCTGCCATTTCACTTGGGCTTGGAAGCAGCAAAGACAAGTTCACTCTATTTGGGTGCTGGGGGTTGGTTAGCCTCTATCAACTCTAGAAACTCGATTCAATAACCAAATGGCTGATAGGCCAAACAATAAGGGAGTTTTCCTTTGTTTGTTCATGGGATGTGGGCATCAATATCTATGGCAGCATTTATTACCCATTTCCTAATTGCCCTTGAGAAGGTAGTGGTAAGCTGCTATCTTGAACCATTCCAGTCCGAGTGGAGTAGGTACCTTCCCAATGATGTCAGGGAACGAGGTTTAGGATTTTGACAGGACAACAGTGAAGGAACGGCCAATATATTTCCAAGTCAGGGTGGGGAACGACCTGGAGGGGAATTTGCAAGTGGTGGTGTTTCCATGTGTCTCTTGCTCTTTAAGATGGTAGTGGCCGTGATTTTAGAAGATGTTGTTGAAGGAGTCTTGATTAGTTGCTGCACAGCATCTTGTAGATGGTACACACTGCTGCTACTGCGTATCCAAGATGGAGGGAGTGGATGAGGTGCCAATCAAGTTACAAAAAGGGTTTCTGGAAAATAACGAAAGGGAAATGCTTGAAGCCGCAAATGCATACTGCTACCATGTGTGTAGTTTCTTAAAGCACTGCAGTTTGCCAACAATATTTACTTATATTGATATAGCATTTCTAATGTAGCGAGACATTCCAAGGTGATATACTGGACTACAGTCAGGTAGAAATTGACAGTATCATAGAATCATGGAATCTCTACCGTGCTGAAGGAGGTCACTTGGCCCATTGAGATTGCATTGACACCAATTCCACCCAGGTCCTAACCTGTAACCCCACATATCTGCCCTGTTAATCTCACTGGCACTAAGGGGCAATTTAGCATGGCCAATCTCCCTACCCTGTACATCTTTGGACATTAAGGGGCAATTTAGCTTGGCCAATCTCCTTACCTGTACATGTTGGTCTCTATATGTCATTAGGACGTTAGGATGGCGGCGTGGGCTCGTTGGGCCGAAGGGCCTGTTTCCCGTGCTGTGTTGCTCTTTGTTCTTTGTTCTTTGTTTATCTTTGGACACTAAGGGGCAATTTAGCGTGGCTAATCCCCCTATCCTGATCTTTGGACTGCGTGAGGAAATGGAGTACCCAGAGGAAACCCATGCTGACATGGGGAGAACTTGCAGACTCTGAACACTCATTGATCAGAAGCTGGGATTGAACCTGGGACCCTGGCACTGTGAGGCAGCAGTACTAACCACCATGCCACCCATAAAGCAATTGAATCATAGAATCCCTACAGTACAGAAGGAAGCCATTCAGCCCATTTTGTCTGTACCAACCACAATCCTTAATCCTGAATACCTAGCAGTTACCCTGTTAAACCCCTGACATTAGGGTCAATTTAGCATGGTCAGTTCCCCTACCCTGCATATTATTGGACACTAAGGAACAATTTAGCATGGCCAATCCACTAACTTGCACATCTTTGGAGTGTGGGCGGAAACTGGAGCACCTGGAGGAAGCCCATGTGGATACGGGGAGAATGTGCAAACTCCACACAGACAGTGATATGAGACTGGAATTGAATCTGGGCCCCTGGCGCTATGAAGCAGCAGTGGCCATGCTAAATGGCTGTGCCAACTTTTCTGCCCAGTTTTGAACATTTGAGGTGAATGTGATAACCACTTCACCGCAAAGGAGATATTATGGCAGATGGTCAAAGAGGCAATTTTTGAGCAGATTCTTTAAAAAAAGCTTGGAGATTTAGGGATGGGATCCTATGTCTTAGGCCCAAGCTACTGAAGGCACAGCCACCAATGGAGAATAAAGGGAATTGGAGAATGGACAACTCTATTGTTACACTGTCTGCATTGTATGTGTGTGTAAACTTTGGACATATTAGTGAAAAAAAAATAAATCACACACAAAAAAGTATGAAGAGAACAGTGAGTTGTTCTCCAGCACTATCATCCATCACCCACGGGTAGCATGCTTGCTGACTTAACCAGCCATTATATCATTTGCCACTGTCATTAATTAATTAGTGTTGTTTATCAGGATGCATCCAAATGGTCGACTGTGCTAATCAGATTCAGAGATGAAATTGTTGGAAATAGTTAGCCAAGGAAAAGGGGAGAGGTAGAGAGAGGAGAGAGAGGAGAGAAAGAGAGGTGGGGGGGAGGAAGAAGTGGGAAAGAGCAAGAGAGAGAGATAGAAGAAATAGAGAGGGGAAGGATAGAGATAAAAAAGGAACAAGGGAGTGAGAGAAGGAGAAATAGAAAAGGGGGAGGAGAGAGAAAAAGAGGAATGAGGGAGTAAGAAAAGGAGAAATAGAGAGGAGAGGAAAGAGAAGAAGAGGAACAAGACAGAGTGTGAGACAGAAAAATAGAAAGAAGAAGGAAAGATAAAAAGGGGGATGAGAGAAAGTGAGAAAAGGAGAAATAGAGAAAGGGGGAAAGAGAAAAAGAAGAATGAGAGAATGTGAGAGAAGGAAAAATAGAGAGGGGGAGGAAAGAGAAGAAGAATGAGAGTGCAGGAGAAATAGAGGAGAGGGAAGAAAAAGAGGAACGAGAGTGAGAGAAGGAGAAATAGAGAGGGGGAGAGGAAAGAGAGAAAGAGGAATGAGAGAATAAGAGACGGAGAGTTGGAGAGAGGGGGAAAGAGAAAAAGAACGAGAGAGTGAGATGGAGAAGTAGAGAGAGGAGAGGAGATTGAAAATGGAGAGAGAGAAGGAGAAAGAGAGAAGGGGGAGGAAAGAGAAAAAGAGCAAGAGAGACAGGGGAAAGACAAGGAAGGGAGAGTAGGAGAGTCTGACCTGGTACATAACAGACTGAAGTTTATGTTAAACAATATCAGATGCCGCCAGCAGATGAACTCCTGTCCTCCTGCAGGTCCCTGCTGATTAAAATGGTTTTGTTCAGCCGAGCTGTGGCGAGCTAGCGAGAACGTCCACAAGATAACGAACATTTTGTGCACGATTAACCCAGGGTCACTCCGTATCAGATGGAAATTGCAAGTCAAGAGTTCCCCTGGGGGGGGCTTCCCCCACATGGCCTCACGATTCCCCAGTCCCTAGGAAGCGATGCCTGCCACAACTGTGAGCTGGGGGGAGGAGGGAAGAATGCTTGGCTCACACATTCCAGGAGAGGTGAGATTATTCCTAACCATCTTTAACCCGTGTGGGATTATCAGCAAATTGTACTGGCTTTGTAAATCTGTATACTAGGCCTCGTCGACTCAAGATGAAGTTAAAACACTCCAACCATCCGAATTAACCCTGATTTTAAAAAATATTAAGTATCTCAGCCAAGCAGAAACTGTTTCTTTTTCCCTCCTCCATAAATATTTATGAATTAGTGTTTACAGATTGCATAAACCGAGACTGAAATCCTAAAAATCAAGAGGCAGGTCTGTAATTCAAAGCTTTAAGAGGTTGCATGGTTACAGCAGAATCCAGACACGCTACAAGCGTCTCCCCCTCTCTCTCTCTGTGGTCAGTCGTTATACTGCTGGCACATTCAAATCTGTATTATCTGCCTGGCTGCTTTTAAAGTTTCCAGGCCTTCATGGTTTGACCTGTTCTTGTGCCGTTCTATTATGAAAACACACACAAACACACACACATACATACACAAACACACGCAGAGACACGCATAGTGCATTGACATCTAACATATCAATGGCAAAGCAATAGACTACATCTTCCAATCTCAAAGTGCAAAGTCCCCCCATCTCTCTCTCTCTCACACACACACACTCACACAGTCTCCTCTGAAATCACTTCCTTGTGGCTATTTACACTAACTCAGAAGTCGGGCATTCATATAATGTCTACTTAGCATTTTTTTTTACAAGCGATGATTCTAGTCTAAAGAGGAAGGAAGGAAGGGATGGTAGGCTTATTTATTTAATTCTCTCTCTCTCTGTATAAAGGATTGATGGTTGAGAAATTGTACCGTTACCTTTTGCAAGTCACACATCCTGGATGGCCAGCGAGGTTCCCATTCCTTGTCTGGTGAGAGTGATGGCCAGGGGGTGGGGAAGGAGGGGAGAGGAGGGGGGAGGGAGAGGAGGAGGGGGTTTCTCCTTGCTCTTGCACGGGAGTCAGTCTGCCTCGGTGGAGCAGTCTCTCTCTCTCTCTGTATCTCCTTTAGTAGATTTGCCTTCTACCAGAACTGCTGCCTCCCCTGCTCTGGAACAAGGAGTGAAATAAAAATGCTGCCGTCATCGGCAGCGGAGCTGAGATGTTCAAAAAAAAAGCCCCCAAAACAAATCTCAGCACTGGATGTAGCATTTACACACACACACACACACACACACACAGAGGCACCAACTGGATAAACAAGAGGGGGGATAGGGACAAAGACACACACACAGAAAAATTAATCGACACGAATGCACACACACAAAAAAAAGACCCACAGACCCTGTTTGCTATTCTCCCCACCACCTCCTGCAGCTCAAACCGAGGAGAGAGAGAAAGAGAGAGAGGTTTCCTTTGCGGGGAATTACACTGTGCCCATCAACCAGGGAACTAGCCAGGGTGCTGAAACCTCCAGCCAGCCAGCCGACCGGCCAGCCCCCACCTCCCTCCCCAGAAGTAGACTCCGCGTTACAGAAACGTGCTCAGAAACATGAGGACGGTCTTAATATAGAAGCAGCAATGCTTGCTTGCAATCATTTTGCCGGCGATAATTAAATCCTTGCCTTTTACTTAAGGGTGGTCTGAGGTTATTTATATGCTTCTGGTGTGTATGTGTGTGTGTGTATGTGTCGTGGCCTCAGACCCTTGCTTTCGATACCAGTAAACCAGGCGCAGATTTCAACAGCTACTTCACACGCGATTTTATTCTCCTTGTTAAGGTGGCGGGTGGGGGAAATCCACCCACCCTCAAACCCCCTTCCCCCACCTTGCCTTCGCTGTATTTACACTATTAAATCGCCTTAACGAATGCTGCATTCGGTTCCCTGCATGCAAAATATTTCGGCTAGTCACGACTTACTGTAGTTTATCTGGTGTGTGTGTGTGTGTGTGTGTGTGCGTGTGCCAATAACCATTTTCTCTGGGCACTGGTGTCCTAGTTGAATATGCTTTGTTGGATTCTCCAGAAGAAGTCGATCTTTTGATCTTCCTTACAAAATAAAAAGAGAACAAAATGATAAGATCAAACTCATTGGATTCTGAAATAATGCAGCAGGAGATATTGAGAATGAAGATACCAGCCGGTTCCACAGGGTTACTTTTAATTTTAAGTAATGATTACAGCAGGAGAACATGGTATATGCTTATTTAGCTACCTGAGATGCATTGTAAGCATATCTAACCCACATTCTCCCTCTCTCCAACAGCAACCCCCTCCCTCCCTGACATTTTCTGAATGATGCTTGTAAAGGATCCCAAGCCACTATTGCCAGGAGAGAAAGGATTTCCCCCAGTGACCTGACCAGCCTCCATCCTTCAGTCAAGAGGACTCCGAGTCAGTGGACTGGTAAACATTCAAGAATTCTGCAACCAACTTAAATGGGTACACCACCATAGTAATAGACTTCATTTGTAAATGTGTGGCCAAATTCCCCTCCGATTTGATTTTCAAGTGTCCACTGATACCTCCGTAGTGGGTCGGATGTCAAACAATAATGAGATGGAGTTCAGGAAAGGGACAGAGGGTGGAATTCTCCAGTCGCGTTGGTCTAAACATGGGAAATTCCCACCTGACTCTCAATGAAGTTTCACATTGTCCATAACCCGCCTGCTAAAATTTAAATAGCGGGCAAAATGGAAGAATTCCAGCCAGGGAATCTGGTGAACTGGTGCGGCGACAATAATCTCTCTCTCAATGTCAACAAGATGAAGGAAATTGTCATCGACTTCAGGAAGCATAGTGGAGGACATGTCCCTGTCTGCTTCAATGGGGATGAAGTAAAGAGAGAGCTTCAAACTTTTAGATGTCCAGATCACCAACAACGTGTCCTGGTTCCTCCATGCTGACACTATAATTAAGAAAGTCTACCAATGCCTTTACTTTCTCAGAAGACTAAGGAAATTTGATATATCCACTTTGACTCTCACCAACACTTAAAGATGCACCAAAGGAAGCATCCTTTCCGGATGTATCACAGCTTGGTATGGCTTCTGCTCTGACCAACATCGCATAAAACTACAAAGGATTATGAATGAAGCCCAGTCCATCACTCAAACCAGACTCCCACTCATTGGCTCTGTCTACACTTCACGATGGATTGGAAAGGCAGCCAGCACAATTAAAGACCCACGCACTGAGGACAATCTCTCTTCCACCTTTTTCCATCGGGAAAAAGATACAAAAAGTCTGAAGTCACATGCCAACCAAGAACAACTTCTTCCCTGTTGCCATCAGACTTTTGAATGGACCTACCTCGCATTAAGTTAATCTTTATCTACACCCTAGCCAGGATTGTAAAATTACATTCTGCGCCCTCTACTTTTCTTCTCGATGTACAGTATGCTTTGTATGGAAAGCACGCAAGAAACAATACTTCTCACTAGATGCTAATACATGTGACAATAATTTTTCAAATCAAATCAAATAGTAAGTGCATAGAAGACTGTGTCAAAAAAGCTAACCTGAGTGTTTTCCAAACAGAAACCATGGATGAACAGGAATATTATTGCCGACTAGAAGTCCAGGGCTGAGTCGTTCAAGGTAGGTGACCCTGACTTATACAAGAAATACAGATCAGACCTACGGAGCAGAGTCTCAAATATACCAAGATACAAGACCTGACCAAGCTGGAGTCCCAGGCTAACCAAACCAACACCCACCGATTATAGTAGGTCTGCAAGACATAACAGGCTACAAGGTGAAGGTGAGTAGAATCGTGAGCAACAATGCACCTCCTCCCTGTCCTCAATGCGGTCAACGCATTCTATGTTCATTTGAGCAAGAGATCAGCAACAGCATGCTTTCCACCCTAAGAACCTTGGTCGAACTGGTAGCTGAAGTCATCATTACAGACATCAGATCAGCCTTCTTGAAAGTTAACATAATGCCACTGGCCTGGATGAGGTAACCAAATGAGCACTCAGATCCTATGGGGAACAGCTGGAGGGGAATATTTGTAGGAAATGCTTCACTCAGGTTGGCTGATGCATTTGCCTGCATCGTAAGTATAGCAGCACGGTGGCACAGTGCTTAGCACTGCTGCCTCACAGCTTCAGGGACCTGGGTTCAATTCCCAGTTTGGGTTACTGTCTGTGTGAAGTCCGCATGTTCTCCCCATGTCTGCATGGTTTTCCTCTGGGTGCTCCAGTTTCCTCCCAGACTTCAAAGATATGCAGGTTAGGTTGATTAGCTATGATATATTGGCCCTTAGTATCAGGGGATTAGAAGGTTAAATGTGTGAGGTTATGGGGAAAGGGCTTGGGTGGGATTGTGGTTGCTGCAGATATGATGGGCTGAATAGAACACAGAAAACTACAGCACAAACAGGTCCTTTGGCCCAAAAGTTGCGCTGATCATATCCCTATCTACTAGGCCTACCTATAACCCTCAATCCCATTAAATCCCATGTACTCATCCAGTAGTCTCTTAAAAGACCCCAACTAGTTCACCTCCACCATCACCAACGGCAGCCAATTCCACTCACCCACCACCCTCTGGCCTCCTTCTGCACTGTAGGGATTCTATAATTTACTTCAGAACTAATTATTGCCTGCAAGACATTTTGGATTGCCATGAGCATGTAATAAATGTTTCTCATTTTATGAGACAGAGAGGCTCATTAAAACTCAATGGGGACCTAATGCTTGGCATGGTGGCACAGTGGTTAGCACTGCTGCCTCACAGCTCCGGAGAGCTGCATTCAATTCCTGACTTGGGTGACTGTGTGGAATTTGCACATTGTCCCCATGTTTGCATGGGTTTCTTGCAGGTGTTCGCTTCCCTGCCATACTAAAGTATCCCTTAATGTCTTAAAATGTAGGTCAGATGGAATAGCCATGGGAAATGGGGGATTATCGGAATAGAGGGCCTGAGTAAGATGCTTTGAAGGAGAGTCAGTGTAGACTCGATGGGCTGAATGGCCTCACCTGCACTGTAGGGATTCTATGATTTTATGACTTGTAGTCTAACATAGGTTAATCAAGTCAAACTCTGGCTGGGTCATTTTGTCAAATAAACAATTGAGACTATTACATCATAATCCAAATAAGGTCGATTCGTGTCTTAAATCCATTTACTACCTTTGGTTCTGAAACCCCAAACAATATATTTATCTAATGGGAATTTTAACACTTTGAAATGTGTCAGCGGTGCTTGGGGAGATGCTGCTCAAGTGGTATTATCCCTAGACTATTAATCCAGAAGTTCATGGCATGTTCTAGTGACCTGGGTTCAAATTCAGCCATGGCAGATGATGGAATTGGAATTAAATTATATTAAAAAAGTTTTAAAATTTATTTATTAGTGTCACAAGTAGGCTGACCTGAACACTGCAATGAAGTTACTGTGAACATCCCCTAGTCGCCACACTGGGCCTACCTTATATTAAGCCGATCTCTTTCTGCAGCCTAGCTATGACTGTAACACTACATCCTGCACCCTCAACTTTCCCTGTCTTCTATGTACTCTATGAATGGTATGCTTTGACAGCATAGAGCGCAAAAAACAATACTTTTCACTATCCCAATACACATAACAATAATAAACCAAATCAAATCAAATCAATAATTGGTCTGTTTTGATTTTTAAGATCATGTTACTTGGTCCACAACAGATAATATTTTGACATTACAGAAACACAGAAGATAGGAGCAGGAGGAGGCCAGTTGGCCCTTCGAGGCTGCTCCGCCATTCATTGCGATTGCGACTGATCATCCAACTCAACAGACTAATCCCGCTTTCTCCCCATAACCTTTGATCCCATTCACCCCAAGTGCAACTTGCAACTGCCTCTTGAATGCATTCAATGCTTTGGCATCAATTACTTCCTGTTCTATCCACCCTATCGGAGCTTTTTGACATTTTAAAGACCTCAAATCAGTTCCTTTTTAACCTTCTAAACACAGCCAAGGCAAATGAGAAAAAAAAAGTCACCTGCTTGCTTACGTCACAAGGCAATAAAGACCTGAATATCTATTCAACCTGTCCTCCGAGCTTAACCTTTTGCTGTTTCTCAGAAATTCCATGCACAGCCTAGTTTACAATATTTCCTTGATTAGGCTTACATTACTTCAGTTATAAACTATGGTTATCTATAGTTTAATTACCTGACGTGTTAAGACACTGCTCCCTGAATGCTCTTGTTTCCTTCAATTTACGAAACACTTCTTAATTGGTGTCTTGGGTTAATTTCCATATTAGCTGTCGCCCTGCTCACTGGAGCCTTACCCCTGTGCACATTAGCACTACAGATGGCTCTGCTTTGCTGAACACTTTCACACCTAATTTCTGACACGACACCAGCAACCTGTTGAAAGGTAACAGACAGAGCACACCAGATGCTGCACAGCAATCTCACGAATAACTTTTGATAAAAAGTCTGAAAAGTCTACAGTGTCAATTTAACATTAGACATCACCATCCAGCAAGGTGGCACCATGGTTAGAACTGCCATCCCATAGCACCAGGAACCCAGGTTCCCAGCTTGGGTAACTGTCAGTGTGGAGTTTGCACATTCTTCCTGTGTCTGTGTGGGTTTCCTCCAGCTGCTCTGGTTTCCTCTCACAATCCAAAAGACATGCTGGTTAGGGTGCATTGGCCGTGCTAAATTCTCCCTCAGTGTACCCAAAGGGCGCTAGTGTGGCGACTAGGGGATTTTCACAGTAACTTCATTGCAATGTTAATGTAAGTCTACTTGTGACAGTAATAAATAAACTATAAATTAAAATGTCTGCAGCATCAGTTTAACATTATACATCACCATCTAGCATGGTGGCAAATCTTTTGGACGGTGGAAGGAAACCAGAGCACCCAGAGGAAACGCAAAACAGACAGGGGGAGAATGTGCAGACTCTGCATAGACAGTGACCTGAGGCCGGAATTGAACCCAGGTCCCTGGCGCTGTGAGGCAACATGCTAACCACTGTGCCACCATGACACCCTATCAATTTGCACATAGACAGATCCCACGCAAAACTTAAATTCAATGAAGCACATCTGGAATTAAGTATCTACTGATGACCATGAAACCGTCGTTGGTTATGGGAAAAATCCATCTGGTTCATTAACGTCCTTTAGGGAAAGAAATTTGCCATCATTACCCAGTTTGGTCTGATTCCAGAGCCACAGCAATGGGGTTGACTCTCAATGGCCTCTGAAGTGGCCAAGTGGGCAACTCAGTTCAAGGGCAATTTTAGGTGGGATTCTGACTTTGTGGGGGTTCAGTCATAATCCCACAGATGTGGCTTTGCACCATTTGCTCTTCAGCCAAGCACACATACTGAATGTCTGAGCTTGCGGTTCCTCTCGTACCCAACAGGATTACTATTGCAACAACAATATCTGAGAAGTTGCCTGTTAACCGTTGCTACAAATATCTGTTTCTACCATCATCTCTGGCAGCACATTCCAGGCACTTACCATCTCACATCTCCCTTAAGCTTTTCCAATTTTACCTTGAATCTATTAATTGACATTTGTGCCCTGGGAAAAGACTCCGATTATCCATTCTATCTGTGCTTCTCATAATTTCTATTAGGTCGCCCCCTCAGCGTCTGACGTTCAAGAGAAAACAAAACAAATTAGTCCAATCTCTCCTCATGGCTAACACCCTCCAAACCCAACAACATCCTGGTAAACCTTTTCTGTAACCTTTCCAAAGCTCCACATTCTTCTGGTGGTGAGGTGACCAGAACTGTACACAATATTCCAAATGTGACTTAACTTAAGTTCTATATAGTGGCAATATGTCAATTTTTATACTCTATGCCCCAACCAATGAAGGCAAACATGCCATATGCCTTCTTGACAACCTTATTGTTGTATTGTGTTCCCATTTTCAGGGAACTGTGTGGCCTCTATGTCGCGATCCCTCTATATGTCAATGCTTCTAAAAGTTCTACTAATTACTGTATACTTCCCTCCCTCCTGCAGTAGACAGGAGGGAAGTATTAAGGAGGGAAGACAGCAGATTTGCTTCCCTAAAAGACACAAGTGATCCATCAAGGACCCCACGAACCCTGGACATTCTTTCTTCCATCTTCTTACATTGGAGAAAAGATACAAAAGTTTGAGAATAGGTACCAATCGACTTAAGATCAGCTTCTTCCCTGCTGCCATCAGACTTTTGAATGGATCTACCTGGATCTTTCTCCACACCCTCGTTATGACTGTAACACTACATTCTGCACTCTCTCCTTTCCTTCTCCATGAATGGTATGCTTTGTCTGCAGAGCAAGCAAGGAACAATACTTTTCACTGTACACTAATGCTTGTGACAATAATAAATCAAATCAAATCAAATCAAAATCAAAAATCCTCCTACAGTCCAAAGATGTGCAGGATAGGTGGATTGGTCTTGCTAAATTGTTCCTTAGTGTCCAAAGACGTATAGGTTATAGGAATTAGTGGGGTAAATATGTGGCATTACAAGGATAGGGCCTGGGTAAGATGCTGTATCAGAGAATCAGTATAGATTCCATGGAATGAATGGCTTTCGGGATTCTATGATTATGATTTAAGAGTCAACCACATTGCTATGGCTCTGGAGTCATATGTAGGTAGACAGGGTAAAGATGGCAGATTACCTTTCTTACAGGACATTAGTGAACCAGATGGGTTTTTATGACAATTGACAATGATCGTCACTAGACCAGATTTTTATTTAACTCAAATATTGAAAATTTCACCACCTGCCTTGGTGAGACTCAAACCCAAGCCGCTGGATTATTACCCCAGGACTCTGCAATTGTATCACTACGACACTGCCCCTTTCCAGATTGCAGGCTGGCGGAGAAGTGGGAATTTTTGTTATTGTCCATGAAACTGGAGAATAAATCTGTAAACAGGAAATGAGTTGAAGGTGTCTCAACAGGTGGTTACTGGATATGGTCTTATTTCTCAGAGTGCTCTTATCTCAAAGCTAATCCTCACTCAGGTGACATATGCGATGGCTGGCAGGAGAATAGGAAGCAGGTGTTGGCTCAGTAGGTCGTGCTCTTGCTTCTGAGTCAGACGTTGTGCATTTAAGTCCTATTCCAAAGACTTGAGCATAAAATCTCAGCCGATACTCCAGTGCGGTACTGATTTTAAACATCTCTATCAAATCTCCTCTCAGTCTTCTCCCTCTCCAAGGAGAACAGTCCCAACCTCCCAAACCTCTCGTCATTGCTGAAGTTTCTCATCTCTGGAACTATTCCCTGGCCAATATTGTATTGCTGCTTGTGGGAGCTTGCTGTGCACAATATAGCTGCTGGGCTCCCTACATTACAATGACGATGGCACAGTGGTATTGTTACTAGACAAGAAACCCAGGGTAATGCTCTGGGGATCCAGGTTCAAATCCCATCATGGCCGATGTTGAAATTTGAATTCAAAGAAATCTGGAATTAAAATGATGACCATAAAACCATATAATGTCTTTTAAGAAGTAAATCAGCTATCTTTATCCAGTCAAAGTACATGTGACTCCATAGGCACAACAATGTAGTTGACTTTTAAGTCTTGGAGTCATAGAATCCTCACAGCCATTCATCCCATTGAGTCTGCACTAACTCTTCAAAAGAGCATCTTACCAACACCTATCCCTATAAAACCATATATTTATCCCACTAATCCTCCTAACCTACACATCTTTGGACACTCAAGGGCAATTTAGCATAGCCAATCCACATATTCTGCACATCTTTGGACTGTGGGAGGCAAGTAGAACACTCAGATGAAACCCATACAGACAAGGGAAGAATATACAAACTCCAAACAGTCACCCAAGACTGGAATCGAATCTGGACCCCTGGCGCTGTGAGGCAGCAGCACTAATCACTGTGCCACTGTACTGCCCAAAATTCAATTCAAATTCCATCCATCTGCCATGGTGAGATTTGAACCCTGTGTCTCTAGAGCATTACCCTGGATCTCTGGGTTACTAGTCCAGTGACAGTACCATTACAGCACCATCTTCTAGATGCCCACTAAGATGCCCGTAGCAAGCCATTCAGGTCAGACAATCTGTGATGGCCAACAAACGCTGGCCCAGCCAGCAACGTCTGTATCCCATGAATGAATAAAACAATGACTACGTTTCTAAAGTATTTCACTGGCTGTAATATATTTTGTGTTTCCTGTAGCGGGTGCAAAGGTTTCTTTCAACATTGACCCCTTATTTTACCTCACTACAACAGACAGATATTCTGGTCATCACCATGTTGTTGGCTGTGGGGGCTTTCGGTGCGCACTTTGGCTGTCATGCTTGTGATATTGCATGGGAAGGTAATGGCCTGGTGGTATTATTGCTAGACTATTAATCCAAAAACTCAACTAATGTTCTGAGGACCCAGGTTCGAATCCCGCCAAGGCAGATGGTGGAATTTGAATTCAACAAAAAAAAATCTGGAATTAAGAACCTACTGATGACCGTGAAACCACTGTCAATTGTTGGAAAAACCCATCTGGTTCACTAATGTCCTTTAGGGAAGGAAATCTGCTGATCTTACCCAGTCTGGCCTACATGAGACTCCAGAGCCACAGCAATGTGATTGATTCTCAACTGCCCTCTGAAATGGCCTGAGCAAGTCACAGCACAGTGGTGCAGATGTTAACACTGCTGCTTCACAGTGCCAGGGACCCAGGTTTGATTCTGGCCTCGGGTGACTATGAAGTGCCTGACTGGAAGGTGAGGTGCTGTTCCTCCAGTTTGCACTGCAGGTTGCTAGAACATTGCAAGAGGCCAAGGATGGACATGTGGATAGGAGAGCAGGGAGATGCGCTGAAGTGGCAAGCCCCCCAGAAACCCCTGCCTTTCAGGGCGACTGTCACATCCCAGGGGCCGTCCCTTAACAATCTGTACCTCTGTTCTGCCATTCACACATTCTGACTAATTAATAGAAAACCAGCAACTTCATCAGGCCTTCTTCATCTAGAGCACAATAGGAAGTCTCACAACACCACATTAAAGTGGTGTTCCACAATAAACAGGTTTATTGGGAAGCATAAGCTTCTGGAGCACTGCTCCTTCATCAGGCAAGTGGAGAGGGAGGAAGGAACAGCATTCCGAAAACTCATGATAAACCTGTCAGACTTTAACCTGGTATTCTCAGACTTCCTACTGTGCCCATCCCAGTCCAACGCCAGCATCTCCACATCATTGTTCATTCTCATTTACATTCCCTTTGTCCAGTTGCAGCCTCTTCACCTTACAGTATAAATCTCCTCTCTGCTTTCCTTTGCTTTTAGCTCTGATGAAGGGTAATCCAGACTCAAAACATTGGCTCTATTCTCTCTCCCCACAGATGCTGCCAGATCTGCTGGGATTTTCCAGCAATTTTCTGTTTTTGTTTTAGATTCCAGCACCCGCAGTATTTCGCTTTTTGGCATAATATTTTACCCATCCTCTGCCCCCCGGGAGAGACAGATCAGAGGCTAAAATAAAGGGGTTGCATGTCCCAGTGTCAAAATGATTCATCTCGATGAGAACAAAAGTCACGCAAAAAAAGGAAACCAAATCAATATCTGGGGCGAAGGCACATTTGTATGCATATTAGTGGCTTATGCAAATAACCTATTCAATTAAGCAAGTTATTTGAATACAGAAAATTCCAGCAGAAAATTATGAATCAAGATTACGGGTTTTGGTGAACAGGTTGTGTAACTCAGTGGGTGGTGTTGGAACACAATGTTCTAACCCAGTGTTTATTCTCATGCCCCTCGGTTGTCTATTGGAACTTTTTATGCCTCTCAAGAAGGAACTAGATAGATTCCTTGCAATACTCCTTGCCCCCCATGCCAACACTATGGTTAAGAAAGCCCACCAACGCCTCTACTTTCTCAGAAGACTAAGGAAATTTGGCATGTCAGCCATGACTCTTGCCAACTTTTACAGATGTGCCATAAAAAGCATTCTTTCTGGTTGTATCACAGCTCGGTATGGCTCTTGTTCTGCCCAAGACTGCAAAAAGTACAAAAAGTTGTGAATGTAGCCCAATCAATCATGCAAACCAGCCTCCCATCCATTGACTCTGTCTACACTTCCTACTGCCTCAGAAAAGCAGCCAGCATAATTAAGGACCCCACACACCCTAAACATTCTCTCTTCTACTTTTTTTCATCAGGAAAATGATACAAAACTCTGAGGTCACAATTGACCTACTCAACAACAGTTTCTTCCCTACTGCCATCAGACTCTTGAATGGACCCATCTTATACTAAGCTGATTTTCCTCTACATCATAGATGACTGCAACACTACATTCTGCACTCTCTCCTTTCCTTATCTATGAATGGTATGCTTTGCCTTATAGCGCACAGGAAACAATACTTTTCTCTGTATCCCAATACATGTGACAATAATAAATCAAATCAAATCAAAATCAACAAAGGGGATTCAGGGTTGTTAGCAATGTATCAAGGAAATAGGTGGTCTAAATAGGCTGAAGAAACCATTTCCTCTGATGGGGGCAGTCTAGAACAAGGAGGCAACATGGTGGCACAGTGGCTATTACTGCTGCCTCACAGAGCCAAGGACCTGGATTCAATTCCCACTTGGGTCACTGTCTGTATGGATTCTGCATGTCCTCCCTGTATCTGCACAGATTTCCTCCAGGTGATCTGGTTTCCTACCACAGTCCAAAAAGTGTGCTAATTAGGTGCATTGGCCATGCTACATTCTCTCTCAGTGTACCCGAACAGGCTCCAGAGTGCAGCAACTAGGGGATTTTCACAAAAACTTCATTGTGGTGTGAATATAAGTCTGGTTGTGACACTAATAAAATGAACTTTAAACTTCAGAAACATGATACCAACTGTGCCACAATGGCATTGGAAGGTCACAAAAGGTGCTACTTAAATGCAAGTCTTTCTACTTTCGCTGTCATGAGAGTCCACTTTTTACAGAGATTATTGAGTGTGTTTCTTGTTAATCCTCATCGGCTACCAGACATCTTGTGATTTTTGGCAACAGATGACATCCAATGTGAAGAAAAAAGCTTTGCAATACCCCTCTTGTCGACTGTATTGAAGAAAACAAAATCTGCTGCTGGCCGCATAGAAAATATCAATAAAAGTGAGCCACCCGGGACATAATTAATATTTTAATTCACGGCGTTTTTTATTAAATGTACTCTGGCTGGCAAACTCTGAAAATAAATGACCTAAAACAATACAGGTCTAAAAGCAGATTCACTTTAGAACTGAACACTCGTGGTGCTTGCTAATTGCGATTGGTCTGATAATATATTGGGTGATATCTCTGCCAAGTGACAGAAGTGTATTGGATGATATTACCTCAGTGACTGTGACAACAGCAAATTGCATTTGTGTGGCATCCTTAACACAGTAAAACATCCCAATTATTTCACAGCAACACTATCAAAATAAACTTAACGATGAGCCATATGCAGATATATTTAAACCTGTGGACAAATGCTTGGTCAACAGGTTTTAGGCAGCAACTCAAAGGAAGAGGTAGAAAGGGGAGGCGGGGAGAGCTGTAGAGAGGGAATTCCAGAGTTTAGAGAGGTCATAACACAGGCCCAAAGGTGAAGTGATTAAAATTGGTGTCGGTATTGAAGGATTGCAGAGATCTCAAAGAATTGTATTGTAGAATCCCTACAGTGCAGAAGAAGGCATTCTGTCCATCGAGTCTGCACCAACTCTTTGACAGATCATCTTACCCAGACCCTCTCCCTTGCCCTATCCCCATATATTTAGCATGGCTAATCCACCTAGCCTGCACATCTTTGGATTGTGAGAAGAAACTGGAACATCCAGAGGAAACCCACGCAGACTCGGGGAGAATGTGCAAACTCCGCATAGATGGTGACCCAAGGCAGGAATCGAACCCCAGTCCCTGGAGATATGAGGCAGTAGTGCTAACCACTGTGCCATTATGCCGCCCCATTGTAGGTTTAGGAATGATTGCAGAGGCAGGGTGAAGTGAGATTGGATGAAAATTTTATGATTGAGGATTTTCCAGGCCAGTAATTCAGTGCACATAGAGTGATGGGTATACAGCGTTAGCTGATCTTAGCTCGGGCAGCAATCAATTGGCTATCTATCAGCCTCGATTCCTGAGGGGAGAATTTGACCAAATGTCTGCACACTCTCTGGATAGGGTGCAACTGTGAATCATTCCTTCCATTCAGCTCTTCGAGCCTGTTCCATTATTGTAAGGATGCACTTTCACAGACATGGGGAGAACATGCAAATTCCACACAGATAGTGACCCAAACCAGAGTCCCTGGCAGCAGTGCTAACCACTGTACCACCACACTGTCCCAATAAGAAAAACTGTATAGCCAACAGATGGCTAAATCTAGTTTCCTACATGTCTCTTCTCTAGGAGGGCTGCACCTCCTGGGGTGATTACCCACACTGAATCCCAGTTGGTCATCCAAGCCAGGTGACCTTTACCCTTCTCTATGTTGCCCTTAAAGGGACAATCATCACAACCATGACACCATGGCTTTTCAACTTGGGTTCTACATTCTATACCCCTGATAATCCTTGTCTGACAAGAATCCATCTACCTCTGACTTAAAAATATCCAGTGACTCCTGCCTCCACCGCCTTCTGAGGCAGAGAATTCCAAAGATGCACAAGTCTCTGAGAGGAAAAGATCCTCCTCATCTCTGTCCTAAAAGATAGACCTCTAATTTTAAAACTATACCCTCTAGTTCTGAAGCAAGAGGAAGCATCCTTTCCATGTCCACCATTTTGAGACACTGACTTCATAGAAACCTTACAGTGCAGGAGGAGGCCATTCGGCCCATCGAGGCTGCACCAAAAACAATCCCACCCAGGCCCTAGCCCCATAACCCCACATATTTGCCCTAATAATTCCCCTAACCTATGCATTCTGGGACACTAAGGGACAATTTAGCATGGCCAATCAGCCAATCAAACCTGCCCATCTTTGGACTGTTGGAGGGGACCGGATCACTCGGAGGAAATGCATACAGACACAGAGAGAATGTGCAAACTCCACCACATACAGTGGCCCAAGCCAGGAATTGAACCCAGGTTCGTGGTGCTGGGAGGCAGCAGTGTTGAACACATGCCAGATCTTATATTTCTTTTTATTCAATCATTATTCAGGTAACACTGGCCAGGCCAGCATTATCCATCCTTTATTGCCCCTAAATTAGATATTTCAGAGGGCATTTGAGAGTCAACCACATAGCTGTGTGTCTGGATCACTTGTAGACCAAACCAAGTAAGGACAGTAGATTTCCTTCCCTAAAGGAAATTAGTGAACCAGGCTAATCATCAATGGTTTCATGGTCATCATTAGATTTTTAATTCCAGATTTCTTTTAACTGGATTTAAGTATCACCATCTGCCGTGGCAGGATTTGAACCCAGATCCTTAGGGCATTATCCTGGGTCACTGAATTACTAGTCCAGTAATTACAACTACACCTGCCTAATCAGGGTCATCCCCTCATTCTTCTAAACTCCAGTGGAAACAAGTCCAGGCCCTATCTGTCTTTTAGGGTGGATGGCGATGATCCCATGGTACAATTCACATGAAGCACAGGCCATCATCACTGTGTCACAATCAATATCTTCCCCCTCAATCAACACCACAAAGGGATGAATTATTTGGTCCTTGTCACATTGATGTTCATACTGTGTGCAAACTGACTGTCCCGTACATATATCGCAACAGTAACGATGCTTCAAAAAGTGTTTCATTTACTATAAAATGCTTTGAGACATCCTGAGATCATGAATAGTATGATAATAATGGGGGAGGAGGGGGGAGACGGCCTAGTGGTATTATCACTGCACAGTTAATCCAGAAACTCAGCTAATCTTCTGGGGGCCCGGGTTCGAATCCTGCCACGGCGGTTGGTGGAATTTGGATTCAATAAAAAAATCTGGAATTAAGAATCTATTGTTGGTCATGAAACCATTGTCGGAAACACCCAACTGGTTCATTACTATCCTTTAGGGAGGGAAATCTGCCTTCCTTACCCAGTCTAGCCTACATCTGAGTCCAGAGCCACAGCAATGTGATTGACTCTCAACCGTCCTCAAGCCTAACAAGCCATTCAGTTGTATTAAAAAGTCTCAGCAAAGAAATGAAAAAGGACAGATCACGTGGTTGAATCTGAATTGTCCTCCAAGGGCAATTAGGGATGGGAAATAAATGCTGGCCAGTCAGTGACGCACATGTCCCATGAATGAATTTTTAAAACTTATGCGACAGGTTTATCAAGCAAAAAGAAAATTACTGCGGATGAAGGAATCTTAAACAAGACATAAAATCTCAGCCGGTCTGACAGCTTTCGTGGAGAGAGATTAGAGCTAATGTTTTGATCTCGTTGACTATCCTGCCTTGAAACGTTGGCTCTATTCTCTCCCCACAGATGCTATTGAGATTTTCCAGCCATTTTCTGTTGAGTTTATCAAACTGTCAATCCAAGAGTATACACAAACTTAGCAATAAGTGAAAATAGCATTCTGCCAGGATTCCATTGCCAATGTAACCCAAATCTTCACCTGTTCAAAGAGGCACTGTTGTAAATAAAAGCAAGTTACTGCGGATGCTGGAATCTGAAACCAAAAGAGAAAACACTGGAAAGTCTCAGCAAGTCTGGCAGCAGAGAAAAGAGCTGACGTTTCGAGTCCAGATGATCCTTTGTCAGAGCTCAAAGGCATCGAAAGTGGGAGATGTTTATACTGCAGGGTGTGGGAATGGAAGATGAGTCATTGCCAAAGGGAAAGGCTGCTAATGACAGTCCATAGAGAAGTGTGAATGGCCAAACGGCAGAGAAGCTGAAATCAGAGGGTAAAGTGTGACAGATGAAGATATGGGGGGAGTGGGTCTGAGAGAGGTAAAATTGAGAAAAAAGGGGAAAAGAGGGAGCAAAGGGAAGAAAAGGTAAGAAAGGAGGGGTAAAAAGGGGGAAAAGTGTACAAATCAAACATTTCCTACTCTGGAGTAATTGTTCTTTTTTTAATATATTTCTTTTACAACAGTGTATTGTTTGGTTGAAGTGCTGAGCATATTGTGTCATTAAGTCACGCCAGGCACATCTGACGGAACATCTGACCATAAAGATTGTGTGCAGAGAAAGGCAAACTCGTGGTTATTGAATGTAAGTTATTACAAAGAGTGCTTGATGTGGTGGCACTGTTTTATTGAGGCTATAACTCTCTTGAAAGATATGTCTGGGGATAAATCTAAAATTAGTTCTTGAAGGCTCTGGTGGAGAGATGCATAAATTACACAATAAATATTGTATGTCTGTGCATTTTTTTTTAAACCGTTACGTTTGAAGGTAAAAAGCTTAGTGTGCTCACCCTTGTAACGATTGTATACACACCCCGGAAAGGATTGACGAGCTGGTCTCTACTTTCTGGAGAAAAGAAGGCTGAGGGACAACCTAAGAACAAAGAACAATAACAAAGAAAATTACAGGAACAGGACCTTCAGCCCTCCAAGCCTGTGCTGATCATGATGCCCTAACTAAACTAAAACCAAATGCACTTACACAGTCCATATCTGTCCATTCCCATCCTTTTCATTATTTATCTAATTGCTACTTAAATGCCGCTGTTGTACCTGCTCCCACCTTCCCAGGCAGCGCATTCCAGACATTCACCACCCTCTGTGTAAAAAAACTTACCTCGCACACCTCCTCCATACCTTTCCCTCCCGCACCTTAAACCTGTGTCCCCAAGTACTTGACTTTTCTACCCTAGGAAGCAACATCTGACTAACCATTCTGCCACTCATAATCTTGTAAACCTCTATCAGGTCACCCCTTAACCCCCATCGTTCCAGTGAGAGTCAACCAAGTTTATCCAACCTCTCCTTAATATCCTCCAGACCAGGCAACATCCTGGTAAACATCTTCTGTATCTCTCCAAAAGCATCCAGATCTTTCTGATAGTCTTTGGCTGGGATTCTTTGACCTTGCCTGTATCTGGAATTTTCCAGTCCCTCTGCTGTGAACGGGAGCTTGGCTGAGTGCCAAACTCTCGGTTTTCACTGGCAGTGACAGCAGAGCTTGTGAGACCAGAAGGTTCCAGCCTTTGAAATCTTGAAATGTTTCAACAGAGTTGGTACTGAGAGATTGTTTCCCCTTGTGGGGAAGAGTATAGCTATGTTATGTGCAGCTTGATAGGTCTCATGGAGAGGTTCTGAGTCTTGTAGAGTTAGTTTAACAGCAAATGTTTATTAACTACCAGCAACTGTAATCAGGGCAGCACTGATTCCATTAACGATAGGGCACTGGGGAGAGTTATAGAACAAAGAGATCTAGGAGTATAGGTTCATAACTTCTTGAAAATGGAATCATAGATATGCAGGGAGATGAAGAAAGCATTCAGCATGCTTAGTTTCATTGGTCAGAACATTGATTATAGGAGTTGAGACATCTTATTGAAGTTGTACAAGATATTAGTAAGGCCATACTTCGAATACTGTACAGTTCTGGTCATCCTATTATAGAAAGGGTATTATTAAACTAAAAAGAGTGAGGAAAATATTTACTAGGATGCTGCCAGGGCTTGATAATTTGAGTTATCAAGGAGAGGCTGGATAGACTGGGACTTTGCATAGGTGGCTTTGGGGTGATCTTATAGAGGTCTATAACATAATGATGGGGCATAGATAAGGTAGATAATCAACAGGTAAGGGAGTCTAAAACTAGACAGCACAGGTTTAAGGTGAGAGGACGGAGATATAGAAAGATCCAAAGGGGCAATTCTTTCACTCAGAGAATGTTGAGTGTCTGGAACGAGCTACCAGTGACAGTAGTTGAGGCAGGTACAATTTTGTCTTTTAAAAAGCACTTACATGGGTAAGATAGGTGTAGAGGGATATAGGCAAAATGCGGGCTATTGGGACTAGCTTAGTTCTAAAAACTGGGCGACATGGACAAGTTAGGATGAAGGGTCTGTTTCCATGCTGTAAATCTCTATGACTCTATAAACATACATATAGTATGAGGGCTAAGCTAGGAGCTGTCTCCATGCTTACCTCTACACACCTCTCTGCCCGGTACAAGCTGTCCTCTAGATTCAGACCATGTGTTTCTTTATATCACAGTGTGAGTAGTATTTGTACCTGATCCTACGTTAATCTTTTCTATGCCAGACCACTTACACTCCAAGACTATCAATATCAGATAGTCACCAAGAAATTCCATAAGAAACTCAGAAGAAACATCTTAACCCAGAGAGTGGGGAGAATGTGGAGCTCGCTCCCAGAGGTTGTGGTTAAAGGAAACGGAACAGATGCACGTAAGGGGAAACTCGGCAAGCAAGTATGGAGAAGGGGATAGAGGATTATGATGGTAGATTTAGATGACTAAAGATGGGAGGAGTCTAGAGAGTAAATCACAGCAAAGATTGGTTGGGCTGAATGGCCTGTGTGTGTATATCATGTAATAGAAGCACAGTTTTCATCCTGCACTAATTCCCAGTGATCATAAATCATAGAATCTCTGCAGTGCAGAAGGAGGCCATTCAGCATATCGAGTCCTCACCAACTGTCTGACAGATCATTTTTACCCAGGCCTTATTCCCATAACCCCACGTACTTAACCCGCTGATCCCCTCACCTACACATCTTGGGGCACTAAGAAGCAATTTAGCATGGCTAATCAACCTAACCTGCACACATCTTTGGACTGTGGGAAGAAACCAGAGCACCCAGAGGAAACCCTCGCAGACACTGGGGAGAACTTCCAGACTCCGCACAGTCACTGGAGACTGGAATCAAACTCGGGATCCTGGAGCTGTGAGGCAGCGATGTTTACCCACTGTGCCACCCCCCTCTCCATAAGATATAGGAGCAGAATTAGGCCATTCAGCCCATCAATTCTGCTCTGCCATGTGATCATGGCTCATATGCTCCTCATCCCCATTTTCCTTTCTTTACCCCACGACCAACCCATCACCAATTAAAAATCTGTTTAACTCCTCCTTAAATTTACTCACTGTCCCAGCATCCACTGCACTTTGGGGTAGGGAATTCCACAGATTCACAATCCTTTGGGAGAAGTACTTTCTCCTCCAACTCTGTTTTAAATTTGCTGCCCCTTATCCTAAGACTATGACCTCTCGTCCCAAAATGTCCCATAAGAGGAAGTATCCGCTCCACGTCTACTTTATCCAGACCTTTTATCATCTTGTATAACTTAATTTGATTTCCCCTTATTCTTCGAAATTCCAGAGAGTATATCCATTCCCTCTCTCTCTCTGGCTTTAATTGAAGATTGTCTGCAGACATCTCAGGAAAATAAACAAGTTATTTGCTTTTCTGAAAGAGAAGTAGCCAATGCATAAACCTGCCCCTGGCCATCACAGTTCTAGTGGAAGTTTATTCTGTTTTTCAGTGGCAGTATCTGTGACCAGAGGCTCATTAGGCTAAGCTGGTAAATTGACTGTGATCCTTACTTTGTCTGAATGTTGAGTTATCAGATTGAGAGGAGGGAAGTACCACCCGGTGCAGAGGGAGAGTGGAGAAGGTGAGAAACTCCTCATGAACCTGCTCCTGGGCCCAGCAAAACTTGCCATAAATGGGTTCAGACAGAGGGCGACCCTGAGGGGGCTATTCAACCCGACTGTCTGCCCCTCTACTGCAGCTATAATCGCAACCTGGTGTCCTTGGAAAGGGAACATGCAGTGTCCAAGGGCACTGTTAACGTCGGTCTTGCCCACTGGGCACCGCAGGGACTAGAGTGTATTATTGACCCCTTTTAATCACATTTTAATTTGAAGTTTTAAGTTTCTTTTTTTTACTTTAAAGTAAAGTTTATTTATCAGCACCACACATAGGCTTACATTAATGCTGCAATGAAGTTAATGTGAAAATCCCCCTGTTCTCGCCCTCTGTTTCTCACCCTCAGTTTCCCGCCCTCTGTTTCCTGCTCTCTGTTTCCCGCCCTCTGTTTTTCCTCCTCTGTTTCCTGCCCCCTGTGTTCAGGTACACTGAGGGAGAATTTAGCACAGCCTATGCATCTAACCAGCACATCTTTCGGAGTGTGGGAGGGAACCGGAGCACCTGAAGGAAACCCTTGCAAAGACGGGGAGAATGTGTAGATTCCACACAGACAGTGACCCAAACTGGGAATTGAACCCGGGTTCCTGGCACTGTGAGGCACCGTGCCATGGTTCCCCTGTTTTTTGGGAGCTGCCACCTTTTAATTTGCCCCTTTGTTAATTTGATTTTGCTTATTTGGTTGACCTGAAATGGCAGGAAGGGAAGTATCTCAGTTTCTTATCTCCAGTAATTGATCTATTTCGGATATATGGACAGGAAGTGCATTATCAACATTTTAAGATGAATATCTATGACAAAGTAGCTTCTATTGGCATATAACAAAAAATTTCTATTGCCAGTCATTCTAAGCTCAGAGTTCAAATTCAGTTTTGGCTATCTGACTCTGTGGACTGATAGGATTGTGTCACTTGTAAAAATATGATCTCAAGAGTGGGACAAAAGAATAATCTACAAAAGCGTTGCAGTTTCCAATTTTTTTAAATCTATCTTCATAGCCAAACACTGCTTTTTAACCTTTGGAGAAAAGGATTCCCTAGCTGATTATTAGCCCCTTGAACTGAATTCTAAACATTTCTTTCATAGTTAACAAGTTCTGATACTGGACTCGAACCTGAGCTTCTGAAATAATAGTAGGGGTATGACAACTGCACTCCAAAGCTGCCTCTGTTTCCAATAATATGAAAGGAATGCATTGGGGAAAATATTCTAACCCCTTCTAAATTGATCCAATCAGACTGTTTTCCAAGTATTTTTAGAATCATAGAATCGTTACTGCAGAAGGAGGCCATTTGGCTCATTGAGTCTACACCAACTCTCCTGCTGGGTATCTTTGGCCCTCTATCATAGCATATCCCTGTAACCCCTGTAATCCCTGATTACCATGACTAATTCATATGTTTCTTTGGGGCAATTTAGCACAGTCAATCCATCTGGCCCGCACAAAAGATTGTGGGAGGAAACCGGAGCACCTGGAGGAAACCCACACAGACATGGGGAGAAAGTGCAAACTCCGCACAGTCACCTGAGGCCAGAATCGATTCTGGGTCCCTGGCATCGTGAGGTAGCAATGATAACCACCGTGCCGTTGTGCCCTGTAGTCAGTGCTAGCTGTAATTCAATGTGTAGTACTCTTTTCTCCAAGTCAACACAGTCCACTCCAAAGACAGAAACACAAACGTCTAGACTGACACTCCAGTACCATACCAAGGGAGTGCCACACTGTCGGAGCTGACAGCTTTCAGAGGGAAAGTTAAACTCCCATCCGTGCTATCAGATGGGTGGAAAAGGTCACATGGAGGACTGCCCCATCAGGGTAATTGTCACCAGCACCCTGGTCAGTATTTAACCCTTTATCACTGACATCGAAAAAAAAGAATATTTTCCATCGCCTGCATTGCTGCTTATGGGATCCTGCTGTGCACAAACTGGCTGCTGTGTTTCCAAAAGTGCCTACCTTCCAAATATACATCATTCGCTGCAAAGTGCTTTGTGATATTATGTAAGATGCTTTAACGAATGCAACTTTTGCCATTCTTGATCAATTTCAAATTTAAGGCGTATTTCTGTGTAATTATCATGTTTGTAAGAAGTGGTTAAATGTGACATGAATGGTGGTAGTTATTGGGGGTGCAGACTCGATGGGCTTTTTCTGTGCTGTACAACTTGATGAATGTGACTGTCTCCCCTGATGGTTTACGCTGGTTTCTGTATAGCGGAGTATAGAAGGAATCCAATGTGCGAGAATTTATGGCCTCGTTATTCCTGAAAGTGTAAAATCCCACGAGTGGTCAAAGAATATTTCCGTTCTCCGCCCTCACCTGCTCCAATTCCAATGGTGGGCAGGAAGTTAAAACTCTGGCCCATGTATTCTCCAGTGAGCTGTACTTCTGAAATAGGATAACTGTTAGTCATCCCATAGGCCACTTACAATATACATAAGGAAGTAGTTCATAGTTAAAAGCTTGGGGATTAACCCTGGACTGTAATTTAACCATATTTGGTGACACAGTCCTAACTCCATCTCTTGTTGCAACCGACCACACTGAGCTATTAATTTACTCTCATTCCAATCATGGACAGGTGAGGAGAGATTGTGCTGATATACCAGTGATTTACATCACTTCATCAGCCAATTATTCCTGAATGGGAGGGAGGATTAGCTCGGTTAGCTGGATAGTTGGCTGGTGATGCAGAGTGATACCAATAGTGTGGGTTCAGTTCCCGTACTGGCTGAGGTTATTCATGAAGGCCCCGCCTTCTCAATCTTGCCCCACATCAGAGGTGTGGTGACCATCAGGTTGGAGCTGGGTTTGGAGCTAGGGGTCCAACCCACCCCATGAGAAACAGGAAATAGAGGAATTTGCAAATCCCATGGTATTCCCTCATGGAGCATATTGAAACACTTAGCATTGGTTTGAACAGATATACTTTGAAAATCAATTCCACAAGCTTTAGAATCAAATAAGCAATGGTCTAGTGGTATAATTGCTGAATAATTAATTCAGAAACTCAGCTTATGTTCTGGGACCCAGGTTCGAAGCCCGTCATGCCAGGTGATGGAATTTGAATTCGATAAAAGATATCTGGAATTAAGAATCTACTGATGACCAAGAAACCATTGTCGATTGCTGGAAAAACTCGTCTGGTTCACTAATATCCTTTAAGGAAGGGAATCTGTTGTCCTTACTTGGTCTGGCCTACATGTGACTCCAGAGCCACAGCAATGTGTTTGACTCTAACTGCCTTCAGGCAACTAGGGGTGGGCAATAAATGCTGGCCCAAACAGTAATGTCCATGTCCTATGAATGAATGAAAAAAAAGAAGCTTTTAACTTTTAATGTGTCTGCTTACACATTGGTGCTGGGAGCCATCACTCTGCCTTCATAGAATCTTACAGGAAGGAAACCATTCAGCCCATCGTGGCTGTCTGTGAGAGTTAACCTGAGAGTTTCATTTCCCTTAGGATCATAGGATCCCTACAGTGCAGAAGGAGGCCATTTGGCCCATCATGACTATAAGAGTTAACCAAATAATCTAATCCCCTCAGAATCAGAGAAAACCAACAGTGCAGAAGAAGGCCATTCAGCCCATCAATTCTACATCAACAACAATCTCACCCTGGCCCTATCCCCGTAATCCCACGTATTTGCCCCGTGAATCCCTCCATCCTATGCATCTGGGGCAAATAAGGGGCAATCTTAGCATGGCCAATCAACCTAACCCACATATCTTTGGACTGTGGGAGAAAACCACAGCACCTCGGAGGAAACCTGCGCAGGGTAGAACGTGCAGACTGGAGCGTAGAAGGTTGAGGGGTGATTTTAGAACATAGAACATAGAACATTACAGCACAGAACAGGCCCTTCGGCCTTCGATGTTGCGCCGACCAATATAAAAAGCACTGCCCCTCCAAACTAAACCATTCCCTTCTCTTCCATATACTTATCAACTAACCTCTTAAACGCCACCAAACTCGGCGCATCCACAACTGCTGCAGGCAGGGCATTCCACTCCCGAACCACCCTTTGGGTAAAGAACCTACCTCTGATATCAGTCCTATAACTATCACCCCTTAATTTAAAGCTGTGTCCCCTCGTGCTAGCTTTTTCCATCCTAGGAAAAAGGCTATCACTGTCCACCCTATCTAAACCTCTAATCATCTTATATGTTTCGATTAGGTCCCCTCTTAGCCGCCTCCTTTCTAGTGAAAACAACCTCAAATCCCTCAGCCTCTCTTCATAAGACCTGCCCTCCATACCAGGCAACATCCTGGTAAACCTCCTCTGTACCCTCTCCAATGCCTCCACATCTTTCTTATAATGTGGGAACCAGAACTGCACACAATACTCCAAGTGCGGCCGCACTAGAGTTTTGTACAGTTGCAACATGACATTGCGGCTCCGAAATTCAATCCCCCTACCAATAAAAGCCAAGACTCCATATGCCTTCTTAACAACCTTCTCGACTTGACTGCCTATAGTGCCCCTCGTTAGACAACAAGGTGGACCAAAGCACCTGTAGGATAAAAACAAGTACATCAATATCATCATCTATTTACACACTTCCCAGGGACTCCCAAGGCTCATGATCCCTATTTCAAATCAGTTTTCTATACCCCTCCATTCCCATTCTGTTCATGTGCCCATCTAAGTATTTCTTAAATATCTCCAGAGTACCTGCCTCCACCACAATTTGGATGAGGGAATCAAGTTGAGTGGGTGGCAAATACATGGAAGTTGCAATATAATGTGGAGTTATTCACTTCAGACAGAGAAACAGAATGGCAGAGTATTATTTAAATGGTGAGACATTGGGGCCTGAGTATTCTATAGTGCCCCAGTCACTGAAGGCAAACATACAGGTACAGCAAGTAGTGAGGAGGAGAGTGGTACATTGGTACATTGAGTACAGGAGCAAGAATGTCTTACTGCAGCTGCACAGCAACTTGGTGAGACCACAGCTGGAGTATTGGGCGCATGAAAAAGATATTCTTGCCGTAGCGGGAGTGCAGTGAAGGTTCACCAAACTGATTCCTGGGATGGCAGGATTGTTGTTTGAGGACGGATTGAGTCAACTGGGCCTGTTTTCACTGGACATGTATAAAAATTGAACAGACTGGCGCAGTGGGGGGTGAAGGGAGGTTCTGGAACAAGGGGTCAGAGTCCCAGGATATGAGGTGTGCCAGTTAGGACTGAGATGAGGAGAAATGTCTTCAATCAGAGGATGGTGAACCTGTGGAATTCTCTACCACACAAAGCCATGGAGGGCAAATCCCTGAATGTATTTAAGAAGGAATTAGAGTTCTGTACTCTAAAGACATTAAAGAATTTTATAGATATCTGTAAAATAATGAGGGGTACAGATGAGCTAGATAGTCAATATCATTTTCCAAAGGTAGGGGAGTCTAAAACTAGAGGGCAGAGGTTTAAGGTGAAAGGGGAGAGATACAAAAGTGTCCAGAGGGGCAATTTTTCGACACAGAGGGTTAATGAGTGTCTGGAACAAGCTGCCAGAGATAATAGTAGTAAAATTTTGTCTTTTAAAAAGTGTTATGACAGTTACTTAGGTGCACTGAATATAGAAAGATATGGGCTTATAGTGGGCAATTGGGACTAGCTTAGGGGTTTAAAAAAAGGGCTGCATGGATAAGTTGAGCCGAATGGTCTGTTTCCATCCTGTAAACCTCTGTAACTCTATGACTCCACACAAGACAGTCACCTCAGGCCGAAATTGAACATGGCTCTGTGAGGCAGCTGTGCTAACCACCGTGCAGCCATGCTGTCCCTACCGCTTGTGTGATGTTAATATTTTTAAAGTTCAGTTCAACAAAAGAAAACCATTTTAATACTTGTACCACTGCTGTCCCTTTATCTATTCAAATGAATGAATGGACCCAACAGAAAAAAATCTCCTCGTTCCCTCCCCTGATTCTTTTGCCAATTATCTTAAATCTGCTACAAACTCTCTTGTAAATTGAGACAATATCTCCTTATTTTGTGGGATGGCGGGGTGGGGCTGCGGTTTGGAGTGAGAGATAGGTACGTTCTGCAAAGAGGGTTCTTCAGCAGCTGGGATCTATAAGCACAGGCTCCAAATCAGGTAATCCAATGCACGCTGTGATCCAAATCATTTCTACAACTGTCCTACTCCGTGTTCCAATGAAGCATAACATAATGTCTGCAAAGCTCATGTCAACAGCTGATCGCTGGCAGATTCTAGACATCAGTTTATCGGATTATAGGTGAGTGTGTCAAATGGTGCTGTCGTGAGCCCGGCTTATTACAATACTGCATTAGGATAAACAGCCCATCTGCAATTTCAAGGGCTAAGGAAGGGGAGAAGGAGACTCACATTTCTCTCATGGCACTGCGATTGAATGCTATACCCACTGTAGGACTGTACCATACAAGCCCAGACTTGGGAAGTGTACTGAATTAACTAATCTCAAAGAAATTACCTTCGCCCAGAGAGTATTAGGAACTTGTTATAACATGGAGTAAAGAGGAAACTAGATAAATACATGAAGCGGCACAGTGGCACAGTGGTTAGCACTGCTGCCTCACAGTGCCAGAGACCCGGGCTCAAATCAGGCCTGGGGTGATTGTCTGTGTGGAGCTTGCGTGTTCTTCTCTGTGTCTGCGTGGGTTCCCCCCCACACTCCAAAGATGTACAGATTATGTGAATTAGCCATGCTAAATTTCACCTTAGTGTCGGGGGATTAGCTAAAATAAATACATGGGATTATGGGGATAGGATCTGGGTAAGATTGCTGTTGGTACAGACTCAATGGGCCAAGTGGCTTCCATCTACACTGTAGGGATTCTATGAAGGGGGAAATAAAGGATTAGAAAGGTATGCTGTTTACATAAAATGTATAGACTAGCTGTGCTAAATGGTCTCCTTTCATGACTAAGATATTGCCAGAAAAAAGGGACATGCTGTCAAAACTTTTTGTTTAGCACTCACCAGGACAGATGCAAGAATGCCAAATTTCAAAGCAGCGACAAGATGTGCAGGTTAGGTGGATTGGCCATGCCAAATTTACCCTAGTATCAGGGGGATTAGTACGGGTAAATAGGTGGAATTTCGGGGACAGGGCGGGGTCGTGGTTGGTGCAATTGATGGGCTGAATGGCCTCCTTCTGCACTGTAGGGATTCTGTAATTCTGTGAAGTCATGCTGATTGCATGAGAAATGTGTGCTGATTGGTCAACGTTGATTAATTGAAGCATTGCCACAGAGGAGGATACTGATAAATCTCCAGGGCATGATGGCATTTATCCCAGGCTGCTTAGGGAGGCGCGAGGTGAAATTGCTGGGCCTCTGACGCAAATCTTTGTCTCTTCTTTGGACACAGGTGAGGTCCCAGGGACTGGAGAATAGCTAATGTTGTACAGTTGTTTAAAAAGGGTAGTAGGGATAACCCTGGAAATTATAGGCTGGTGAGTTTGACGTCAGTGGTAGGGAAGCTGTTGGAGAGGATTCTTAGAGATAGGATGTATAGGCACTGAGTGCGTTGTGATCTGATTAGGCATACGCAGCATGCCTAATGGGCATTTGTTATGGGAGGTCGTGCCTTACGAATCTGGTAGAATTTTTTGAGGAGGTGATGAAAACAGTTGACGAAGGGCGAGCCGTTGATGTTGTCTATATGGATTTCAGTAAGGTGTTTGACAAAGTCCCTCATGGGAGGTTAGTTGAAAAGGTCAAGGCTAATGGAATACAAGGAAAGATAGCTAGATGCATAAATAACTGGCTTGGTAATAGGAGACAGAGAATAATAGTGGAAGGGTGTTTTTCTAGCTGGAAGTCGGTCACTAGTGGTGTGCCACAGGGCTCGGTACTGGGATCCCTTCTATTTGTAATACATATAAATGACTTGGAAGAGGGAGTAAGTGGAGTGATCAGCAAGTTTGCAGACGATACAAAGATGGCTGGATGGCGGATAGTGAGGAGCATTGTCAGGCGATACAGCAGGATATAGTTAGGCTGGTAGCTTGGGCAGATAGATGGCAGGTGGAATTCAATCCTGATAAATGCGAGGTGATGCATTTAGGGAGAAAGAATGTAGGGGGGAGGTATATGATAAAGGGTAGACCTATTAAGAGTATAGAAACGCAGAGGGACCTGGGGGTGCAGGTGCACAAGTTCTGAAGGTGGCAGAGCAGGTGGAGAAGCTTGTGAAGAAAACATATAGTATGCTAGCCTTTATAGGAAGGGGTATAGAGTACAAGAGCTGGCCTTTAATGTTGCAGTTGTATAAAACATTGGTTAGACCTCATTTGGAATACTGCGTCCAATTCTGGTCGCCTTACTACCGGAAGGACATGGAGACTCTGGAGAGAGTGCAGAGGAGGTTTACCAGGATGCTGCCTGGTTTGGAAGGTCTGACTTATGAGGAGAGGTTAGGCAAACTGGGGCTGTTTTCCTTAGAAAGACGTAGACTTAGAGGAGATTTAAGAGAAGTGTACAAGATTATGAGAGGTATAGATAGAGTAAACAGGGTTAAGCTTTTTCCTAGGATGGACTCAAATAGCACGAGGGGTCACGAGCTTAGGGTGAAGGGGGTAAGGTATAATTTGGATGCTAGAGGGAGTTTTTTCACACAGAGGATGGTGGGAGTATGGAACATGCTGCCAAGTAAAGTGGTGGAGGCAGGCATTCTGGAGTTATTTAAGAAATACTTCGATGGGCACATGAACAGAATGGGAATGGAGGGATATAGAAAACTGTTTTAAAATAGGGATCATGAGCCTTGGGAGTTCCCTGAGAAGTCTGTAAATTGTCGATGATATTGATGTATTTGTTTTATCCTACAAGGTCCGCCATGTTGTCTAACAAGGGACATACACGCGATGGGTTGTGAGAGGGCTGCTCTTGGATTTTTTTTTCGAGACTATCCTAGTGCTTCACGTCATTAGTGTACACTTGACCTGGACCATTTGATGGGCAACACGACAAATCAGTGACTATCGCTGTGCTGTGCAGATACATGGATTTGGGCCTGTGTCTGTGGGAGTTTGCGCATTCTCTCCGTGCTTGCGTGGGTTTTCTCCGGGTGCTCCGGTTTCCTCCCACATCCCAAAGATGTGTTCTTAGGCTGACTGGCAGAACAAATTCTCCCTAAATTGTCTCAAATTTGGTTCCAATGCATAGATCTATAAACATAGACAGGGATCACGGGTAGAAGTGGGAACATCGAGATGGCAGCGCAGGCTTGTTGGGCAGAAGGGCTTGTTTCCAGTTCTGTTTTGTTCTTTGAGGAACAAGGGAACTATTGACGGCAATGCATTTGTTTAATTCTAAGAAAGGCATAATGCCTGAACCGTTTGCCTGCAGAGGACAGGATCCTGCATGAGTAAATAACTCACTTAATGAAGGAGTAGTGCTTCGAAAGCTTGTAATTCCAAATAAACCTGTTGGACTTCTTACTAAGAATATAAATGAGACTTCTAGCAAGTGTAAGGGAACCACATTGTGAGCCCAACTGATCATCTGAAATAATTTGCCAATGTAATTCAGAGCACACTCGGCATTATTCAGCAAGTGCTATCCAATCAGGGAACCACATCCAACATTTAGATGTTGGCAGGAAAGTGGGGGGGCAGATTTTACGTAACTTCCATTCCTTGGGAGTGTTCAGCAGCGGCAGATGTGGTCCACTATTGGCCAGTAGTGGGATCTTCCCATCCTGCCACAGTCGACGGGTTTTGTTGTTTGCAGACTCCAGCACTAGGGAACATGCAACAGTGGGGGGAGGGGTTGCCATCAGCAAGACCAGAAGATTCGATATCACGGGAATGTTGGGAATTTCGACCCGCTGTGTCAGAGCTGAGTTCAAGGAAAATCTGTTGAGTGAGAAAACCAGACAGAAGAGCCTTGTGGCAGATGGGGTTGTTCATTACTTCTATTAATTCATGGGACATGGGCATCACTGGGTGGGCCAGCATTTATTGCCTATCCCTAGTTGCCTGAGGGCAGTTGAGAGTCAACCAAATTGCTGTGGCTCTGGAATCAAATGTAGGCCAGACAGGGTAAGAAGGGCAAATTTTCTTCCCTGAAGAACACTAGTAAACCAGATGGATTTTTTCAACAATGGTTTCATGGTCATCGTTAGACTTTTAATTTCAGATTTTTGTTTTATTGAATTCAAATTCCACCATCTGCCGTGGCAGGATTTGAACCCAGGTCCCTAAAACATTGGCTGAGTTTTTAGATTAATAGTCCAGTGATAATACCACTAGGCCAGCAGCTCACCCTTCAGACCTTTGTTCAAGGAAGAAGTGAAGAACTTTGAGGCCATCCTGGTGGGAAATGGAGGTTAGAGGGATTGGACAACCATGGTGAGGAGGTGGCCCTTTGGGCCGGAGAACCAGAAGTCACTGGTGGTATACAGCATTGGAAGAATCGCGGATGTAGGCACTGGACGAGAGAGAATGGAGTCAAGATAGGAGGATAGGAGTTCAGTGAGGCAGGAACAGGCAGACACGAGGGACCTCAGTAGTGAGAGGGTAAGAGAGACAGTGAAGATGTGTGGAAGTGAAGCAAGGTTTGGTCCTGTTTGTGGATTTTGGGTAGGAGATAGAAGTGGACGATCCAGGGTTGGGAGATGATGAGGTTGGAAGCTGTGGAGGGAAGATGAAGGGAAGTAAGGAACACATTAGCAGATTCGAGGAAGTGGAGCTTGCTGGGCTGCGCCATTTCAAAGGTGAAACTGAATTTAGGATGGACCATGTCAATGTGAGTGGAGAACCTTTCAGGTTCAAATTAATCAAACCAACCGCCTTCCCTTGGGCAATATGCAAGGCACATACAAAAATCGGAATAAAATAGATGTAAGTGTGTAGCACTTGCTGAATCATCCCAAATATTCTAAGAATTATTCCAACAACCAATTTACAATTATCAATTGGGCCCTCAGCATGTCCTGCCTGATATTTATCCCTCAAACAAGATTGTTGAGCCTCAAGGTGGCACGGTGGTACAGTGGTTGGCACTACTGCCCCACAGCACTAGGAACTTGGTTTCAATTCCCAGTTTGGGTTACTGTCTGTAGGGAGTTTGCCCATTCTCCCCTTATCTGTGTGGATTTCTTCCCACGGTTTGAAAGACATACTGGTTAGGTGCATTAGCTATGCTAAATTCTCCCTCAGTGTACCCAAACAGGCACCGGAATGTAGCTACTAGGGGATTTTCACAGCAACTTCATTGCAGTGATAATGTAAGTCATCTTGTAACACTAATAAATAATTTTTCTTTACTTTTTCCTTGTCCATTTGACTCCTTGTCCTAGAACATCCCACGGGGGAACATCCTTTCCATATCCACCTGGCCAGACCCCTCAGAACCTGACTGTTCCTTGCAATACCACAGTTCAAAGTTAACAATAGATTGTGAACTCCTTAAGGACATCCAAAGGTGCAATTTAAATATAAAACCTTTCTCAGAATTTCTTGCAGTCTTCAAACAGAACGTGATGGGATTTTTTGATTTGATTTAATTTGATCCAATATTGTTACATGTGTTAACATACAGTGAAAAGTATTGTTTTTTGCACGCTATAGAGACAAAGCGTACCACTCATAGAAAAAGAAAGTGCAGAACATAGTATTGCAATCATAACTAGGGCATAGAGAAAGATCAACTTAGCGTGAGGTAAGTCCATTCAAAAGTGTGATGCAGCAGGGAAGAAGCTGTTCTTGAGTCAACTGGTGCGTGACCTCAGACTTTTGTGTATTTTGCCTGATGAAAGAAGTGGAAGAGAGAATGTCTGGGGAGCATGGGGTCCTTAATCATGCTGGCTGTTTTGCTGAGGCAGTGGAGAGTGTAGACAGAGTCAGTGGATGGGAGGCTGGTTTGCGTGATGGATTGGACTACATTTACAATCTTTTATAATTTCTTGCGGTCTTGGGCAGAGCAAGAGCCAGACCAAGCTGTAATACAACCAGAAAGGATGCTTTCTATGGTGCATATGTTAAGGTTCTGAGTAAATCTGTAAAATATGCTGAGTTCTCCAAAGGGGGGACGAGGGGAGGGTTGTTTGTATGGGGAAAGGTATGAGGTATTGTGTGGGTAGGGGAGGGGCGGGTAGGGGAAATTGTGTGTGTGGGTGGGAGTATTGTGTGTGTGTGGGATGGGAGTTTTGTGTGTGTGGGGTGGGAGTTTGAGTGTCTGGGGTGGGGTAGTTTATATGTGGGTGGGAATATTGCGTGTGTGGGGTGGGGTATTGTGTGTATGTATGTGAGTGGGCGTAGTATATGTGTGTGTGAATGTGTGTTTGAGTGTGAGTCTGGCATATCGTGTACATGGGGTGGGGTATCGTACGTGTGTGTGTGTGTGTGTGTGTGTGTGTGTGTGTGTGTGTGTGTGTGTGTGTGTGTGTGTTTGTGTGTGTGTGTGGTGGAACTTTGCATGTGTGGGGGTTATTGCGTGTCTGGGGTATTGCATTTGTGGGGTATTCCGTGTGTGGGGTGGTGGTTTTATGTGTGTGTGGGGTATTCCGTGTGTGGGGTGGTGGTTTTATGTGTGTGGGGTATTCCGTGTGTGGGGTGGTGGTTTTATGTGTGTGGAGTGTTCCATGTGTGGGGTGGTGGTTTTATGTGTGTGGGGTATTGTGTGTGTGGGGTGGTGGTTTTATGTGTGTGTGGGGTATTCCATGTGTGGGGTGGTGGTTTTATGTGTGGGGTATTGCGTGTGTGGGATGGTGGTTTTATGTGTGTGGGATATTGCGTGTGTGGGGTATTGCGTTTGGGGTGGGGTTTTATGTGTGTGGGATATTGCGTGTGTGGGATGGTGGTTTTATGTGTGTGGGATATTGCGTGTGTGGGATGTTGGTTTTATGTGTGTGGGGTATTGCGTGTGTGGGATGGTGGTTTTATGTGTGTGTGGAGTATCCCATGTGTGGGGTGGTGGTTTTATGTGTGTGGGATATTGCATGTGTGGGATGGTGGTTTTATGTGTGTGGGGTATTGCGTGTGTGGGATGGTGGTTTTATGTGTGTGTGGAGTATCCCATGTGTGGGGTGGTGGTTTTATGTGTGTGGGGTATTCCGTGTGTGGGGTGGTGGTTTTATGTGTGTGGGATATTGCGTGTGTGGGATGGTGGTTTTATGTGTGTGGGGTATTGCGTGTGTGGGATGGTGGTTTTATGTGTGTGGGATATTGCTGTGTGGATGTTGGTTTTATGTGTGTGGGGTATTGCGGTTGTATGGTGGTTTTATGTGTGTGTGGAGTATCCCATGTGTGGGTGGTGGTTTTATGTTGTGGGATATTGCATGTGTGGGATGGTGGTTTTATGTGTGTGGGGTATTGCGTGTGTGGGATGGTGTTTTATGTGTGTGTGGAGTATCCCTGTGTGGGGTGTGGTTTTATGTGTGTGGGGTATTCCGTGTGTGGGGTGGTGGTTTTATGTGTGTGGGATATTGCGTGTGTGGGGTGGTGGTTTTATGTGTGTGGGGTATTGCGTGTGTGGGATGGTGGTTTTATGTGTGTGGGATATTGCGTGTGTGGGATGGTGGTTTTATGTGTGTGGAATATTGCGTGTGTGTGGTATTGTGTATGTGAGATGGTGGTTTGTGGACACAATGCACAGATACAGATTATTTTACTGGATGCGGGCGTAGTAACATGTGAGCGACCCCCACCCACCCCAGCATTTTGCCAGTTGTGCTAACACCAGTGGAATAAACTTCCAGGGAAAAATACTGAAGTGGAGATTGACAGTGAGTTTGGAAAACAATGGGGAACATCACTAGAGTAGGAAGGAAAGATTGAGGGGGCCAGTAATGAGAGGGTGGGAGAGGCAGTGAAGGTGTGTGAAACGATGAGAGGTTTGAGCCTAGTCAGCCTTACCTGTTGTTTATAAATCTTACCTTTTAACTTCTCAGAGTTTAAACAAGTTTGTTCAACTTTTCTAAAGACATTATATAGCAGCGTGTAATAACTAGTTCTACTCTGGCGTGCCTAATGAAAGGCCCACGTACATAATGGTGATTTCAAAATAATCACTGTCGCCGTGGGTTAAAGGCTTTTGATGGGAAAGTTCTTTACGCATTCCGACACTACCTATTCCTTTGTGACTGCTCGTGAAGATGTTGTAAGCACTTCACCAGCCCCCACTGCCCTTCCCTCAAATCAAGGGAACGACATCTCAAAGATCTGATCTCACTGGGCCATCTGCCAAGTTGAGGAATGCAGGAACAAGGAAGTAGGGAAAGGTGTAGGTCCTCCCAGAACAAGCTGAGACTTCTCTAACTAACATAGCCAGGCTGGTACTATTGTCCAGGAGTTGTTTTTTCAGAGCTTGCCGTCGGTTTACGATGTAACTGAGAAACACATACGTTATTCTGCGTTCAGCATTGGTTTGACACTCAGTTAAGGCCCATGCGTTCTTTGATTATAATTGCCTAGGGGTTAACTGAGCACTTATTCACACCCAGCACACTCCCACACGGCAATGGCACAACCAAGGGTTGAATAGATATTGGGCTGATATCAAAAAATCTTACAGAGGAATAACCACAAACTGCGGACTGCATTTGAAGGTAAGTACATACATTTGTCATTCCATTTTCGATCTACTGGTGTTACTGGAGGGCAACTTACACATAGCGTGTTGGTTTCCGTCGCGGTGAATGGGCAAATTCATCTCCATGTGACAGTGAATGCCTACCCTGCGTCTGACAGTAGAAACAAAATTTTTAAAAATGACTTCCACCATTCACAGAACATTCCAAATGTTTTTGTGTATTCATTGTTGTATTGTAGGAATTGTGGCAGCCAATTTGCACATAGCAAACTCTCCCCAACAGGTTTTGGAAATCAGCATGCAGCATTTGGACTTGAAACGTCACTCTTTTCTCTCTGGAAGAGAAGTGGCAGTGAGTTAAACACTGAATAAAAGCAAATTACTGCGGATGCTCTATATGGAGAAAAGAGATGATGTTTTGAGTCCAGAGGACCCTTCATCAAAGGGTCATCTGGACTTGAAACATCATCTCTTTTCTCTCCTTGCAGATGTTGCCAGACCTGCTGAGATTTTCCAGCAATTTCTCTTTGGGTACAACACATGGGTGGCCAGGTAGCACAGTGGTTAGCACTGCTGTTCCACAGCACCAGGGACCCGGGTTCGATTCTGGTTTGGGTTACTGTCTGTAAGGAATCTGCACGTTCTTCCTGTGTCCGTACGGGTTTCCTCCACGTGCTCTGTTTCCTCCTGCAGTCCGAAAGATGTGCTGGTTAGGTGCATTGACCTGAACAGGCACTGGAGTGTGACAACTAAAGCAATTTCACAGTAATTTCACTGCAGTGTTAATATAAGCCTTACTTGCGACTAATAAATAAAACATGCCAATCTATAACTCGTTAACATAAGTAACGGCCAAATAATCTTTTGATTTGATTTATTATTGTCACAGGCTTTATTAAAGTAAAAAGAAAAAGATTTAAAAGGGATTTGAAGGGAGTAACTTCTTCACACAGAGGGGTGGTGCGGATATGGAATGAGCTGCCAGAGAACGTGGCTGAGGCAAGTTCAATAGCAACATTTAAAAAGCATTTGAGTAAGTACATGGATGGGAAAGGATTAGAAGGATATGGGCCAAACACGGGCAGCTGGGATGAGCTAGGAGGACACCATGGTCGGTATTGACTGGCTGGGCTGAAGCAGTTTCCATGCTGTATTGTTCTATATCTCTATGACATGATGTGGAGATCCGGTGTTAGACTGGGGTGGACACTGTAAGAAGTCTCACTACACCGGTTTAAAGTAAAACAGGTTTATTTGGAATCACGAGCTTTTGCATCTCTCTGAGACTCATGATTCCAAATAAACCTGCCAGACTTTAACCTGGTACTGTGGGACTTCTTGCTCTATGACATGCATTGAGTTAGTGAAAGTATTGTTTCTTGTGCGTTATACAAACAAAACATACTATTCATAGAGTAGATAAGGGAAGAGGAAAGAGAGGATGCAGAATATAGTGTTACAGTAATAGCTAGGATGTAGAGAAAGATAACTTAACATATAAGCCTTTCAAAAGCCTGATTTTCCCTGGCAGGGAAGAAGCTGTTCTTGAGTCGGTTGGCATGTGATCTCAGACTTTTGTATCTTTTTCCGATGGAAAAAGCTGGAAGAGACAACGTCCAGGGTGTGGGGTCCTTGATTATGCTGGCTGCTTTGCCAAGGTAGTGGGAAGTGTAGATGGAGTCAATGGATGGGAGGCTGGTTTGCATGATAGACTGGGCTACATTCATAGCTTTGTAGTTTCTCGCAGAAATTGCGGCAGCCAATTTGCATAGAGCAAGCTCCCGCAGTGGACTACTATATTTTAAGCTGATCTTTCTCTTCAACCTATTGCCAACACTACGTTCTGCACCTTCTTTCCTTTTTCATTATGTATTCTATAAATGGTATGCTTTGTCTCTATAGCATGCAAAAAACAATACTTTTCACTATATCCAAATACTTGTGACCATAATAAATCAAATCAAACAGGCTTTGGAAGTCAGTGTACAACACATGGGCCTTTCATTAAAACTTGCCAATACATAATTCGTTAATGCAAGTAATGATGAAATAATCTGCTTTTACCATGTTGGCTTGAGGGATCAATACTGGGGAGAACACAAAAGATACCTCCCCTGCCCTTCTTCAAAGTAGCATCATGGGATCTTCTCTGTCCACCTGAAAGAGAAGACCAGGTTTTAGTTTAACATCTCATCTGCCCTCTGGCAGAGCAGTGTTTCCTCAGACCCATACAGGCATGTCAATTAAAATTCTTGGGTTCAATTGCAGCAGTGGGATTTGAACCCACAAACTCCAGCATCAGATGTGAGAATGCCACCACTATACCATTGCTGATTTGTGGTGATAAAAGGGTAAATTCTACATGGAGCTCTGGGGACAGCACGGTGGCACAGTGGTTAGCATTGCTGCCTCACAGCGCCAGGGACCCAGGTTCGATTCCAGCCTTGGGTCACTATCTGTGTGGAATCTGCATGTTCTCCCCATGTCTGCATGGATCTCCTCCGGGTGCTCCAGTTTCCTCCCTGGGTCCGAAGGCCTTGCAGGTTAGGTGGATTAGGCAAGATAAATTGTCCCTTAGTGACCCAAGATGTACAGGTTAGGGGAATTAGCAGGGTAAATACGTGTAGTTAAACTTTGGCTAAAACTCTACCACAAAGTGGAAACCTCTGTTGGCCTTGGGCGAGATTTTAGAATCACAGAATCTCTACAGTGCTGAAGGAGGCCATTCAGCCCATCAAGTACGCACCAACCACAATCTCACCCAGGCCCTATCCCTGTAGCCTCACATATTTACCGTAGCTAATTTCCCGCAATATTAGGATTAGTTTAGCATGGGCAATCCACCAAGGTAGCACATCTTTGGACTGTGGGAGGAAACCGGAGCACTCGGAGGGAACCCCATGCAGAGACAGGAAGAACATGCAAACACTGCACAGTCAAGCTGGGAATCAAACTCAGATCCCTGGTGCTGTGAGGGAGCAGCGCTTTCTACTTTGCCACTGTGCTGCCTATCTCCTTCCTCAAGCTTTTGGTCACCTGTTCCATACGGCTCAGTGCTCTGATATGGAATTGCCAACGTTGGACTGGGGTCGGCACAGAAAGTAGTCTCATAACACCAGAATTGAAGTCCAATAGGTCCCTCTTGCCACTCGCACTGTCTGTACATATAAAAACTTGACTACCTGTAAAGACTTGCATTCCAACCATTATCTTGTAACTGTGTCTCTGTCTATATATGCTGTGTTTGTGAATCCAACTCTCCACTCACCCAAGCAGCGTTCTAAACACTTGTGACTCCAAATAAACCTGTCGGACTTTAACCTGATGTTGTGATACTTCTTACTGTTGGAATGCTCCTGTGAAGCACCTTGAGGATGTTTTATTGCTTTGTGGCTGCAATATAAATGCAGATTGTTGTTGTGCCCAGAAAAGATTCCATCTATGTAAAGCACACTGGATGAAAGAGGCTTTCAATCAAATGTCAGACTGACCATTAACTTGCTTCCTTTTTGATGTGGACAGCTTTCACTGCTGTGGTTTGACAGGAACACCAGAGGGTGAGACTTAATCATCGAGCTTAACTGATCTGTTTTCCTGTTTCACAGGACGATCATCTCAAATTGAATGGATCACGGTGAACTGATGATGCCAGGTAAGGAATGGGATCAGGATTAATGGGGTAAGAATGTTCACTAATCCCACCAAGGGGACAAAGAAATTCTGAATGCTATTTGGAAATCATATCCCTAGCTGTGTTATTGAGGTTCGATTCCTGGCCTTGGGTCACTGTCTGTGCGAAGTCTGAACATTCTCCCTGTGTCCACAAGACCATAAGATATAGGAGCAGAATTAGGCCATTCGCCCATCGAGTCTGCTCTGTCATTCATGGTGGCGCAGTGGTTAGCACTGCTGCTTTACAGGGCCAGGGACCTGAGGTCGATTCCCAGCTTGGGTCACTGTCTGTGTGGAATCTGCACGTTCTCCCTGTGTCTGTGTGGGTTTCCTCTGGGTGCTCCAGTTTCCTCCCACAGTTCAAAAGATGTGCTGGTAAGGGTGCATTGGCCTGCTAAATTCTCCCTCAGTGTACCCAATATGCGCCAGAGTGTGGCGATCAGGGGATTTGCACAGTAACTTCATTGTAGTGTTAATGTAAACCTGCTTGTGACACTGATAATAAACTCTAAAAACTTATTCAATCACAGCTGATAAGTTTCTCAACTCATTCTCACACATTTTCCTCCTAACCTTTGAGCCCCTTACCAATCAAGAACCTATCTTCTGTCTTAAAACCACTCAATGACCCAGCCTCCACAGCCTTCTGTGGCAAAGAATTCCACAGATTCATCATTTACTGGCTGAAGAAATTCTTCCTCATCTCAGTTCTAAAGGGTCGTCCCTTTACTCTGAGGCGGTCCCTGGGATCCTAGTCTCTCCAACAATTGGAAATATGTCTGTGTGGGTTTCCTTCAGTTTCCTCCTACAAATTCAAAGATGTACAAGTTAGGTGGTTGGCCATGCTAAATTGCCCCTTAGTGTCCAAAGCTGTGGAGGTTAGCTGAATTGACTATGCTAAATTGCCCCTTAGGTGTCTCAAGATGTGTAGGTTAGGGGGATTAGCAGGATCGATGCAGAAGAATAGGATGAGGGTAGCACTGGGAAAGATGCTTTGTCGATGTGTCAGACAGATTCAATGGGCCAAATGGCTTCCTTCTGCACTGCTGGGCTTCTATGAATCTATAATTTACAGCTGAGCAAGCAGGGAGCTTTCCATTCCTCCTTCGAACAACACCACTGAAAAGGGGAAGATGTTGGAGCAGTGGGAATGTCACTGGGCCAGTAAACCAGAGATTAAAAACAGAAAATGCTGGATAAACTCAGCAGCTCCGGCAGCATCTATGGAGAGAGAAATACAGAGTTGACTATTTGAATGGAATTTTGAAAGATTTTTTTCTAAGTGTCCAGCTAGCATGAAAATAGGAGAGTTGATAATCCATTTTTTGGACAGGTTTTCACACCCAAATCTTATGTACTCTATATCTGAAAAGATGGGCTAGTCAGTTTTTAGCTAGAGAGATTGTGGATGGGATTTCGAGGGATGTATTGTGCATATGGAGATCTCTGTTGCTACTAATGCGCATGTGCAACATCAGAGGTCTATCTGACACAGAGAGCTGTCAGGCCTCTGCTGCTGCCGGCAGCTCAACCACCAATAGCCCAAGAAGCAGCCCTTACCCATCCAAACTGATCACGATCCCCATTTCCTCCCTCTCCGATCACAGGCAGAGTGGCAGTGGGCCCCATCACGGGCCGCAGTCAGAACACAGACTGCACATTTTTAAAAATTCATTCATAGAATGTGGGTGTCGCTGGCTGGGCCAGCAATTATTACCCATCATCTTGAACTGAGTTTCAGAGTCATTTAAGAGTCAACCACATTGCTATGGGTCTGGAGTCACATATAGGCCAGACCAGGTAAGGACGGCAGGTCTCCTTCCCATAGGACGTGATTGAACCAGATGGTTTTTTTTTAATGACAATTGACAATGGTTTCACAATCACCATTAGACTTTTAATTCCAGATTTTTATTGAATTCAAATTTCACCATCTGCCATGCGGGATTTAAACCGGGGTGCCCACAGCATTACCCTGGGTCTCCAGATTAATTAGACCAGTGACAATACCACTATACTACTGCCTCCCCATTATGGGCTGCTCAACACTCACCCGCACTCTATATCTCGCAACTGGGTGGCACAGTGATTAGCACTGCTGCCTCATAATGTCAGGGAGCCAGGTTCAACTCTGGCCTTCAGTCACTGTTTGTGTGAAGTTTGCATGTTCTCCCGTGTCTGCATGGGTTTCTTCTAGGTGCTCTGGTTTCCTCCCACAGTCCAAAGATGTGCGTGTTAGGTTGATTGGCCATGCTTAATTGCCCCTAGGTTCGGGGGATTAGCAGGGTAAATGTGTGGGGTTATGGGGAATAGGGATTGTGGACAGTGCGGACTCGATGGCTTCCTTCTGTACTGTCAGGATTCGATGATACTATGATTCTATAAACCTCAGCTACAGTCAAAATCCTGTCCAGCTCCCACACGAGGGTAGAGATTTCGTAGCCTCAGCTAGCGATGTATTCCTGAGATACCCTCCTCGCTGTTACTGTCGATGATGTAATGTTTACATTAAAAATAGACACATCAGGTGCTTTGACAACTAAACTGAATCTGATTGGTGTCAACATCTGACATTCCAGATAGCTGACATCTTATCATATGATTCTGTGTCATCCACAGATAAGAAACTCTACCACATTAACCATTTCCTCAATTTTCCAATCACACCCTTTGGTGATCTAACACTCTGCCACCAACAAGAATACCAAATACTTTCCAGTGTCGGATAAATATATCCATCCGTTACTTATAGAATCATAGAATCCCAACAGTGAAGCAGGAAGCCATCTGGCCCATCAGATCTGCACCGACCACAATCCCACCCAGGCCCTACTCCTATAACCCCATACATTTACTCTGGCTAGTCCCCCTGACACTAAGGGGCAATTTAGCATGGCCAATGCACCTATCCCACACATCTTTGGACACTAAGGGGCAACGTAACATGACCAATCCACCTAACCTGTACATCTTTGGACACTAAGGGGCAATTTAGCATGGCCAATCCACCTAACCCGTACATCTTTGGAAACTAAGGGACAATTCAACATGGCCAATCTACCTAATCCGCACATCTTTGGACATTAAGGGACCATTTAGCATAGCCAATCCACCTAACTTGCACATCTTTGGACTGTGGAAGGAAACCAGAGCACCCAGAGGAGACCCATGCGGATGCCAGGAGAACGTGCAAACTCCACACAGACAGTGACAGAGAATCGAACCCACGTCCCTGGCGCTGCAAGGCAGCAGTGTTAACTACTGTGCCATACCTTGTTTCTTTTCTTTATTCATTTGTGGGACATGGTCATCGTGGTTGGCCAGCATTTATTGCCTATCCCAAGTTGCCCTTGAGAAGGTGATGGTGAGTTGCGTTTCTGAATTGCTGCAGTCCACATGCTGTGGATTGACCCACAATGCCATAAGCGAGGACTTTGCAGGGTTGGTATGGCTGTTTGATTTGTCATTGTCTTTTCTGGTGCCTAGGTTGATGTCAGGTGGCTCGTCTGGGTTTCATTTCTTTGTTAAGACTTTGTAGTGATTGATATAACTGAGTGGCTTGCTAGGCTATTTCAGAGGGCAGTTGAGAGTCAACCACACTACTGTAGCGCTGGAGTCACATGTAAGCCAGACCGAGTAAGGACGGCAGATTTCCTTCCCTAAAGGACATTCATGAAGCAGATGGTTTTTCCAACAATTGACAATGGTTTCATGGTCATCAGTAGACAATCGACAATGGTTTCATGGTCATCAGTAGATCTTTAATTCCAGATATTTTTTATTGAATTTAAAATCCACTATCTGTTGTGGCGTGATTCAAATCTGCATATCCAGAACATTAGCTAAGTTTCTGGATTAATACCACTAGGCCATCATCTCCCCTTTTTGTTAATGGATCATAAGGACTAGGCCCAATTTATCTTTGGGAAATTATGAAGATGTCAAGAGACAGTCAATTCGGGGTTAAGTATAGGATAGTTAATGTGCATGTCTGATACAATAGCTAGCCACTTCAACATTCCCCTAGTTCACCTTTCATCTTCAATAACTTTAAACTCATCCAAGCCTCTGTTGCCCAGATCTTAACTTGCACTGTCCCTTTCAACATTCACTTTTTTTATTATTTATTCATGGGATGTGGGTGTCGTACAGCATTTATTGCCCATCTCCGGGGGCATTTAAGATTCAACCCCATTGCTTATCTCTGGAATCATACGTAGGCCAGATCAGGTAAGGATGGCATATTTCCTCCCCTGAAAGGACATTTGTAAACCAGATGGGTTTTTAACCACAATGAACAATGTTTTCATGGTCATCAGTAGATTCTTAATTCAAGTTTTTTTTTAATTGAATTCAAATTCCACCATCTGCTGTGATGGGATTCGAACCCGGGTCCCCAGAACGTTAGCTGAGTTTCTGAATCATGTGATTTTTAATTCCAGATTTTTTGTTGGCCTGGGTCTCTGGAATACTAGTCCAGTGACAATGCCACTACACCACCCCCTACTTGTGATATATTTATGTTGGGGTTTTGGGATGCGTACCGTCCCTTTAAGAGTGCAGGTCAGGTGGCTCCACGGGGAGGAGCTCCTTCCAGTGTTGAACTCAGGTTAAGCAATCTAGGGTTTGACTGTGGGACGATACCCACCTGCGTTAAAGAGTTTCCAGTATAAGTAGCGAGGCCCACCTTGTGGTTTTTCTTACACAACCCATTGCCTGAAGTCATTCATAACTTAAACCGAATCCGAGTGATGTCAACACCTGACATTCCGGATAGTTGACTAATGATTCTATGTCATCTGCAGATAAGAAACTCTTATCACATTAACCATTTCCCCAATTTCCCAATCACACCCTTTGGTGATCTAACACCCTGCCACCAACAAGATCACCAAATACTTTCAAATGTCGGATAAATATATCCAGCCGTTATTTGTTCATAGAATCCCAACAGTTCAGATGAGGCCATTCGGTCATCAGGTCAGCACCAACACTCTGACAGAACATCTTACCCGGGCCTTCTTTCCACTTTATCCTTGTAACCCCATACATTTAGCATGGCCAATCCACCTAATCTACACATCTTTGGACACAAAAGGACAATCTACCATGACCAATCCACCTAATCTACACATCTTTGGACACAAAAGGACAATCTACCATGACCAATCCACCTAATCTATACATCTTGGGATACTATGGGGCAATTTGGCATGTCTAATCCGCCTAATCTGCACATCTTGAGACAATAAGGGTCAATTTACCATGGCTAATCCTTCTAACCTGCATATTTTGGGTCACTAAGGGACAATTTAGTATGCCAATCCAGCTACACCCACATCTTTCAGACTGTAGGATGAAACCCACGCAGACGCATGGAGAACATGCAGATTCTGCGCAGACAATGACCCAAGGCCAGGAATTGAACTGGGTCCTTGGCACTGTGAGGCAGCAGTGCTAACCACTGTGGCAACGTACTGCCATTCTCTAGTCTCTCCTCATGACTGAAGTCCGTATCCCTGATGCCAATCTGGTAAACCTTTTCTGAGGCCACTCCAGAATTTTGGCATCCTTCCTACTGTGTTGGTGTCAGAATTGATCACAGAGTGTAGCGGAGGAGGGATTAGTAATGATCAGAACTTGTTTAGATCGCATTCCAGATTTCTGCCCATTCCCCTCTGTTGTTTACACACTTTGATTTGATTTATTATTGTCACATGTATTAACATACAGTGAGAAGTGTTGTTTCTTGCGCACTATACAGACAAAGCATTCCATCCATAGAGAAAGACAGGGGAGACTACAGAACGTAGTGTTACAGTCATAGTTAGGATGTGGAGAAAGAGCAACTTAATGCAAGGTAGGTCCATTCAGAAGTCTGACAGCATCAGGGAAGAAGTTGTTCTTGAGTCAGTTGGTACGTGACCTCTGTATCTTTTTCTCCACCCCACCTATCGCACCCCCCAGGCCCTGCCCTCAAAGGCCACACCCACATGGCTCTGCCCCATACCTAGTGGGCAGGCTAAGGTGCCCCATGGGCATGGGCACTTTGCTCCTTGGGCAGTGACAGAGGGACAGGCTGGAACTGCCAGGGTGTTCTTGCTCAGAGGGTGGCACCATCTGCCGCCCAACTCCCTGGGTCTGAGAACACCCCCCTCTTCACTCCAGCGTGGTCAGGTTGCTAGCTTCCCAAAAGTGGAGAGCCAGTGTAAACCTTCCTGGAGTGAAACACTCTGATGGGGTGGGAGAGACTAGTGGGACTGGAGAATTCAGTGTCCAGCCCACCAATAGCATGCAAAAGATAATTATTAAATACTAAAGCTGCCTCCCCGCCAGTTTCCAGTGCGGAGCAGATTGTGCCGGAAATCAGGCGCTGGGAGATGCTTGCGGAGCACCAACATACATGGGAACCCCAAGAATTGAGCTACTTGTAAATTCTCCAGGTCATCTGCACTAGAAAATCCACACAGCAGGATGGGAGAATCGCCCGTCCTCCCCCATCTCAGCCTTGTTTGTGGTTCTGTACTTGCACAGCTGAAAAGGAGGGATAGACTGAGCAGTGTGAACACCTGGAGCTGATCCCATTCCCTGGAATTTGGATCAAACTCACTCCCCATGGATGAAAGCACGTCCCGCTCTCCAATACCCCAAGGAAAAACACAAAACGACAGAACTCTGCATTAAAGCAATAAAGCTTTAATAGCGCTAAGTCACGCCATAGTGAAAACTACATGTGGAATATAGAATACCCTATAACTAGGGAAAGGTAAAATCATCATAGTCCCAGATGACCATAGGCTGCTCTCCCCTCCGAGGTGATTTAACCTGAGAGTCACCATACCACAAGGTTGAGAAGGTCATTAATAATCTCAACCGGGACCGGAATTGAACCCATGCTGTTTTCATAGCTCAGCTAACTCAATAACAAGGTAACAGCTGTGGTAATTCTGTGCCTTTAAGAAATGTATCTTAGTCATGTTCCTGTGCTGAATGTACTTATTAGTCCCTTCCATTTTATTGGAGCTGTTCTGTCTGGATCCAGCAGCACTGTATTGTTCCTGCAGCAATATAACTGATCTTAATTAAAACAGTGCTTGTTTTGATCTGAATTAATGCAGAGTTCTGTCGTTTTGTGTTTTTCCTTGGGGTATTGGAGAGCGGGACGTGATTAGGCGATCAGGCTGATTGACAGGTAAGGTCATATGACTGGGGACAGCTAGGCTTACACAGAGAATTCGAGCTCAATCTGCTTTTTGGGAGAGGCAGAAGTGCCTCTCCTTTCCCCTCTTGAGGTGTGATCACTGGAATCTGCTCAGAAATAAATCTGAGATTCTACTGTTTGGAGTGGAACTTTCTCTGGAAGTTGGTGCATGAGAATAAAACAACTGTCTGTCTGGATCACTCTCCAGAAGTGTCAAAAGACTGGAAATCTAGTACCTATATACACATTTTTGGTTTTGAAGAAACTGATTCTGAAGAAGGGAATTCACGTCTGTGGGGCTACAATTAAATTGGAACAATAGAAAAGTTTAAAACTTATTCATTAGTCAGAAGTAAGCTAATAAGGTACTGTGAAAATCCCCTACTCGCCACACTCCAGCAGCATCTGTTCAGATATAGTGAGGGAGAATTTAGCATGGCCATTAGCCAACATGTCTTTCAGGCTATGGAAGGAAACTGGAGCACTTGGAGGAAACCCATGCAGACACAGGAAGAATATGCAAACTCCGCATAGTCACCCAAGTCAGTAATTGAACCTGGTCCTGATGTTGTAAGGCAGCAGTACTAACCACTGTGCCATCTCACCACTAGTTGTTAAGAATTATACTTTGTTACATATTTTAACTGGTAAACATTGTGCTGATTTTTTTATTATATTTTAATTGTGTTCTTAAATAATGTTTGTTTTGATAAAAGCTTCTGAATGGGTTAATAGAACCATACCTGAAGAGAAAAGTTTAATTTATTTTATTCATTCATGGGACATGGGCATTACTGACTGGCCAACATTTACTGCCTATCCTCAGTTGCCCAAGGGCAACTGACAGTCAACCATATTGCTGTGGCTCTGGAGTCACATTAGGCCACACCACATAAAGACAGCAGATTTCCTTCCCCAAAGGGCAGCAGATTTCCTTCCCTAAAGAGCAGATGAGTTTTTCCAACAATTGACAATCATGTCATGGTCATCAGTAGATACTTAATTCTAGAATTTTTTTTATTGAATTCAAATTCCAGTATCTGCTCTGGTGGGATTCAAATCTGGGCCCCCAGAACATTCGCTGGATTTGCTGGATTAACAGTTTTGCAATAACATCACTGGGCCATCACGTCCCTTGTGCTCAAAAATGCCAAAATCAAATGTTTAAGTTAGAGTCATGAAGTACCCTGGAGTTTCTGAGTTGGTCCTTAACACAGTAAACATCTGTCTTGAGCTATGGTTTGTTCTTCAAAGATTTGGTAAACTAATGCACACCTTTGGTTCTTTTTCAATTCCTTTAGCACATGGGGAGCTCTGTCCAAGCAGCTACGATTCCTACTGTCTTAATGGAGGCACTTGCTACATTCTAAGAACATCCAAAGTATTCTGTTGGTAAGTCAAATATAAGCCTCAATGTGTAATAGGTCATAGTAAGACCCCACCAAGTTACTGCAGACCCCTGATATGGTGCTCCATGCAGGTCAAAGATGCACAATGATGTCCTCCATGCTGAGAATGAAGACCTGAGGACAACTCCTGACTGATCAGATGTGAACCTATTCCTTCTGTCCATCCTCAGGAAGGATACTGAGTGACCAGGTCTTTTTGGGGTTGTTCATAAGATGTAGATATCACTCACAATGCTAGCAATTATTGACCAGCCCTAATTGCTCCTGAAAAAGTGGTGGTGAGCTGCCTTCTTGGACCACTGCAGTCTGTTCTAATGATTCTTTTTATTATATTTTAATCATGTTCTTAAATAATGTTTGTTTTGAGAAAACAAGTGGGTTAATAGAATCGTACCTAAATTGAAACAATTTAATTTATTTTGTTCATTCATGGGACATGGGCGTTGCTGGAGTTTGAGTTTAAGAGCCATGGGATTATGCTGCAACTACACCGGACATTGGTGAGACCACATCTGGAATATTGTGTCTTGTCACCTTATTATAAGGAGGATGTGGAAGCATTGGAGACAGTGCAGAGGAGATTTACCAGGATGCTGCCTGGTTTGGAGGGTAGGTCTTACGAGGGATGGTTGAGAGAGCTGGGCTTTTCTCTTTGGAGTGGAGGGGGATGAGAGGCGACTTAATAGAGATTTATAAGATGATGAGAGGGATTGATAGAGTGGATGCACAGAAACTATTTCCTTGGGTGGATGTAGCTGTTACTAGGGGGCATAACTATAAGGTTTATGGTGGGAGATATAGGAGGGATGTCCAAGGTAGATCTTTACTCAGAAAGTGGCTGGGGTGTGGAATAGACTACCTGCTGTGATAGTAGAGCCGAACACTTTAGGAACTTTCAAGCAGTTATTGGATATGCACACGGAGCACTCCAGAATTATAGGGAGGGGATAGCTTGATTTTGGGATTGGACATAACTCGGTACAACATTGAGGGCCAAAGGTCTGCACTGTGCTGTAATGTTCTATGATGTTGCCTGGGATGGAACATTTGAGCTATAAGGAAAGACTAGGTAGACTTGGATTATTTTCTCTAGAGCAGGGAAGGCTGAGGAGAGGAACATGATTGAGGTGGACAAGATTATGAGGGGTATGGATAGGGTGAGTAGCTGTTCCCCTTGGTTGAGGGGTCAATCACGAGTTTTAGGATAAGGGGCAGGAGATTCAGAGCGGAATTGAGAAAACCTTTTCATTCAGAGGATGGTGGGAATCTAGAATGCACTGCCTGGGAAGGGAACCTTAAAAAAACATTTGGACGAACATTTGAAATATCAAAATATTCAAGGATATGGGAGAAATGTAGGAAAGTGGGATTAGTGCGCCTCTAGTGGTAGTTATTGTAGGTACAGACTCAATGGGCTGAAGGGCCTTTTCTGTGCTGTACGACTGTACAAGTGGAATTTAAAATAAAGTATTTATTAGTGCTACTAGTAGGCTTACATTAACACTGCAATGAAGTTACTGTGAAAATCCCCTATCCAGAGCCTGTTCAGTTACACTGAGGGAAAATTTAGCACAGCCATTGCATACTAACCAACACATCTTTCAGACCATGGGAGGAAATTGAGCACCTGTAGGAAACCCACATGGACACGGGGAGAATGTGCAGATTCCACAGACAGTGACCCAAGTAGGGAATCGAACCCGGGTCCCTGGTGCTGTGAGGCAGCAGTGCTAATCACTGTGTCACCGTGCTGCCCACTTTCTTGGCTCTCGCGATCTTACCAAAACTGGTTTTCCGGCAAGGTCAGCCTTTTACCCACTTCTGGCCAGAGGCTGAATAATGTATTTAAAATTTATTTAAATATGAATTTGCATCTGTTTAGTGAGTCTAGTGTTCAGTCATCATGGCCTGGGCAGGAGAGGTTCACTCTAGCAAGGAAAACACCTACTCCCCATGAATAGGGAACAGTCATATTGGCCTCGCTGGTGGAACTAAAGGCCATTGAAGCCCCCGGGGGAGGCCGAGGGCAAGGGGAAAGGATACGATCGGGCTGAGCGGCAGGGGGTGGAGGAGTGACGGAGCTATATTTCCAGGTGATATAGGGCTTGTGATTGGCTGTGGGCCCCTGCGATCTTGGCCGGGGCTGGGTTGAAGTCTTTGACGTTACAATTGCGCATGTGCAAATACATGGATCTGCATGCATGCAAGAGCTCCCTTTACTACAGGCTGGCAAATCAAGCCCCACCCACTGGCCCTAGTAACTAAAAATAGTCTAGTTAATTTTTCATGCGCACGTTAAGTGGATTAGCCATGCTAAATTGTCCCTTAGTGCCCAAAGATGTGCTGGTTAGGGGGATTAACCATGCTGAATTGCAACTTAGTGGCCAAAGATGTGTAGGTTAGCTGGATTAGCCATGCTAAATTGCCTCTTAAGTGTCCAAAGATGTGCAGGTTAGCTGGATTAGTCATGCAAAATTGTCCCTTAATGTCCAAAGATGTGAAGGTTAGGGGGATTGGCTATGCTAAATTGCTCCTTAGTGTCCCTGGATATGTACGTTAGGAGGATTAGCAGAGTAATTACGTAGTGTTACAGACAGAAAGTGGGCTTCGGTAAGGTGCTCTGTCAGAGAATTGGTGTGGACTCAATGAGCCAACTGGCCTCCTTTGCACTATACAGATTCTGTTCTATGATTCATTGGGATTCTATGAATTGAAGATTTAAGCTGAGGTTTTTTTTAATACAGGGTTTGGAAATTAAGGTAGGTGAATGGAGTTAAGGAACAGATCAGCTCTGATCTGAGTTGAATGGTGGAATAGGATAGAGGGGCTGAATGGCTCAGTCATGTTCCAGTATAATCCCCTCAGCATTGAGATCAACCTTCTGAACAAAGGTGGGCGATTGCAAAGTGTGAGCTGATCCGAATGGATCACACTAATCTTGACATTTATCCATAGCTAATCTCCCTGTGGATGGGGCTAATTCAGACTGATGTTTCCCCCAGGTGTGATGACAGTTTCAGAGGAAGCCGCTGCGAAGAATTCTTACTCCAAAGCCAAAAGCCAGATAGGAGTATAAACCAATCAGTGGCTATTATTGTAGCAGTCCTGCTTGTTACATTAGCTCTGAGCATCATTGGAATATACCTGTGCTACAGGTAAGTGGCTCTGAGTAACTGTCATTGACTGGACTTGCCAGCCAGGCAGGATCGTCTTGGTTTCTCTCTGCTGATAAATGTACAACTGTCCTTAACCTCGTGCCCATAAATGCAGCCAAGTGGTATGGTGGCACCACTAACTCAGAGCACCGGGAACACGGCTCTGATTCCCAGCTTGGGCCACTGTCTATGTAGAGTTTGCATATCCTCTCCATGTTTGCGTGGGTTTCCTCTAGGTGCTCCAGTTTCCTCCCACACTCTGTAGGTTAGGTGGATTGGCTTTGCTAAATTGTCCCTTAGTGTTCAAACATGTAAGACTAGGCAGATTGGCCTTGCTAAATTGCCCCTTAGTGTCCAAAAGGTGTGAAGATTAGGTGGATTGGCTGTGGTAATTTCCCCCTTAGTGTCCAAAAATGTGCTGTTTAGGTGGATTAGCCATGCTAAATGGCCTCTTAGTGTCCAAAGGTATGTAGGTTAGGTGGATTGAACTTGCTAAATTGCCCATTAGTGTTCAAAGATGTATAGGTTAGGTGGATTGGCTATGCTAAATTGTCCATTCATGCCCGAAGATGTAGAGGTTTGGTTGATTGGCCATGCGAAATTGCTTGTTAATGTTCTAACATGCGCAGATGAGGTGAATTATCTATGCTAAATTAACCTTAGTGTCAGGAGATTAGCAGGGTAAATATGTGGGGTTATGAGAATAGGGCCGAGATGGGATTTTAATTGGTGCATTATGATTGGAACAGGCTTGGAGGGTCAAAGGACCTGTTACTGTTCTGTACTTTTCTTTGTTCTAAAATGGGGAGAATCAGAGAATTAGAGAGGCTTATTTGAAAGGGAGATTCAAGTTTTGACCCAGGCAATCAAAATAGTGGTGCGCTTAGAATCAGGGCTGTTTGAAAAGCCAGAACTAAGGAATGTAGAGATCTCAAGAGTGTTGTAGAACTAGTGGAGATTGTAGAGATAGGGAGGGAGGGGGAGCAAGGTCACATTAAAAACAGAGGTGAGAATTATAAAATTGAGATGTTATATAATCACTACAGTGCAGAAAAGGCCATTTAAACCAACAGGTCTGCACCAAATCTCCGACAGAGCAACTTAGCTAGGCCCTATCCCCACCTGATCTCGTAAGCCCACACATTTATCATGACCAATCTTGGGACACTGAGGGGCAATTTAGCATGGCCAATCCACCTAACCTACACATCTTTGATGGAAGGAAACCCACACAGACGCAAGGAGAATGTACAGAGTCCACATTGACAGTCATTCAAGGCCAGAATTAAACCTGGGCTGTGTGAGACAGCATGCTAACCACTGTTCCACTGTGCTGCCCATAAGGTTTTCAATGTATTGTATAAAAGTCTGTGCATTTATATAGCACATTTCATTGTCAGAATTGTACTTGGGTCCCTGGTGCTCTGAGGCAGCAGTGCTAGCCACTGTGCTGCCCCACGTTTCCAGATAAGGAGCCCTGCATGGTTAAGCAAGCGCAGTGGCTGATGGATGGACAGGACGTGGTGTGGGTGGTAAAATGTGCAGCAGAATTTTGCATTAGCTCAAGTGAAAAACTCTACCCCCTCTCCCCTCAAGATACACAAACTTGTAAAGTTGCTGCAACTTGCAACCAAGCGCTGAAGGTGAATGCCTGGCACATGAGTTAATCACACAGTTTTTTGCACTTTCAGGAGATGGAAGCAAACCAGAGGCAATCAGCGAAATAGCAGCCCATACTATACAGTGGCAACACGCAGAGTCACCAACATCAGGGACGTAATATCAGTCAGATTCATCACGCGGGATGTGGGCTGCAGACCTGTTTAAACGCACCAAGGGCAGGCTCATTCTAAATGAGAGGCATCGAAATTGGTTCTGCAGGCTTGAATGGATGAACGATTGGAATGTTGGAGACACACACACGTGTCCAGGTGTGACAGCACAAACAGCAAACCCCCCTACCACCTCGTTCATTCTTATCAACCCGGCCTCCCAGACCATTAATAATGAGGAGGTAATGGCCTAGCGGTATTATCACCAGACTATTAATCCAGAAACTCTACCGATGTTCTGGGCACCTGGGTTCAAATTCCTCCAGGGCCAATGGTGGAATTTGAATTCAATTAAAAAATATCTGGAATTAAGAATCTACTGATGACTGTGAAACCATTGTCGGAAAAACCCATTTAGGGGAGGAAATCTGCCATCCTTACCTGGTCTGGCCTACATGTGACTCCAGAGGCACAGCAGTGTGGTTGACTCTCAACTGCCCTCATGCGACAGGGGATGGGCAATAAATGCTGGTCCAGCCAGTAGTGCCATGTGCCATGAGTGAATTAAGAAAAGGATCTCCACGTCTCTGGGACTCTTTCTATGTTCCATGGTCATCTCAGCTGTTACCCTCGGTTCTGAATTCCGGCGATGAAATTTCTTAAATTCAGAATGTTTGTAGTTGGAATTAACCTTTGTGTCCATACTCTCCAACTCCAGGACTGTGCTGAAACTCTTACAGCAGCAGTGTAATCTCATGTAGGGGAACAAATGCCCAACTTGTAAGTGGTGGTCACCCTATAAGGACAATGTAAATTTTTTATCCTGTTCTACAATTCCAGAACTGAACTTTGTGAAGATGGTTTGTGTATATCTTGTTATTTTACCTGGGATTTCTTGCATAAATGTGAAGAATGTTATTGCAATTGAGTGATGTCAGTGAGTCAGTATTTGTATTCATTGTCTGCCTGCACCTCTGAGAGCTTCAGTACAGCCTTGGCTCACATACTTCTATGATTTTCATTCAAAGTCTTTGTTACCTCCAGATTTGACAGTTGCATCCCTCAGTTGACCCTGTATTTTCCAGTCTCCATAAACCTGAGATCATCCAAAACGGGTGGTACAGTGGTTAGCACTGCTGCCTCAGAGCACCAGGGACCTGGGTTCAATTCCTGGCTTGGGTCGCTGCCTGTGTGCAATAAGACTTATACTAACACTACAATGAAGTTACTGTGGAAATCCCCTAGTCCCCCATTCCGGCGCCTGTCTGGATAAACTGAGGGAGAATTTAGCATGACCAATGCACCTAACCAGCACACCTTTCAGACTGTGGAAGGAAACCGGAGCAGCCGGAGGAAACCCACACAGACACAGGGGAAATGTGCAGATTCCACATGGTCAGTGACCCAAGCTGGGAATTGAACCCGGATCCCTGGTGCTGAGAGGCAGCAGTGCTAACCACTGTGCCACCATGTCGAACCAGGTGATATGGTTTAAAAAAAAGCATTACCCATGGAAGATGGAGATGAGAGAAATCTCTTTTCCTCCTCAAAAGGTCATGAATTTTTGGAACTCTCTTCTCCAGGATTCTAACCCGAGAACAGTTCAGGGTCATTGAATATTTTTAAGCCATGTTATTGATTAACAATGGAGTCAAAGGGGATTGGGGGATTGGCGGAATTTGAAAGATCCTGCTGGAGGGAATGGCCGAAAAATCCCATCCCATGATTCGCATCTGATCTAAGTTTATTTTCACATTAACTTCATTGCAGTGTGAATGTAAGCCTACTTGTGATTAATAAATAAACTTTAACTTTTCCTCATAATCTAAGTGACATGAATAGGTGAAAACCAAACATTCTCTCGGGCCATTTGATATGATTATAGTTAATCTTCTGTCTCAGCTCCATTGCACAGTCCACTGCTCAGTTCCCACAAAGATTTATCTCCAGCCTTATGTTTACTCAACAATGGAACAACCACAATTTTCCAGGCTGGAGAATTCCGAACATTCAAGGTTTCTTTGTAAATTCATTTACGGGATATGGGGTGTTGTTGGCTAGACCAACATTTATTACCTGTCCCCTAATTGCTCTGGAGGAGGTGGTGGTGAGCCGCTTTTTTGAAACGCCACATTCCATACGGTGCACGTAAACCCATAGTGCTGCTAAGGAGGGAGTTCCAGGATTCTGACCCAGTGACAGCGAAGGAACGGACGATACATTTCCAAGTTAGGGATGGTGCGTGACTTGGAGGGAGACTTCCAGGAGGTGGTGTTGAGGTTCTTTTTCATCTTAATGACTAAGGGATCGGCCCCTTATCCTGGAGACTGTGCCTCGCCATGTTCTAGAATGCCCAACCAGTGGAACCAACCATAATACCTTAAGATAAAGGAGCAGATTTAGGCCATTCAGCCCATCAAATCTGCCTCACGATCATGGCTGAGAAATCTCTCAACCCCGGTCTACCACCTTTTTCCCGTAACCTTTGATCTCCTTACCAATCAAGATCTTATCTATCTGTCTTAAAGACACTCAGTGAGTGGCCTCCATAGCCTTCTGTGGCAAAGTGTTCCACAGATTCACCATTCTCTAACTGAAGAAATCCTTCCTCATCTCAGTTCTAAAGGGTTGTCCCTTTACTCTGAGGCTGTGCCTGGGATTCCAGTCTCTCAGACTAATGGAAGTTTCTTCCGCAAGTCCACTCTATCCAAGCCTTTCAGTATTCTGTAAGTTTCAATGAGATCCCTGTCAACATGTGTGCCTGCCCTGTCCAGTCCCTTCAGAATCTTGTATGTTTCTGTGAGATCACCTTCCCCACTTCTAAACTCCAAAGAGTACTGATTTAGTCCTTGTATCTATAGAACATACATATGAATCTTATGTACATGTAGGTTTCCTCACTGCAAAACAATATTTTCTTTGACAAAGTATTTCTTAGTCGAATTTTATCATTATACATTCATGTGAACCATTTCTGATGGACACTATCCATGTAAACATGTTGCACTGTATTAACTCCTTCCACCCAATGTGGTGCTATAACATCTCAATTATGGTGCTGACATACAAAGAGAAGATGGTAGTGTGGCATTAGATTAATGATGCACGTATCAAGGCCTGAATCCCTGGGTTCGAATCCCACCTTGACACCTGGTGGAATTTAAATTCAATAAATCTGAATATGATGCTATTTTGCAGTCTCAATAATGTTGAGTGTGATAACTATCATCAATTGTAGTAAAACTCACTTGTAGGGCGGCAAGGTGGCTAGCAGTGCTGCCTCACAGTCAGGGACCTGGGTTCAATGCCAGCCTCAGGTCCCTGTCTGCATGGAATCTGCACACTCTCCCTGTGGCTCTCCCCTGGGTGCTCCAGCTTCTTCCCATACTCCAAAGATGTGCCAGTTAGGCGGGTTGTCATGCAAAATTACCCAAGTGTCAAGTGTACTAGCAGGGTAAATATGTATGGTTACAGGGACGAGTGAGCTTGTAGTTGGTGCAGACTCAACGAGCCAAATGGCCTCTCTCTGCACTGTACATATGGATATTTGCTAATGCCTCTGTAAGGCCTCCTCCAGCTGGTCTGGCCTGTATGTGACTCCAAACCCACAGCAACTTGGTAACTCTTACCTACCCTCCACAATGACCTACAGATGGACAACTGCTGCTCTTTCCAGCAACACCCATTGTAAATAAAGAAGAAAAAAATTGCAATTTGCATAATTTCAGCCCTCTCAACCTGAGCTTCCCAAATTCCTGACTTACTTTTGAACTAAAAGAAAATCTTAAAATGTGGCTTACATTACATCTGGATGTTATGGTCTGATTAGCCCACCTCACTTAGTCCTGTTTTCCCATTTGCAATGACCAGGGATGGCACAGTGGTTGTTACTGCAGCAACAGGGACCTGGATTTGATTCCTGGGTTGGGTCACTGTCTGTACGTTCTTCCCATGTCTGCGTGGGTTTCCTCCCACAATCCGAAAGGCATACTGGTTAGAGCACTGGCTGTACTAAATTCTCCCTCAGTGTACCCAAACAAGCACTGGAGTGTTGCAATTAAGGGATTTTCACAGTACCTTCATTGCAGTGTTAATTAAGCCTTCTTGTGACACTAATAAATGAACTTACCGAAAGTTTTCTGCTGACAAACGGTAAAACCTGATTGTTCCTTTCAAGATATATTTTTATATTTCTCAAAATTTATTGTATATGGATTTTTAAGATTTACAAATTTGCAGAAGCCCCAGTTCAGATATCTATGTGTGACATAGTGGTTAGCACTGCTACCTCACAGCTCCAGGGACCCAGATTCGATTCTTGGCTTGGGTCACATGCAAAATCTGCACATTCTCCCTGTGTCTGGATGGGTTTCCTCCCACAGTCCAAAAGATATGCTGGTTAGGACGCATTGGCCATGTTAAATTCTTCCTCATACCTGAACAGGTGCCGGAGTATGGCGATTAGGGGATTTTCACAGTAATTTCATTACTGTGCAATGTTAATGTCAGCCTACTTGTGACACTATTAAATTTTCTCTACATGAAACGGTGCTATGTAAATACACATTGTTAATTAAAATGGGGAATTTCACTAACTTCATTGCAATGTTAATGTAAGCCTTGCTTGTGACAAATAAATAAACTTTAAACTTTAAAAATGGGGAAGAAGAAATGCACTGATGTAAGTTAGGACAAATCAGAATTAAATCTTATTCTTAAAGACTTTGTTTTCTCAAACTTAAACATTTGTGATATAGTGCAACTCAACTTAAATCAGTAAGACCAACACAACAGGTCTGACAGCATCTGCAGAGTGAAATTAGAGCTAAGTTTAGATGACCCTTCATCACGGCATCGACTCTCACAAAATGTCTCCCAGCCTCGAAACATCGGCTCTATTCTCTTCCTCCACAAATGCTGTCAGACCTGTTGAGATTTTCCAGCTTTTTTTTAGATTAGATTAGAGCAACACAGCACAGGAAACAGGCCCTTCGGCCCAACGAGCCTGCGCCGCCGTCATAACTATATAGTAACAATTCCATTATCCTATTCTAATTTTAGGTTATTCCTAATATGGAAGAGTCTCAATGTAGGGACAATTTGTTTCCCAATCAGCCTAAGAGCGAATTTTTTGGGATGTGGGAGGAAACCAGAGCGCCTGGAGAAAACCCACGCAACCACGGGGAGAACGCGCAAACTCCTGCAGACACCGGCCCAATTCCAAGAGTCTGCACAGCTACAGTGATAGTCACTGAGCTGTCATGGTGCCCTTCAGATGGTCCAGATAAAGCACTCATTTACGACATGAAGCACCAGGCAACCCATGAATCAACATCCAAGAGCTGTCCTCGCACCACCTGCTGAATGCATGCTCCTTGTTGGTCAAGTATGGACCAAATTACCTGTGGAAAAAAAAACATAGTTAAACAGTCCTACTATATCCCTCTATCTTCATAACGCTCATGTGGCTGTCCAAGAGACCCTTAAACAGCCCTAGCGTGACTGCTCCCACCACCTTACTCGGCAGTGCATTCCACACCCCCACTACCCTTTGTGTGAAAAACTGCCCTCTAATATTCATCTTATACATAGCACCCCTCACCCTAAGGCCATGACCCCTTGTCCTATCCATTTCTGAAGGTGGAAAAAGTTTACCACCATTTACTCTATCTATACCCCTTATAATCTTATACACCTCTATTTGATCCCCTCTCAGCCGATGTCTTTCAAGGGAAAACAACCCCAGTCTATCTAATCGTTCCTCATAAGACAGTCCTTCCATACCAGGCAGCATCCTGGTAAACCTCCTCTGCACTCTCTCCAAGGACTCCACATCCTTCCGATAGTACGGCGACCAGAACTGGACGCAGTATTCCCAGTGAGGCCTAACCAACGTTCTATACAATTGCAACATCAAACTCCTACTCTTGTATTCTATACCCTTTTCTATGAAAGCTAACATACTATAGGCTTTCTTTATCACCTTCTCCACCTGTGAAGACACCTTCAGAGACTTGTGAACCTGCACCCCCAAGTCTCTCTGCGTCCCTATACTCCGAATAGTTTTACCTTTTATCCTATAACTCTCTTCTACATTTTTCCGGCCAAAATGCATCACCTTGCATTTATCCGGATTAAATTCCATTTGCCATCTATCTGCCCAGTCTACCAACCTATGTCCTGTTGTATTGCCTGGCACTGCTCCTCTGTACCTGCCAATCCAAGCATCTTAGTGTCATCAGCAAATTTGCTGATCTCACCACCTACCCCAACTTCCGAGTCGTTTATGTAGACCACAAATAGAAGAGGACCTAGTACTGAGCCTTGTGGCACTCCACTAGTGACAGGCTTCCAGCCGGAAAAAGAGCCTTCCACGACTACCCTCTGTCTCCTCCTCCCGAGCCAGTTCTCGACCCATCTACATACCCGGCCCTGTATCCCATGCGCCTTCACCTTCTCTATCAGTCTACCATGAAGAACCTTGTCAAACGCCTTACTGAAATCCATGTAGACAACATCAACAGCATGTCCTTCATCAACTGTTTTTGTCACTTCTTCAAAAAATTCCACTAGATTTGTAAGACAAGACTTCCCCTTGACGAAGCCATGCTGCGTGTCCCTGATCAGATCGCAGCGCTCCAGATGCTCATACATCCTGTCCCTGAGGATCCTCTCCATTAGCTTACCTATAACTGAAGTCAAGCTCACCGGCCTATAGTTCCCTGGGTTATCCCTCTGAACTTTTTTAAACAACGGTACTACATTTGCTATCCTCCAGTCCTCTGGGACCTCACCTGTGTCCAAGGAAGAGACAAAGATTTGCGTCAGAGGCCCAGCTAGGTCTTCCCTCAACTCCCTTAGCAGCTTGGGGTAAATGCCATCAGGTCCCGGAGCTTTATATGTCTTTAAGCTGCCTAACAGCCCCAACACCTCTTTCCTCGTAATCTTTATTTCCCTCAACCGATCCTCAACTTTGTCAACATCAGCAACAGACATCTGGCCAGTCTCCTGCGTGAAGATTTTGTTTCAGATTCCAGCATCCGCAGTATTTTCCTTTTATTATTAAGATCAGCACTGGGATAGAAACAGAAATTGTGCCGATCTGTGTGACACAGGCCCTCTATGAGTAAGCTTGTTGAACCATAAGCATGGGTACTTGGAGGATCCGCGATTCCTCCACTGAGTGAATTAGCCACATTACAAACATACTGAATGAAAACACGATCTTGCCTGCCACTGCAAATCCTCAGTCCCTGGGAGTGAACTGTGTGAATTTTGTAACGATCCTGAGTTCACGGTGTTCGTTTTGCTACTTCCAATCGCACAGAAATATGAGATAATTGAACCAAAGTTTAGTGTCTTATTAAGCAATAGTTGCCCAGTGTTGGTGTCGGCGAGTAATTCTAAACAGAGAAAAAGGCAGTGATGTCGACTATTTACATGCATTTATTTTAAACCCTACCTCTATTATAAAAGGAAAGTTAATGAGTGTAATTAGCAATTTTAATTATAGTAACAGTGCTTCCAATTCAGATAATGATCTCTGATCTAACAACAAACAGGTCACACCTGCTACATAAGCTGCACTTATCCCATCATGCAGCATCCTCACTCACATAAGGACTGCAGTCTCAGATTAGAAATTCTAAGGGAACAGTGGGGTAAACGCGAGTTGCCATCTCTGGTTCGGCGTGATCCTGAACGCTACCTCACAAGACCTCCAAATCCACCTTCTGACCTGTTCCCCTCACCCCTTTCACAGAATCCCGACAGTGCAGAGGAGGCAATTCAGCCCATCGAGTCTGTACTGACCACAATCCCACCAGGCCCTATTGCTGTAACCCCACATATTTACCCTGTTAATCCTCTGACGTTAAGGTTAATTTAACACAGCCAATCAACCTAACCTGTACACCTCTTTGGACTGTGGGAGGAAACGGAAGCACCTGGAGGAAATCCATGCAGACATGGAGGAAAATATGCAAACTCCACACAGTAACCCGAGACCAGAATTGAACCTGGGTCCCTAGCGCTGTGAGGCAGCACTGTGCCAACCTGCCAGTAACCCATTTTTAAACAATCAGAAACATATCTTATCTCCTTCTTGAAATCATTCAATGATTCAGACTCCTCTACGTTATGGGGCAGCAAGTTCCACAAATTCACCACCCTCTGCAGGAAGTAATTCCTCCTCATCCAAGAGTTAAATCTACTGCCTCTCAACCTATGCCTGTGATCTCTTGTTCTAGACTGCCCCTCAAGGGGAAACATTTGGTCTACATTTATTTCATCAATCCCTGTTAGTATTTAATATACCTCCATCAGACACCCTCTCATCCTCTAAACTCCGCAAGTTTAAGCCTAGACTGATTAATCTCTCCTCATGCATCAACCCTTTCATTCCCTGAATCAATCTGGTGAACCTCCTCTGAGCTGTCTCCAATGCCATCACATCCGTCCTCAAAGTAAGGAATCCAAAACTGGACAAAATACTCCTAATGTGTCTCACCAACACCCTACATAATCTCTGCTTTTATACTCTAGCTCCTTTGCAATAAATGCCACTACATAGTTGCCTTTATTCTTATATGCTGCACCTGCATTTCGTGAACAAAGACACCCAGATCCCTCTGCCCAGATGCATTTTGAATCTGCTTTCCGTCTAGATAATAACTTGCCTTTCCATTTCTCCGGCCAAAAATCGGGCTTACTCGCTTGGGGAGGTCCCGAAGTAGTGAAAGGCACTATATAAACACGGGTCTTTTCCTTTTCTCCAAACCTTTGCCACGGAAACGTGCACTTTTCCCCACATTCTCGCTTTCGCCGCCACTGCTCTTTGCTGAAACTTTAAGAACGACAATAATAGAACATCAGCCAGTCAATTTTATTAGAACAATTCCAGATAACCAGCTTCTTTGTGTTCATCAATATCAAAGAAGCCCTCCCCAGATTTCCCCCATCAGGTTGTTAAAAATCCTGCAGAGCGCTTTGGTTTAAATCACAAAAGGTTTTAAAAAAAAAATTACAAAAAAAAATCACCTAGGAATATCACTTATTTATTTATTAGTCCTGCATTCAAATATAATAAAGCAAATCTATCAAAAACTACAGAATCGATTGAATGGACAATCTGAAAGCTTGATTGCTCCCCCTGTTCTCCTGAAATTTAAGAGGATCATTTGAATGGATAACTTAACCTGACCATTTTACTAGCCTTGTTCTTTGAATTTTTTTGATCATTTCAAACAACTTTCTGCACCTTTGCGAAGACTGACCCACAACTGGTGTGTATCCCCACGTACCGTCGGCCCATCCTTTGAGCTGATTGGAAGATGTTTAAAGTTTTTATTTGACCGGCCCTAAGTGAAGAAGCGCCATCACTGTAGTGTAGCCATGAAGCAACTCATCGCAATCCAAAGAGTTGCTGCACTCCCTCAGCGAGAAGTTCTCGGTCACGATTCGGTCACAGCCGATTTCACCGTTGCCAAAAAACCCAAACAACGGGACACCGGGAAACTGCTTCCGGAAGGCGTCTGATTCCACATTTTCCTTGCTGGAGTAGTAGTTCTGACCCCGCCCGATGCAAGCGAACATGAATCCCACCGTGTTGGTCTCAGGAATGTTGGCTGCTTTGAGGCGTTGCATTGCCGCTTCGGCGCTCTTGGGCGTTTCGACGTCTTCGTCCAACAGGATGGACGCCGCCTGGATCGATTTCCCGCTCAAGGACAGGCCAACAAAACCATACATGTGTCGAACATCAATGCTGGAGAAAAAGGTGGGAGTTACGTGGGCCGGGGGAGGGGAGAAGTAAAACACGGATTTGTTTACTTACCGAGTTGCTACATACAGTCTGAAGGTTTGTTAGTTCAGGTTTTTGTCTATACACTTTATGCATATTGCGTTTATGAGTGAATATAGTAAATATCGAATAATTCACATTAAATGATAATACAGATCATTTGGAAAGTTTCCAGGAACTAGTATTTTTGACAGAACTGTACAAAATTAATACTTGGTCCTTAATCTCTATGATGAGTTTTTAAATTTTATTTATTTATGTCACAAGTAGGCTTACATTAACACTGCAATGAAGTTACTGTGAAAATCCCCTAGTCACCACACTCCAGTGCCTGTTCAGGTCCACTGAGGGAGAATTTAGCATGACCAATGCACTTAACCAGCATGTCTTTCGGACCATGGGAGGAAACCAGAGTACCCAGAGGAAACCCACGCAGGTAAGGGGAGGACGTGTAGACCTCACACAGACAGCGGCCCAAGCCAATAATCAAACCCAGGTGCCTGGCGCTGTGAGGAGCAGGGCTAACCACTCTTACATTGTTTTGAGCACTCAAACAAAAAAAGAGGTTATGGGGAAAAAGTAAAGGAAAAGTTAAAGTTTATTTATTAGTGTCACAAGTAAGTCTTACATTATCACTGCAATGAAGTTACTGTGAAAATCTGCTGGTCACCACAGTCCGGCTCCTGTATCTGGTACACTTAGGGAGAATTTAGCATAGCCACTGCACCTAACCAGCACGTCTTTCAGACTGAGAGTGGAAACCAGAGCACCCAGAGGAACCCACGCAAATATGGGGAGAACGTGCAGACTCCACACAGACAGTGACCTGAGCCGGGATTCAAACTTGGGTCTCTGGCGCTGTGAGGCAACAGTGCTAACCACTGTGCCACCCAAAAGACACTTCAATGGAAATACTGCGTGGATGAGAGATTGCTGTGGATTAGACTGCTGTCATTTACCTCTGAGACTAGGGTTAAAAATTACACCCAGGCCAACACAAAGTGTTTTCTAGTCTGCAACTTGAAAAGAGTTTGGAAAATCTCTAAGAATGTGGTTGCAACTGAAAAAACCCTTAAGGAATAGTGACAGTCAAATATCTTTGTGAGGATAGAGCTGAGACACACTACTGAGGGACATCAGAGGGAACTCTTCCCCCATTCAAATGTTCGGACTTAACTGGATGGTGTTTAACTGTATTAGAATTCAACGTCCCATTCTTCATGTTGGCACAATGGGACAGCGGTTAATACTGCCGCCTCAATGCCAGGGATGTTGATTCCCGGCTTGGGTCACTGTCTGTGTGAAGACTGCACATTCTCCCCATGTCAGCATGGGTGTCCTCTGGATGCTCCAGTTTCCTCCAATCCATTACAGTCCGAAAGATGTGCTGGTTAGGTGCATTGGCCATGCTAAATTCTCCCTCAAATGGGCACTGGAGAGTAGCAACTAGGGGATAACTTCGTTGCAGTGTTAACGTAAGTCTACTTGTGGTACCAATAGATATACTCTTGGTGGTACCTTCCTCATCTCCAACTGTGTAACATTCACACGAAGAAAAATAAACGGCAGGTGTCAGTTTTAAGACTCCTTCTATGGTTTAAATTTAGTCACCTCGCTATTGCGCAGGTAAGAGGAATTAATTATGAATTAAATACTTTTCTTCTCTACGTACGTGCCAATTTCATGGGAAAAAAAACAACACAGCTGAGTCCAGGTGGGCCAGAATCTAAAAAGACTCCAGAGAATGACTCCAACCTGTGAAGAAAATCTAACATATGGTTCTGAAATGTGAAATTTCTAATGCAACTTTGTCAGTGGATTTATAATTGGAGACAAATATTGTTAAAACAACAATTTAACCTCCAAGATTGTCTCTCTTCATGCCTTCATATCTCTGAGTAATCTGCTTGTCAAGTGCTGCATCCTACACCTTGTTTTATTAACTGGAAGTTCCTTACAGTGCTGACTCATCTCTCTGCTCTGACTCTAACTGGCAATTGATATTAAAATTGCTGACGGCATTTTTCCCCACATGAAACGAGAAACATACCTTTTGAAGTGACTAAAGGTGGGGTGGGAAAGCACCTTGTAATGAAAGGAAACTCATACGGGCTTCCCTCCTTTTAAGATGCAAGTCAAAACATAGTGAAGGCTCTCTAATGGGCAATGTCTTCACTGGTGAACCCACATGCCTACTATCACTTTAATCAGAATGGAACATACAGAACAGGCTGACAAGAACAATCAGTCACATAAATACACTAAAACAATTAATTCAAGTTCCACAAACCGTGCCAGAGCAATTATTCCACTATCAAGCTTTCTACTACATTCACATTCAACGGCTGCTTACAAGCACCCATGGAATATTTTCCACTCAGCTTGGACAACGCAGGAAATAGCAGGGTCAAAGCCAGCACTTCGGCTACACTGAGCGTTTGACCTGACAGTGACATTTAAGTTTAATTAAAGTTCATTTATTAATGTCACAAGTAGGCTTACATTAACACCACAATGAAGTTGCTGTAAAAATCCCCTAGTCGCCACACTCAGATGCTTGTTCGGGTACACCGAGGGAGAAATCAGCACGGCCAATGCAATGTGTGGCACAGTGGTTAGCACCGCTGCCCCTCAGCACCAGGTTCGATTCCTGGCTTAGGTCACTATTTGTATAGAGTTTGGACGTTGTCCCTGTATCTGTGTGGGCTTCCTCCGGGTGCTCCAGTTCCCTCCCACAGTCCGAAGGATGTACTGGTTGGGTGCACTGGCCGTGATAAATTCTCCCTCAGTGTGCCCAAACAGGCACCGGAGAGTGGCGACTAGGGAACACTTTCTCCCTGTCTACTGCGCATCTTGACATCTAATCATTCTGAACACCTCTTTCAAATCTCCTCTCAACATTCTCTTGCCAAGGGAGAACAACTCCAGCTTCTCCAACCCATCCACGCATCTGAAGTCTCACGAATCATTTATATACCTTTTCTAAAGCTTTCACATTCCTCCTTCAGTGTGGTGCCAAGTTGAACAATCCTCCATCTGAGAACTAACAGAGGCTGAGGGGAAGCCCGATCAAAGTCTATAAAATTATGAGAGGCATAATAGGGTTGATAGTCCAAATCCTTTGCCCAGAAGTTGAAAGGCCTAATACTATGGGGCATGCACTTAAGATGAGAGGGGAGATATGAGGGGCAAGTTTTTGTTTGGGCAGAGTGTGGTAGATAACTGCAGCAGGCTGTCAGGGGTATGGTTGAGTCTCAACCGCCCTCTGAAATGGCCGAGTCACTCAGTTCAAAAGCAACTTGGGATGGATAACAAATGCTGGCCCAGCCAGCGATGCCCATGTCCCGCAAATGAACAAAAAGATACGATCTGGACGTTCAGATAAGCACACGAATGTGCAAGGAATAGAGGGGTATGGACCAAGGGCAGGTAGAAGGGATTAGTTTAATTTGAGGTCAGCACAACATCAGGGGCTGAAGGGTCTATTCCTGCGCTGTACTGTTTTATGTTTGAACATTTTATGAAGGTTCCCAAAGCTCCCTTGGTTTCATTGTCAAATGCCTCTATTTATAAAAATGCAGAATCAGATAACACGTCAGTCAAGAACAGGTTACCATAAGTTCACCTTAATTTCTTTGTTTCTGTATTCCAGGCCTTTTTAGTTGCGTGCCTCTTTCATCACTTTCTCACCTCTTTGCTGCAGAAATTCGCTTCTGACAACAGCTAACTAAACAGAATCATAGAATCACAAAAGGAGTCTATTTAGCCCATCGCGTCTATACTGACCACAATCCCACACAGGCCCTATTCCTGTAATAGCACACAATTACCTACTAATCCCCCTACACAGTTAATTTAGCACAGCCAATCAACAAAACATGCACACCTTCGGACGAATAGAGCAGAATTCCTAGATGACTCTAACTCTCCCTGGTTTATTGACACTGAAGCCTGTTAATAACACCCAGAACAACCAGCTCAGCACGGAGCAGGGAATAAACCCAAGGCTTGTCTGCTCTCCAGGGCTCACTCACAGATCCAAATGGTGCATCTACCTCTGGGCCTTTGGGGGAGCTGATTTGCAAATTTTTTTTTACACTGCAGTCTGGGAGCATGCGGTTACATGGCAATGTGGTGGAGTGGAGCTTAATTACACTGCAGGGAGCCAGCTTGATGGACGGGTAAATCACTCGTAGCCGTGGCATGAATTAATTGCAGGGAGAAAGCACAGAAGCATTTGCTTCCCTGCGTTAACGAGCTGCATGGACAGGAAAAGGCTTGGTGGTTGCGTAGGGTACCTACCTTTCGGAACTGGGAGAAAACACTCGGTCAATGTGGCCCCCCACCACAACAGTGTTCCTCACATTGAACGGCCTGGTAAGTCGCTGAATGAAGTCAGCAGCTGCAGGTTTGAAGGTGTTGTATCCAAACAGCAGCACGACACGGAGGTCAGGGTTATCCTGAAGACCTGAGAGAGGAAACGGAATGAGAAATAAAAGCTGTGCAAACAATCTCTCAGCACACCCTGGATTTGGGACAAATTCATTAAATGGCACAGCAAGCAGCAACAGCAAAACCTGAAACATCTTCCAGCCAGGAGCTCTTGCAAAATAAAAAGCTACTTTAAGATGCACATTCATGCAGTTTAAAGATAGTATTACCATAAGCTTCGTCATTCATTTAGTTTCATTTTAGAAACAGCAATGGAGATTCAGTTTTCTTTTCTTACAGAAATAAGATTCAATGAATACTCTCAAAACACCAGGTTAAAATCCAACATGAAGTAAGCTCCAAAGTTACCGATTCTCATTTGGTAACACGAACTTTCAGAGCACTGCTCCTTCATCAGGTGAGTGGTGAGCAGCATTCCAAAAGCTTGTGCTACCAAATAAACCTGTTGGTCTTTTAACCTGGTATTGTGAGACTTGGCGTACACCCCAATCCAATACTAGCAACTCCACATCATAATTAAGAATCCAACTTGCAGTCGTGTTTACCTATTAACTGTAACTCATTGCTTGTGAAGGGCTTTGAAAGTTCATGAAAATGCAATTCTTCTATTCCCTCCTATGAGGGGACAGGGGTGCTCTAACTGACCCAAACCTGCAGCAAGCCAGAAACCCACCAAAATGTAGCACAGAGCAATGGGGCAGCACAGCACCAGAGACCCAGATTCAATTCTGGCCTCAGGTCACTGTCTATGTGTTTGCACATCCTCCTTGTATCTGTGTGGGTTTCCTCTGGGTGCTCCAGTTTCCTCCCACACTCCAAAGTTGTGCGGGTTAGGTTGATTGGCTGTGTTAACTTCTATCTGTGTTGGGGGACTAGCTAAGGTAAATGCGTGGGGTTATGGGGATAGGGCTTGGATGGGATTGTTGTTAGCCCTGGCCACCCATTGACTCTGTCTACACTTCCCGCTGCCTCGGCAAAGCAGCCAGCATAATTAAGGACCTCATGCACCCCAGACATTCTCTCTTCCACCTTCTTCCGTCGGGAAAAAGATACAAAAGTCTGAGGTCAAGTACCAACCGACTCAAGAGCAGCTTCTTCGCTGTTGCCATCAGACTTTTGAATGAACCTACTGTGCATTAAGTTGACCTTTTTCTACACCCTAGCTGTGATGGTAACACTACATTCTGCACTCTCTCATTTCCTTCTCTATGAATGGTATGCTTTGAATGTCTAGCATGCAAGAAACAATACTTTTCACTGTCTGTGACAATAATAAATCAAATCTATTTGGTTTCGTGCCTGAACTTTGCTACTGAGCACGTCTGCGCTCTTGCAACGAAGTAAGCTCCAAAGTTACCGATTTTCAAGAGTTCCACTGCAAATGCAACATCGTTCACAGAAAAACACAAAGCTTTACTGCAGCACCATCCAGTGGCAAAAGATCAGATGCCAATTTTTTTTAAATGATTAGTAAACCTGGAAACATTCGAGAGACTGTCCTAATGGGGATTCATTACTTTTCCTTGCCTAAAATAACAATACCTTCACTTCAAAGCAGGACATCTATCAGTCCTTCAACCTTCACCACCCTAAGGAACAACAGTAACAATATCACGGATACACCATCACCTCCACATCACATTTCCCAAATTCCCTAACAGGAAGGTGATAGCCAGGCAGTCTTATCACTAGACTGTCAATCCAGAAACTCAGCTAATGTTCTAGGGACCTGAGTTCGAATCCCGCTATGGCAGATAGTGGAATTTGAATCCAATAAAAAAATATCTAGAATTAAGAATCTACTGCATGGCCACAAAGTCATTGTCAATTGCTGAAAAAAATCATCTGGCTCATTAAGTTTACATTCATTTATTTGTTGTCACAAGTAGACTTACACTGCAATGAAGTTACTGTGAAAATCCTTTAATGTCCTTTAGGGACATCCTCTAGGATCTTACCTGGTCTGGTCTACATGTGAGTCCAGAGCTATAGTAATGTGGTTGACTCTCAACTGCCCTCTGAAATGGTCTAGCAAACCACTCAGTTCGAGGGCAACTAGGGATCAGCGATAAATGCTGGCCAGCCAGCGACACCCATGTTGCACAAAATGAATTCTAAAAAATTTGAATTACATTCCTTAATTAACACCATAATTTTTGCAGTAGTGTAATGATAAGGATTACAGTGGTTCACAGAGAAGGCCCACAATCACCAGCTCAAAGTACACAACATGTTAATTGGGAGTAAGAGTAGGCCATTTGGCCCTCTGAGCCTATTCCACCATTCGAAATGATGGTTTATCTGATTATGGCCTCAGTGCAACTATCTTGTATCCCTTACCATAAGACATAAACTCAAAGAGCCGAATTGTCTCCTTCTGCACTGTAGGAGTCGTATGATTCTATAGGAGCAGAATTAGGCCATTCAGCCCATTGAATCTGCTCTGCCATTCATTCATTGCTGTTATAATTCTCGACCCCATTCTCCTGCTTTCTCCATAATCTCTGATCCCCTTATTGATCAAGGATCTACCCATCACTGACACTCGGGGATGGTATGGAGGCACAGTGGTTAGCACTGCAACCTCACAGCACCAGGGTCCCAAGTTTGATTCTGGGTTTGGGTCACTGTCTGTGTGGAGTTTGCATATTGTCCCCTTGCCTGTGTGGATTTCTTCCGGGTGCTCCAGTTTCCTCCCATATTCTGAATAACGTGTTGGTTAGGTGCATTGATCCAAACTGCAGCTCCGGAGTGTGGCGACTAAGACAATTTCACAGTAACGTCAGTGTTGACGTAAGCCTTACTTATGACAATAAATAAACTTCAATGACCCAGCCTCCACAGCAATGAGCTTCAGATTCATCATACTTTGACTGAAGAAATTCCTCCTCATCTCAATTTTAAAAGAGCATATCTTCATTCTGAGGTTGTGCCCTCGAGTTCTAGTCTCTCCCACAAGTGGAAACATTCTCTCCATGTCCACTCTGTCTAGGCCTCTCAGTATTCTGTAAATTTCAATTAGATTTCCCCCCTACCTCCACCCCATTCCTTCTAAACTTTATCCAGTGTAGGACCTCTCCTCATATGGCAAATTCTTTATTCCTGGGATCATTCTTGTAAACCTCCTTGGGACCCCTCCAAAGTCAGCACATCCTTCCTCAGATATGGGGCCCAACTCTTTGATTTCCTTGTTGGTCAATAATTCATCTATCTCTGCCTTAAAAATACTCAACAACCCTGTCTCTACCATCCCTAGGGAAGAGTTTCATAGAGAGTCATGACCCTGAGAGAACATAAAATTCTCATCTTTGGCATTAAATGGGAGATTCCTAATTTTTCAACAGTGACCCTAATTCTGGTCTCTCACAAGGGGAAACATCCCTTCAGCATCAATTGTACATCCCCATCAAAGTCTTAACATTTCAATAAGATAACCTCTCATTCTTCTAAACTCTGATGGATACTGGCCTAAATTGACCAACTTTTCCTCATAATACAACTCTCTCATCCCAGGAATCTTCTCTGAACTGCTCCAAAGCCCTTTTTTGAATAAGGAGACCAGACTGATATACAATGCTCAAGACACCTCACTAATGCCACGTACAACTGTAGCAAAACATCCCCAGCTTTTATCTTCCATGCCACTTGAAATAAATAACAATATTCCATGTGCCTTCCTAATCACTTGTCATTTGCACACTAATTTTATGATTCATGTACCAGGACACCCAGATCCCTCTGCACGACTGAACTCTGGAAATGCTCTTCATTTGGACAATATGCTGAAAGTAATGGACAAAGTTAATGAACAAAAACTGAAGTTTCCCAACATCACCCTTGTCCCGCTGTGACAATACTGTGCCTCAAAGAAATAAATGTTATGTTTCTCGTGCAAGATTCGTTTTAGCAGTTTTTTAGTTATCGATAGCTGCCAGGTATATATCCAGCAGCCCTATATTGTTACTGCAGCAGTATAATTGTTCCTAATTGCTAGAATACTTGTTTCAATCTAAACTAATACTGTTCTGCTGCCTTAGTACTTCTCCCTGGGAGTTTTTCAGGTAGACCTTGATTGGGTTGATTGATAGTAATATCAGGTGACTGGGTGGAGTTAGGCTTATGCAGAGAAATCAAGCTCAGTTGCTTTTTGGGACTGTAAAAAGAAGTAACTCAGAGTCTCTGAAATTGGGAGACTGGGATCAGCTAGAGCCTAGGTTTATTTCTCTGAAATTCTGCTGTTTGAGGATACGTCCTTCTCTGTCTGGATCTCTGTCCAGAGATATTAAAAGGCTGGAAAACTAACATTCATATGAGCATATTGCTGGTTCCGAAAAAGGAATTTGTGTCTATGGAATGTTGCTTAAAGTAGAGCTATAAAGATAGCTAACTTAAGAATTATACTTTGTCATGTTTAAGTACTTTAATTAGTAAAAGGTATGCTAATTCTTTTTGTTTGATTCTGTGTTCTTACATAATGTTTGTTTACATAATGGGTGAATTGAATCATAACATGGTGCCACATTGGTTAGCATTGCTACCTCACAGTGCCAGGGACCCAGGTTCAATTCCAGCCTCAGGTCATCATCTGTGTGGAGTTTGAATGTTATTTCCATATCAGCGTGGATTTCTTCTGGATGCTCTGGTTTCCTCTCACAGTGCAAAGATGTGCAGGTTAGGTTGACTGGCCATGTCAGTCAAGAGTATTAGCACAGTAAATATGTGGGGTTGCTGAGACTGTCGTCAGTGCAGGCTCAATGGGCTGAATGGTCTTCTTCACCAGTTTAGGGATTATACGATACCCGGAGCAAAATACCTTATCCTCACCATAATACCAAAGTTAAATGTAAAAGTTGGGGTCTAGGCTGACTTCATAAAATACCTTGGACTTTCTGATCTGAGTCCCTAATATCAATTGTATAAGGTGTTGGTGAAGCCTGGAGTATTGTGTGCAGTTTTGGTGTCCTTATCTGAGGAGGGATGTCTTTGCTATAGAGGGAGCACAGCGAAGGTTTACCAGGCTGATTCCTGGGATGGCAGGTCTGTCATATGAGAAGAGACTAAATCAGTTGGGTTATATTCAGTGGAGTTAAGAAGATTGAGAAGGGATCTCATAGAAACTTATAAAATTGTAACAGGGTAGATTCAGAAAGAATGTCCCTGATGATGGGGGAGTCCAGAATTAGGTGTCATGATTTGAGGATAAGGGTGAACCTTTAAGAATTTGTGGTGAGCAGAAATTTCTTCATCCAGAAAATGGAGTGTGTGTGGAATTCACTACCACAGAAAATAATTAAGGCCAAAACATTGTCTGATTTCAAGAAAAAAATAGATATAGCTCTTGGGGCTAAAGGGATCAGGATATTGAATTCGATGATCAGCCATGATCAAAATGAATGGCGGAACAGACTTGAAGGGCCAAATGGCCTATTCTAGTTTCTATGTTTATCCACAAACAAAATTAAAAGTAATTCATTGACATGACATGTTGTTTTTCCAAGAATCAAATAAATGCGAATTTTGCATTTTTTTTCCCTTCCAAAAGGAAGCTGGCACCATTTGGTTGTGGAGACCAAGAGCTTTCAATCAACACACTCAAGTCAAAAAGCGTTCCAACATTTATTCATCAAAATACTTGGTAGATGTTGCAGTACAAAGCTGGACTGCCAGGTCAGTTGTGGATTGGATGGAATTGCGACAGAACAATCCCAGGGATTAATTCGAAACCGTCCAAATATTTTCATTTAACACATTTTTATTTTTTTTTAATTCATGCAAGGGACATAGACAACGCTGGCTGGCCAGCATTTATTGCACATCCCTAGTTGCTTGAGGGCATTCAAGAGTCAACACATTAGTGTGGCTCTGGAGTCACATATTGGCCAGACCAGGGGTAAGGATGACAGATTTCTTTCCCTAAAGGGGCATTAGTGAACCAGATGGGTTTTTCTGATAATCAGCAATGGTTTCATGGTCTTTAGTAGATTCTTAAGTCCAGATTATTTTTATTGAATTTAAATTCTGTCCTGGGTATCCAGAACATTAGCTGTGTTTCTGGATTAATAGCTCAGCAATAATACACAACAAGGCCATCGCCTCCCCCTATTTAACACCTATCAAAGAAAGCAAAAAGCAAGTTGCTTTCAACCTGCGTAAATAGACTGGAATTGGAGATACAGACCCCAACAGGTCACGAACCAGTCTGTGCTAAAGTGTGGTAAGCAAAGTAAAAGATCTCACTAAGACAGTAAATCCGCATCAAGTCTGACAAAATCCAGTAAATGGGTTAGATGCTCAATCACCAATGCTTATTACACTGTGTCGTTATGAAATTTTCTTCTGCATTTGCATACTACTGGCGATCATTCTCTGAGACACAAATGTAATTAGATCCATTTAAGTGTATTATGAATGGAAATCAGATACAGGGACAATTTTCGCAACGGGGATATCATAGCTGATTTGTTGTAATTGGTGCTTCAGAGTGACAAGTAGCTACTTGCTGCAAATGGATGGGAAGAAGGGTCAGTTATTAAAGAGGCTCGTTATAAAATTAAGTGCATCTTTATTTTTATATAGAATCACACTGTTTAAAAACTGTGATTTCAGTTCTTCCAATGGCTCAGTTGGTGAAGATGCCTATGCAGACTATGGAAATCACAGGGTCATTCAGTGAATGATGTCCAGTTGCCCAATCTCAGACACAATAGCAATAAGCAGATTACAATCAGCTCCACACTGGGAGTTAGTCAGGAAGTTAGCAGAGGGCTGCATTCCTGACCGTCACCCTTATTTGGAAAACTTCACACGATTTCTTGTTATTCATTCGTGGGACATGGGCATTGCTGGTTGGGCCAGTATTTATTGCCCATGCACAGTTGCCCTTGAAGAGCAGTTGAAAGACAACCATATTGCAGTGGGCCTGGAGTCAGATGTAGGCCAGACCGGGTAAGGACAGCAGATTTCTTGTCCTAAAGGAACAGGATCGGTTTTCCTGACAATTGACAATGGTTTTACAGTCATCAGTAGATTCTTAATTCCAGGCTTTTTTTTTAAATCGAATTTGAATTTCATCATTTTCCCTGACAGGATTTGAACCCAGGTCCCCAGGACATTAGAGTCAGAGGTTTACAGCATAGAACCAGGCTCTTCAGCCCAGCTTTTCCAGTCACCTTTTTTAAATCCCTAAGCTAATCCCTTTTGCCCACATTTGGCCCATTTCCCTCTATATCCATCTTAGCTATGTAATTGTCTAAACACTTTTTAAAAGACAAAATTGTACCCACCTTTACTACTACCTCTGGCAATGTTTTCCAGACACTCACCGCCCTCTGAAAAAATTGACCCTTTTGTATCTCTCCCCTTTCACCTTAAACCTGTGTTGTCTAGTTTTAGATTCCCGTACCTTTGGGAAAAGATATTGATCATCTAACTGATATGCCCTACATTATTTTATAGACCTCTATAAGATCATCCCTCAGCCTCGTATGCTCCAGGGAAAAAAGTCCCAATCTATCCAACTTCTCCTTATAACTCACACCATCCCAGCCCTGGTAGCATCCCAATAAATCTCTTTTGCACTCTTTCTAGTTTAATAATATCTTTTCTATAAAAGAGTGACCATATAAAGGGTGACCAGAATTTACATAGCTAAGTTTCTGGGTTAATAGTCTAGTGATAATACCACTCTACCATCGCCTTCCTTTGTCAGATGAGGATCAATCTCAACTAGCAATTATGCTCAAAGGTCAGTCCTTGATCTTAAAACGTATCAACAGGGAAGGCCAGTCAACCCTCCCCTCTGTCCCACCAATCAACCCGGTCATAGCTATTCCGCAAATTCAGTTTCAAGTCCTGCCTTCCTTCAAAACCCCTTTCTAATGAAAGGATTTATCCCAACATGAATTATAGAACTCAAGTCAAAACTCTGACAGAGATGCCAATTTGCAGGATTAGTACAGGGTGGCACAGTGGTTAGCACTGCTGCCTCATAGCGCCAGCGACCCCGATTCAAGTCCCAGCTTGGGTTATTGTGCAGGGTCTGCATATTCTCCTTGTGGCTACGTGGGTTTCCTCTGGGTGCTCCAGTTTCCTCCCATGGTCCGAAAGACGTGCTGGTTAGGATGCATTGACCATACTAACTTCTCCCTCAGTGTACCCGGAGTGTGGTGACTAGGGGATTTTCACAGTAGCTTCATTTCTTTTAAAATTCATTCACAGGACATGGGTGTTACTGGCTGGGCCAGCATTTACTGCCCAGCCCTAGTTGCCTTTGAGAACATGGTGGTGAACTGCCTTCTTGAATCACTGCAATCCATGTGCTGTGATTGAGCCACAATGCCGTTAGGAAGGAAATTCCAGGATTTTGACCCAGCGACTGTGAAGGGACAGCGATATATTTCTAAGTCAGGATAGTGAGTGGCTGGGAAGGGAACGTGCAGGTGATGCTGTTCCCAAGTATCTGCTGCTCTTGTCCTCCTAGGTGGGAGTGGTTGTGGGTTTGGAAGATACATTGCGGTGTTAATGCAAGTCTACTTGTGACGCTGATAAATAAACTTAGTAACAGAGGCAAAAGACAAATCCAGGCCAATCTCATAACCTTGTTAACAAAGGTAATATTTAACTGTTCTAAATAAATTGGCTCTCTTTACCTCAATTTCATTATGCCACACAGATTGTAATCAACCCATTTACAATTGGATCACGGTCAAAATTTATATTCTCTTGCCAGCTATCAAATGTACTGTCAACAAGATTTTTTTTTAAAAGCTTTCACATACATTGGCTAAAGCCAAACTTTCATTTGAAAATTTCTTGCTTTTAGTAGTAACATCCCTTCTGTGTTTAAACTGTAACATCTTTATTTGGAACTAGCCTTGCTGTGAAAGGTCCGTTTGGAGAGTTTCACAGGGTATGCTGGCAGGAAGTGGAAGTCTCACTCCAATGATGGATTGCTTGCAGCAATCTCAGAGGATCCAAAACAGCCTAAATATTCCAATATTAGCCTCTCTCCCTTCCAGCCACCCACCGTGGGAGTAAAGCAAGCATAATTAGCTCAAGTATACAATGAGTAAAATCTGAAAGTGGCTCATGCATGGGCATGGTGGCACAGTGGTTAGCACTGCTGCCTCACAGCACCAAGGACCTCAGTTTGGGTCACTGCGTGGAATTTGCATGTTCTCCCCATGTCTGCATGGGATTCTTCTACAGTCCAAAGATGTGCGGGTTCGATGGATTCGGTAAATTGTCTCTTATGGTGGAATTTTACTGGCACATCCGTCCGAGGCCAGTGGAGAATGCCATTCTCTGAGCCTCGCCCACCCTGGAATCAGGGCTGCATGCTGGTAAAATTCTGGCTTTAGTGTCCATTAGATGCACTGGCCATGCTAAATTCTCCCTCAGTGTATGTGATCAGGCGCTAGAGTGTGGCAACTAGGGGATTTTCACAGTAACTTCATTAGTTAATGTAAGCCTACTTGTGACTAATAAACTAACTTTAGCTTTATCAAAGTTTCATTCCAGGAACTTTGCACATTTATGGCAACATACCTTTCCATTGAGGTGCAATGTGCTTTAACTGCAAAAAACTTGTGCACTTTTTAAAAAAATGTGCAATGTTAAAGATTAAAAAAATGATAATGGCAAAGGCATTACTTTGCCTGGGATGAAACATGGAATGGTTACAGCATAAGACGGGACCATTCAGCCCATTGTATCCATGTAGGCTGTCTGCGACAGCTACTCAGCTCATCATGTTCCCCAGCCTTTTCCCCAACGGTCTGCAAACATTGTTCAGATAATTACCCGTTCTCTTGATATAGCCCAGATCAAATCTGGCTCCAACATACTGTTAGGCAAAACATTCCACATTCTAAACACACACTGCATGAGTAAAAGAGATTTTCCCTCACGTCACTTGTATTTCCTTTTCCAAAAATGTATCTTAAAACCACAAGTTCTGGGGATGACAGGTCAAAGAGCCTCAGGCAATTTGGGAAGGGTTTGTGATTTGAGGGGGTTACAACAAGGAGAAACTTCTTCATTCCCCAGTGTTGTGGATCTGCTGAATTTTCAACTTCTGATGTGGTGGATTCCCAGCCAGTGTGTTCGAGACTGAGAATGGTAGATATTTGGGTGTTAAGTGAATTGAGGCATTATGGAGATTTGGTGGTTAGCACTATTGCCTCACAATGGCAGGGTTCAATGCCTGGCTTGGGTCACTATCTGTGTGGGGTTTACACATTCTCCCAAGTGTCTGCATGGGTTTCCTTCGGGTGCTCCGGCTTCCTCCCACTTTCTGAAAGATGTGCAAATTAGGTGGACTGCCACTTAGTGTCAGGATAACTAGCTAGGGTAAATGCATGGAATTATGGGGATAGGATTGTGGTCAGTGCAGACTCAATGGGCCAAATGGCCTCCTTCTGCACTGTAAAATTCTATGATGGGAGAGTCGAGTTAAGCCATGATCTTGCTCAACAGCAGAGCACAGGATTGAAGGCCTGTGTGGCCCACGACTGCTTCTGTTTAGTCCTTGTGCTTACAAGCACATTCCAACTGTAATTGTCCAACTAGGTGGCGAGCTTGTCTTTTACACAGATACCGACACCTACAGTGCAGAAGGAGGCCATTTGGCCCATCGCGTATGCACTGACCACGATCCCACCCAGGCCCTATCCCTCTAACCATCATGGGAGAACATGCGGACTCCACACAGACAGCGGCCCGAGCCAGGAATTGAACCCAGATCCTAGAGCTGTGAGGCAGCAGTGCTAACCACTGTGCCACTCAAGAAGGGGTAGGGGAGGCGGGTGAGCAGAATTTACCTGCCTCTTGGAGTTTCTCTTGGTTAAATGCGTTATTGTTCAAATCTCTGTTTGACAAGTGGAAGAATTTCACCGTCACACCATCAATTTTGGGCAGGAGCAGGGAAAATCCTGCAATTCCATCTTCTACCTCGAGAGGTCTCTGCATGCCACATCCCATAGGAGTGTCTGGAACGACAAATTAATCAGGCAATAGGCGTCAGATCTGTGTGAAATAAAGTCTTTTCTTTTGAAAAATAAATCAACTTTTATATCAATGGTCAACACTGAAATTGCCCACGTAAACATTTAGACTGGAAATCCTAGTATGGGCTCTGGCCGGTTAGTTTCTAAGTCTCTGTCGCCAACTTTACAAAACATTACAACACGTAGAACCACAGAATCCCTACAGTGCAGAAGGAGGCCATTCGGCCCATTGAGTCTGCATCAACCACAATCCCACCCGGGACTTGTCTGCATCAACTCAGCATGGTCAACTCAATGGATAATTTACTGACAAGGTATTATTATTGCCATTTAATACAAAATGCAAAGTTCTCTTAGTATAAAGTTTATCTATTAAATGTCATAAGTTGGCTTACATTAACGCTGCAATGGAGTTACTGTGAAAACCTCCAAGCCGCCATACTCCGGCGCCTGTTCGATACGCTGAGGGTAAACTTAGCATGGCTAATGCACCCTAATGAGCACATCTTTCAAACTGTGAGAGGAAACCCACACAGACACCGAGAGAACATGCAGACTCCAGACAGGCAGTGGCCTAAGCTGGGAATTGAATCAGGGTCCCTGACACTGTGAGGCAGTAGTGCTACTGCCATTCCACAAGTTATTTGCTAAATACCTCAAATTGCCTAACTTGTCCGGAACTTCTTCATAAAACATTTACAATTACCTGCATCCTTTCTCTAATAAATCATTTTCCTAAACGTCAACAGTTTATTTGAGTTTGACAGTTTGTTCCTAACATGTACATGGAAGGTGATGTGCTACAACATGTGGACTGTTAAACTTAATAGCATAAAATAAACACAAGGTCGAGTTTCCCCAAGTCAAATCAGAGTTCACAAGCCAACGGATTTATCTCTTTTATCCAGTTTACGTGTCAGAAATTTACGTGTTGGAGTCCAGCTAAAGGAAAATTCCAAAGGTGGTTTGGCAGCAGAAGGGCTGTATTATTATTTATCTCTGGAGAAACTGTACTCAAATGAAGGATTGCATAGCACAACACTAGGGTGTGTGTAAAAGGCACTGAAGGGTCCGATCAGCCATGATCATATTACGAGCAGCAACGGTGGTACAGTGGTAGCACTGCTGCCTCATAGCACCAGGAGACCTGGGTTCGATTCCCAGCTTGGATCACTGACTGTGTAGAGTTGGCAATTCTCTCCATATCTGCGTGGGCTTCCTCCGGGTGCTCCAGTTTCCTCACATACTGCAAAGGTGTGTGGATTAGGTCAACTGGCCATACTAAATTACCCCTTGGTATCGGAGGGGGAGGGGGTTGCGAACTAGGAGGGTAAACAAAATGGGGTTACAGGGATAAGGTCTGAGTGAGCTGACATTGGTGCAGGCTCAATGGGCCAAATGGCCTCATTCTGCACTGTAGGGATTCTATGACTCAACAAATAGTTGAATCATGCAGGTTCAATAGGCTCAATGGCCTAATGTTCCAATGTCCCTAATTTAATCTCTCATTGTCACAAATATGAAGTGTTGGGTGATAAGTTGCAAAATGAAAAGTCTGTGCTCAAATGCCACATAATAGGCACAGTGGTTAGCACTGCTGCCTCAACTTCAGGGACCCACGTTCAATTCTGGCCTCGAGTGACTATCTGTGTGGAGGCTGCACATTCTCCTCTTCTTCGGCGCTTCTGGGTGCTCTGGTTTCCTTCCACAGTCCAAAGGTGTGCAGGTTAGATGGACTGCCATGATAAGTGTTTGGGGTTACAGGGAGTTGCAGGGGGAAGAGGGCCTGTGTAAGATATTCTGTCAGAGTTGGTGTGGACTTGATGGGCCAACGGTCTTCTTCTGCACTGTAGGGATTCTATGAACTAACTAGCGTGTGCTATCAGCAGCATATTGAAGAGATTTCCATTCCAATTGCACAGTCCCTTCGCAGTTTACTAGAATTAGAACATATGGCTGTAGAAGAAACAGTTTATTGCTTCACCCCTCAAAGCATGCACTGGCTAATTTGCATCTTGCACAAGAATGCAAAACTGGACAAATTTCCAAGCATTTACTTCTCAGCCATGCTGAATAAGTCCTGGATTTTACATACAGCATTGAGACAGGTCTAAATCTCACTGGCAAATAAGTTGGTTGGACAGATTCAATTCTTAAAATTATGAAGCCAATGCTCAGAATGGACCAGGCAAACCCATTGCTTACTTGCTCTAAAAACCAAATTCTAAATCCAATTCAAGTTTTTCAAACTTCCAGATTGCTCTTAGTGCAGATCATGAAACCTAACCACAGTTTACGAAGCAAACTGACAGAAGCTTGGTAAAACATGCACTATGAATCCCTGCTAAAACGTATGAATTTTGACACTGTCTAGTGGACAGCTCAGCAAAGCATGCTTGAGGAAAAAAGTGAGGGATCCCACTATAAAAGGCAAACTTGGAATTCCTGCTGGGAAACATGCACTTGTCTGTTGGCAGTATGAGGCTCAGCTCCATTGCCTCTCTAACAGCCAGAGAGGACACTGCCATTCTGCGCAACATCAGCAATGACTGCAAAAGGAGGCCATTCAGCACCGACCACAATCCCACTCATGCCCTATTCCCGCACATTTACCCTAGCTAGACCTCCTGACACTAAGGGGCAATTTAGCATGGCCAATCAACCTAACCCGCACATCTTTTGGAGTGTGGGAAGAAACGGAGAATTCGGAGGAAACTTACTCTGTTCCCACAGCACTGAAAGCTCTTCAAATAATTATCCCATTCCATTTTGAAAGCCACAATTAACTTTTCCTCCACCACCAGTACATTCCAGATCCTAACCTAACATGCTCTATGAAAATACTTTTCCCCTCATCTTTTATCATTTACTTCTGAAATCAGAGACCGCTGGTTCTCAATCCTTCAGCATGAGGAAGTTTCTCTCAATCCACTCTAATCCCAGCCATGATTATGAACACATCGAGTAAATCTCTTCTCGATCTTCTCTTTCCGAAGGAGAACAGTCCCATTTCTCCAATGTACCAGAAGTCCCTCACGCTTGCAACCATTCTCTTCAATCCTCCTTTGGAGGCAGTCCAAAGGAAATTCGCCAGGCTAATTCCTGGAGCAAGAGGATTGTCCATCAAGAGCTAAAGGGATAGAATATAAAGATAAGACAGTATTGTTGTACAAGGCATTAGGCAAGACCACACCTGGAATATTGTGCACAGTTTTGGTCCCTTCATTTGAGGAAAGATGTAATGGCATTGGAGGCAGTTCAGGGGAGATTCACTAGATTGATTCCAGAGATGAGGGTTTGTTGGATGAAGAGAGATTGAACAGCTTAGGCCTATATGCTCTGGAATTTAGAAGAATGAGGGGAGATCAAATTGAGGTACATGAGATGATAAAAGATATGGATAAAGTAGATGTACAGCAGATGCTTCCTCTTGTGGGGCATTCTAGGATGAGAAATCATAGTCTTAGGATAAGGATAGTAAATTTAAAACAGAGTTGAGAGAAACTACTTCTCCCAAAGGGTTGTGAATCTGTGGAATTCCCAAAGTGCAGTGGATGCTGGGACAGTGAGTAAATTTAAGAAGGAGTTAGACAGATTGTTAATTGGTAACGGGGTTGAAGGGTTATGGGGAAAAGACAAGAAAATGGGGATGAGCAGCATATCAGCCATGGCGGAGCAGATTCGATGGGCCAAATGGCCTGATTCTGCTCCTATATCTTATGAAGAGAGAAAAAAATTGTCTGGGTCTGTATTCCTTGGAGTTCAGAAGGGTGAATGGTGACCTTATTCAAACACAAGATCTTGAGGGAGTTTGACAGGATAGATGGTGAGATATTTTCATTAGTGGGATGTTCTCGAACAAGGTACAAGAGCTACATGGCTACAAGATAAACAGCCGGTCATTTATAACTGAGGAGTGTAGAAATTTCTTCTTGCAGAGGGTGACAATTCTCTGGAATTCTCTGTCCCAAAGAGTAATGAAGGCTGGATCATTTGAAGTATTTAAAATGAAGATGGATAAATATTTAATAGCTCGAGGGATAAAGAGAGGGCTATGGGGAAAAGGCTCAGAAAAGGAGTTGAAGCCGGCATCATCAGCCATGATAGTATTGAATGGATGGATAGACTTGAAGGGCCTGGTGGCCTACTCTGGCTTCTATCTCTTGTGTAAACCTTCTCACCATCCTTTTTGCCTTCACACCTTCACTAAAGTACACCAATCTCTTGCTCAACATCACAGCAGATGCCTCAGGATGGGAGAGTAGTCAAAGATGGAATTTTAATTTTAATGCTTTTTTTAAATTTTCCAATTAGGAACAACAACACGATTTTTTAGTATTTAATCTCTTCAATACTTTACTTCAATACACCTCATACAGATCAGTCACACACACACACACACACACACACACACACACACACACACACACACGTCACTTACAGACAATTCCAGGGCAGCTGACACCAACTGTTTTGCACTCCAAGGGTAGCAAGCTCTCCAGTTTTGCTGCCACTTCTGCATCCTTGCTTTTCTTCAACACCCCATCTCTTCTCTCTGCAACATTCAAATTAAGAAAAGCAGGATAGCTATCAGCTATGATCTTGTATACACATTCATGTAAATACAGCACATGCAGGGAAGATGTTTCCATTAATGTTCTCCATTAAAGGAGAGACGAGGATCCGAGGGCACAGCCTCAGAGTAAAGGGACGACCCTTTAGAACCAAAATGAAAAATTTCTTCAGCCAGAGGATGGTGAATCTGTGGAATTTATTGCCACAGGACGGGAGTCATTGTGTGTATTTAAGACAGAGATAGATAGGTTCTTGACTGGGAAGGGGATCAAAGATTATGGGGAAAGAGGTGGGAGAATGGGATTGAGAAACTTATCAGCCATGGTTGACTAGCGAAGCAGACTCGATGGGCCGAATGGTCTAATTCTACTCTATACCTTATGGTCTTATAAGTAACGACTGAACCAAACATCAGTGAAACATCATCTGGCAGCCCAACTATTTGGCATTAAGCCAGATATAAACAAACATGTACAATTAACAAATAAATAATAAAAGGTTTCAATTACATGAAGCTGCCTTAAATCCTGTGCACACATTGGATTTAAGCACAAAGGAAATGTTTTTAAACAACTATTTGCAAAGTACAACATCTGGAAAGTACTATTTTCCAGCTTTTGAGATATACATTTTGCAAACGCGTTAATGAAATTTCTCTTAAAGAGGGGAGTGTCAGTTTTTGTCTCGGACCATCAGCCAGTGAATCAAATTGTAACAACCTTTAAGTCTCGGGCATTAGCTATGGGGTAACAAGTATAATGTCTGGTTTGCATGAAAAAAGGAATTGCCATTAGTTTTAAGGCAAACCTCTTCAAATAAAGTTAAAGTTAAGTTTATTTATTAGCATCACAAGTAGGCTTACATCAACACTGCAATGAATTTACTGTGAAAATCCCTTAGCTGCCACACTCTGTGCCCATTCGAATACACCAAGGAGAATTTAGCTCAATTTGGCCAATTCAGCTAACCAGCACCTCTTTCAAACGGTGGGAGGAAACCAGAGCACCCGGGGAAACCCATGCAGACACAGGGAGAACATGCAGATTCCACACAGACAGTGACCCAAGCCGGGAATCGAACCCCTGATTTCTGGCACTGTGAAGCAGCAGTGCTAACCACTGTGCCACCAGGCAGCCCTTGGGGAGAAGTGTGAATCTGAAACTCATCACCATCAAGAGCAGTTAAGACAAAACCAAGACGCATTTGAAGGGAAGCTCGTTAAACACGAGGGAGAAAGAAATGGAAGGACACTTTGATGGATTGGACAAGAGAAGTGGGAGGAGGCTGACTTGAAGCATAAACTGGAAATTATAGTTGCTACCAAAAGAAATCAGGAGCAATTTACATCAAAATATATGCATTCAAATGAATTAACTCAATGTAAACATTTGTGTTATTTATACTGAAATTAATTTTCGTCATTTAAATAAATTCATTTATGTCCAAAGTAAGTATTTCACCTTTCTTCCGCCTGTTGGAAGTCTGTGTGCTGAAAGTGTCAGTGCCAGCCATGTAGAGCACTGTATCTGGCAGTAGATAAATCTCCTATTTAGAAGGGGGAGAGAGACAGAGAGTGAGAGTAGTATTTATGGAATACACCATCCCAACCGCAGAACAAGAAATTGTTGAGAACCTGCCAACAATAGCAACACAAATTGCTTTTATTTTACAATCAGATTAAATTGTGTGGAAATTATCTCGATCCAAAACAGAGAGGGCTGAAAATTCCATCTCTGGTCAATGTTGAGTTCAATGATCTATCACTCAAAGTGTCAATATTGTTCATAAAGAGAGAGGGATAAGAGTTTGGCATATCAGCTATGACTCTTACCAACTTTTATACATGCACCATAGAAAGCATTCTTTCTGGTTATATCACAGCTTGGTCTGGTTCCTGCTCTGCCTAAGACCGCAAGGAACTACAAAAGAGTTGTGAATGTAGCCCAATCCATCACACAAACCAGCCTCCCATCCACCTCTGTCTATATTTCCCACAGCCTCAGCAAAGCAGCCAGCATAATTAAGGATCCCATGTATCTCAGATATTCTCTCTTCCATCAGGAAAAAGATACAAAAGTTTGAAGACACATACCAACCAGCTCAAGAAGCTTCTTCCCTACTGTTGTCAGACTTTTGAATGAACCTACCTTGCACTAAGTTGATGTTTTTCTACATCCTAGCAATGACTATAATGCTACGTACTGCACTCTCTTATTTCCTTCTCTATGAATGGTATGTTTTGTCTGTATAGCATGCAAGAAACAATACTTTTGATTTATTATTGTCACATGTCTTAACATAAATGAAATCAAAATTGCTATGTGCTGCTTTGGTGTTGCTCGCAAGCAAGAAATGATCAACTTCTTGCAATCCACAAATCCTTTTTCTCCCTCATATAGCAATTAAATGCTAGTTGGCCTCAGACATGTGGCCTTCAGAGGACAAACTGTTTCAGGCACATCTTCACTGCAAAGCCACAGCTCTGTACCAACATTGGTAAGTGCATCATTGCACTTACTATGAGCCAAGCCACAGGAGATTTAAATTTTGATGATTTTTTTAATTGAAGCCTATTGGGTATCATCTTTGGATTTAAAACGCAGCAGTATGTATGGAGAATGGCACCCATTAAGAATAGCAAGTGGGATCTTTTGGAGGAACGCTTTACAATGGTTTTCTCCAACCTTCCATCCATTGACACTGGCTATGCTTCCCATTATGCTGGCTGCTTTGCTGAGACAATTAAGGATCCCATGCAACCCGGACATTCTCTCTTCCACCTTCTTTTGTTGAAAAAAGATACAAAAGTTTGAGGTCACGTACCAATTGACTCAAGAACAGCTTCTTCTCTGCTACTGTCAGACTTTTGAATGGACCTATCTCACACTAAGTTGATCTTTCTCTACACCCTAGCTATGACTGTAACACTACATTCTGCACCCTCTGCTTTCCTCTTCCATGAATAGTATGCTTTGTCTGTAGAGAGCGAACAAACAACACTTTACACTATATACTAATACATGCGACAATAATAAATCAAATCAAAATTACAATGTGGGGTCTCTGGCAAGTCCAACCTTTGCTGCCCATTGTTAATTTCCCCTGAATTGATTCTTCGATAAGAGAAACATCTTCTCTGTACTTAAACCGTCCATGATCATAACCAAACATCTCTCAATCTTAGTTTGTCCAAGAAGAGAGAGCAGTTTGGAATCAACCACATTGCTGTCGGTCTGGAATCGTATGTAGGCCAGACTAGGTAAGGATGGCAGATTTCCCTCCCTAAAGGGCACTAGTGAACCAGATGGGTTTTACCAACAATCAATGCTCAGCTTTGTTCATCCCAGTTTCAATTAATTACATTTAAATTCCACCAGCTGCCATGGTGGGATTTGAACCCTGGGCCACTGGATTACTAGTCCAGTGACAGGACCATCATCCCTCCTTAATATAGAGGTACTGTTACTGGGGCTAGCAACCAAGATATCATGGATTCAAATCCCCTTGTGCAAACTTGTAAAACTGACCCCAGTAATGGTCAAGTTGTTGTAAAAATACAACTGGTTCACTGAGGGCCGTGCAGGCCAAGAAACCTGATTCCAGACCCGACTTTGAATGACTACAGCTAAAGAATGGACTGCCACTTCAATGGAATGGCAATCTGTGTCACACTGCTACTCCAAACTGCACCAAATTTCTTCTTTGATTTATTGTTGTCACGTATTAGCATACAGTGAAAAGTATTGTTGCTCGTGTGCTATACAGACAAAGCGTATCATTTACACAGAAAGAAAAGACTGTAGAATGTAGTGTTACAGGTAGTGTTACGGTGTAGAGAAAGATCAATTTAGAGTGAGGTAGGTCCATTCAAAAGTCTGATGGCAGCAGGGAAGAAGCTGTTGTTAAATTGGTTGGTATGTGACCTCAGACTTTTGTATTTTTTTTCTGATGAAAGAAGTGGAAGAGAGAACATCCAAGGCATTGGGGTCCTTGATTACGTTGGCTATTTTGCCAAGGCAGCGAGAAGTATATAGAGTTAATAGATAGGAGACTAGTTTGTGTGATGGATTGGGCTACATTCACAAAGCTTTTGTAGTTCCTTGCGGTCTTAGGCAAAACAGGAGCCATACCAAGCTGTGATGCAACCAGAAAGAATGCTTTCTTTGGTGCATCTGTAAAAGTTAGAACGTGTTGTAGTGGATCATGCCCATCTGACCTTCCACATCAGGCCAGGTGAGATCCAGGCAGCGCAGCACGAACTTAGACTCCAGCGCTGAACATAGACTCCAGTGCTAACATAGTTGAAGCAAAGGAGGACAGGGCCCATTTTTATTGCAGGTGCCGTAAACCAGATAAGTTTAGAGATCCAATTGAAAGTGACAGGCAAGGAAAAGATGGGTGTTTAAGCTGCATGGATAGAATTTGATGGTTTTGAGAGGGTGTTGGTGGCGATCGGAGTTCGGGGAAAGGGAGATATTAGGAGGAGCTGGGTTAGTCAGGGATGAGGAGGGTGACGTCAGTCAGGTCGAGGATGAGTAAGGGGTGTGACTGAGATCACATAGAAGGGTGCAGAGGTGGGAGGGAACTCCCACTCCCATGCAGGAATGATCCAGATGATTAATAGTTTAACTCTTTTAACTTTTATTAGCAGTAACAATTGGTGTAACCTTGAAGGTATCGTCCAAAGCAATTTAAGTTGCTTTCTTAGATCTTTCGCAGTGCAGCAAGTTGCTCAGGGGTGATAAACAATTCTAGACAATTGCTGGCTTCTAGCACATCATACTCCACTGCACCTTTGGAGTAATTCCCAAATCTGACATATGGAAGCCCAGTCAACACAATAAAAATAAGGCTTGTTCGAAATTAGGTTTGAAGGAAGAAATGATCAAGGAGCTTTGAGAGAGAGAATTCTATACCTAACAAGCTGAAAGCAGCTGGTGCCAGGGGCAAATGTACACGAAGCTGTCAAGATCCATGGCTATGAAGAGATGGGTGTCACGAAGGCACAGTGGTTAGCACTGCTGCCTCACAGCACTAAGAAGCCAGGTTCGATTCCCAGGGTCACTGTCTGTGCAGAGTCTGCATGTTCACCCCATGTCTGTGTGGATTTCCTCCCACAGTCAGAAAGGTATGCTGGTTGGATGCTAAATTCTCCTTCAGTATACCCGAACAGGCACCAGAGTGTGGCAGCTAGGGGATTTTCACAGTAACTTCTCTGCAGTGTTAGTGCAAACCTATTTGTGACACACACAAATAAAATAAATACAAAAAGGGATGTAGAAACAAGAATGAGAATTTCATATCTGGGTGTTGGGGAACTGATGACAAAGTAGGTTGGTGAGGACACGGATGGTTGATGAGTAGCACTTGGCAAACGATCAGGAAAGAAAGCAAGATTCTGAATTACCTACTCTGATCAGGGTTAAGAATATCACTTAATGTCAGCTTAGCTCAGAGGGCAACCTGTCCAGTTGAGAGAATACAATCTGGATTGATACTTGCGTTCACAAAGAGTCAAGTGAATGTTCCTTCTCCTTTGCTCCCTCTGAAAAATTTGTTACATAAGGGTATAAAGGGGTGAAGGAGGAATCAGGTTATAGGGCTGAACAGCCTCACGGTGCCAGAGACCCGGGTTCAATTCTGGCTAGAGGTCACTGTCTGTGTGGAATTTACACATTCTCCCTATATCTGTGTGGGTTTGCTCCGGGTGCTCCGGTTTCTTTCCATAGTTCAAAAATGTGCAGGTTAGGTGGAACGGTCATGCTAAATTGCCCCCTAGTGATTAAGGAGACTAGCAGGGTAAACACATGATGTTACAGGGATAGAGCCTGGGTGGGGTTGTTTGTGCAAGCTTGCTGGTCTTAAATAGCTTACTTTGGTGGAGATTTTATGGTTTCAATAAATGGTGGAGCAGGCTTATGACGTTCAATAACCTAACCCAATTCCTATTTAACAGGATAAATGTAGGAAAATATTCCAAGGCATATATTTTCAGATATAGCATCAGACAGAAATACCACAAGTCCTAGCTTAAAACAAACAATACCCAAGAAGTTAAGTGGGAGGCGATGACCTAGTGGTATCATCACTAGACTGTTAACCCAGAAACTTAGCTCATGTTCTGGGGACCCAGGTTCGAATCCCACCAAGGCAGATGGTGGAATTTAAATTCGATAAAAAATTTGGAATAAGAATGAAACCATTGTCTATTGACAGAAAAACAAATCTGGTTCACTGGTGTCCTTTAGGGAAAGAAGTCTGCTTCAGTTTATTTATTAGTGTCAATTACATTAAACACTGCAATGAAGTTATTGTGAAAATCCTCTATTCGCCACATTCCAGCGCCTGTTCAGGTCAATGCACCTAACCAGCACATCTTTGGACTGTGGGAGGAAATCAAAACAGACAAGGGGAGAATGTGCAAACTCCATATAGTGACCCAAGCTGGGAATTAAAGCCAGTCCCTGGCACTGTGAAGCAGCAGTGCGAATCACTGTGCCGCCTGTCCTTATCTGGTTTAGTGCATGTGACTCCAGAGCCATAGCAATGTAGTTGACTCTCAACTGCCCTCTGAAATGGCCTAGCAAGTTCAAGAGCAACTAGGGATGAGTGGCACTGTAGCACAGTGGTTAGCACTGTTACTTCACGGTACCAGGGACCTGAGTCCGATTCCTAGCTTGGGTCACTGCCTGTGTGGAGTTTACACGTTCTTCTTGTGTCTGCGTGGGTTTCCTCCGGTTCCCTCCTGCATTCTGAAAGACATGCCGGTTAGGATGCATTGACCTGACAGGCGCCTGACTGTGGAGACTTGGGGAATTTCACAGTAACTTAATTGCAGTGTAAATGTAAACCTTATTTGTGACTAATAAACAAACTTTTTATTTAACTTTACTTAAATGTTGACCCTGCCAGCCACCCACGTTTCATGAACAAATTAAAATAAAAATACAATTCTCCTTGAATTCAGTTTCATCCACTGGCAGAGGTGCTGATAAAGCAAGATGATTCTCTCGCAGCTTTCATAACCCCAGGATGTTTCAAAGGAGTTGAAAAGCAAAGTCACCTTTGTAAAATAATGCATGGCTAACTGGCACTTTAGATCGCTTCTTGCATCATTTTAAATTTCCTTCATCCTTTACAGCAATGAACAGAATACATAACAGCACCGGAAGCCATTCAGCCCATCAATTCTTACCTCCAAGTCAACAATCATTTTTTTAATCAGGAAGTGATCGCCATCTTCCTCATCGATGTAAGTATGGCCTTTTGTAGCGATCCACGATAGTCGTTGATGCATCCGAATCACCCTCCGTGCACAGTCTCTCCACAGCCTGCATACCCTGCAATATAATTCCTCAAATGCTAAGACACAAAATATGGTGGAACTGGTCTTTAAGATGGTGTGGCAGGTGATGTGTGGTTACACTGGAGGCCAATTGCCAAGTGGTGCGGGGCACCAGTTCATGTGGGCCGGGGTGGGGGGACTCCCAGCTGCTGAAGTAGATGGGGCACCAGGATGCAAGTGCAGAAAGCAGGCACCTGGGACGGATGGGGTTAGTAGCAGCTGGTTACCAGGTTTGGAGTTAGGGATTTGGCTCCTGAGGGTTGGGAGAGACTGAATGGGCTACTGGTGGTTGTTGGGGCTGGGGTGCATGCTGGTTGTTAGACAGCAGGTTGTGAATGCCTTGAGGGAAAGGGACAGTGTTAGCTGTTGGGAACAGGGTGCCAGTTCCTAGGGCAGGGGGTAGCAGGGTGCCAGGGACTGGGGGGTGGACATTCACTAAAAATGGGGGGCACTGCCACTTACCAGGGATGGGGTGGGGGGTGGTGTGCCTGTTGCTAGGGATGGAGAGGTGCCGGTTGCTGGGGATGGTGGGGGGGAGGGGGGGTGCCAGTTGCTGGGGATGGGGGGAGGGGGGGGTTGCCGGTTGCAGGGGATTGGAGGGAGGGGGTGCCGGTTGCAGGGGATTGGGGGGAGGGGTGCCGATTGCTGGGGATTGGGGGGGTGCCGGTTGCTGGGGATGGGGGTGGAGGAGTGCCGGTTGCTGGGGATGGTGGGGGGGGGGGGGGGGGGGGGTGCCAGTTGCTGGGGATGGTGGGGGGGGGGGTGCCGGTTGCTGGGGATGGAGGGGTGCCGGTTGCTGGGGATGGAGGGGTGCCGGTTGCTGGGGATGGAGGGGTGCCGGTTGCTAGGGATGGGGGGTGCTAACTGCCAGTGGGGTTGCCAAGGAGGTTGCAGGGGGGGGAAAGGGCAGGAATTACCTGGCGCTCCTCTGCAGCGACTTTGTCGGCAGGAAGGTCAGGATCCGCTCCACTACCTCGGCCACGTTGCTCAACACCGAGCTGCCGCTCCTCAGGTGCGCGACGTCCATCGCTACCGGGGCCCCGGGCGAGGGGGTAACGGCAAAGGCTGCGGCCTGGTACACACCGGCAGCCTGGTCACGTGCAAGCCTGATGACGCTACCTGCAGGGCGGAAGTTCCAATTGGAGCGGAAATGCCCACTGTACGGAAGTGCTGACTGAGGGGCGGAAGTGCTGTCTGGGGACGGATGTTCTCAGTGCGGGGCAGAAGTGCTGACTGGGGGCGGATGTTCTCAGTGCGGGGCGGAAGTTTCTACTGCGGGGCAAAAGTGGCTCCAGCTACAGAACCACTCATGCGCTCACTGTCTAGCAGTCCCTCAGCAGTGATATTGCCGCAAATCCAGTAATGGGGACATGGAAAACCAGTTGCCAGACTCTTTTAAACTTAGAGGCTCACAAACATGAAGGGGCCTGAATCCAGTTGCTCCCAAATTCATATCCTCCCACCAGGCAACAAAGCAATGTCTCTTACAATGATGAAGCCGCTGGTATCTCTGATGCTTCCAGTTCATGTCCAATATATTTCAAGACAGTCACCAGGAAATCCAACAGAGAATTCAGAAATTAAGAAATTTGCCAAGTGTCGTTTAACTTGTTACCACAGCAAAGGAAGCCATTCAGCCCATTGAGTCTGCACCAACTCTTCAACAGATTATCTTACCCAGCAGCTATCCCCACATGTTTACAGCAGTAAGAAGTCTCACAACACCAGGTTAAAGTCCAACAGGTTTATTTGGTAGCAAAAGCCATTAGCTTTCGGGGCACTCGCTGCTCCTTCGTCAAGTAAGTGGGAGTTCTGTTCACAAACAGGGCACATAAAGACACAAATCAATTTACAAAATAATGGTTGGAATGTGAGTCTTTCCAGGTAATCAAGTCTTAAAGGTATAGACAGTGTGAGTGGAGAGAGGGTTAAAGAGATGTGTAATGTCTCCAGGCAGGACAGTTAGTGAGATGTTGCAAGCCCAGGTAAGTCGTGGAGTTTAAAGGTAGTGTGACATGAATCCAAGATCTCGATTGAGGCTGCCCTGATATTTGCAGAACTTGGCTATCAGTCTCTGCTCAGTGACTCTGCATTGTCATGTGTTGTGAAGGCCGCCTTGGAGAACGCTTACCCGAAAATCAGAAGCCGCATTTTCATGACCGCTAAAGAGTTCACTCTTGCCTGGTGATTGTTGAGCAGTGTTCATTCATCTATTGTAGCATCTGCATGGTCTCCCCAATGTACCATGCCTTGGGACATCCTTTCCTGCAGCGTATCAGGTAGACTTTAACCTTCAGCAGTCACAGGCAATCAGCCTCTGAAATTTGGATAAGCATTCTCCAAGGCAGCCTTCATGACACATGACAATACAGAGTTGCTGAGCAGAGACTGATGGCTAAGTTTCCAACACATGAGGACAGCCTGAATTGGGATATTCGGTTCACATCATACTATCACAATGCTCACGAATTGCCTGGGCTTGCAAAATCTCACTAACTGTCCCAGCTGGAGACAATACACATCTCTTGAACCTATGCTTAACCCTCTCTCCATTCGTGTTGTCTGTACCTTTAAGACTTGATTCCCTGTAAAGACACGCATTCCAACCGTTATTTTGTAAATTGAGTTTGTGTCTTTATATGTCCTGTTTGTGAACAGAACTTCCTGACGAAGGAACAGTGCTCCAAAAGCTAGTGGTTTTTGCTCCCACATAAAGCTGCTGGACTTTAACATGGTGTTGTAAGACTTCTTACTGTATTTACTTACGTAAAATGCCAGCATCTCCACATCATGCCTCACAGCGCCAGGGATCCATGTTCAATTCCCGGATGATATCACTATCTGTACAGAGTCTGCACATTCCCTCTGTGTCTGCATGGGTTCCCACCGGGTGCTCTGGTTTCCAAGGACAGGCTGGTTAGGTGCATTGGCCATGCTAAATATTCCCCAGTGCTTCGAATAGTTACCAGAATGTGGTGATTAGGGGATTTTCATAGTAACTTCTGGATAAAAGCAAATTACTGTGGATGTTGGAATCTGCAGTATAAATATTTCCCACTTTCTATGTCTTTTAGCTTTGACAAAGGCTCATTTGGACTCAAAATCTTAGCTCTTTTCTCTCCTTACAAATGCTGCCAGACCTGTTGAGATTTTCCAGCATTTTCTCCTTTGGGTTCACAGTAATTTCATTGCAGTGTTAATGTAAGCCAACTTAGAACATAGACTAGAACATAGAACATTACAGCGCAGAACAGGCCCTTTGGCCCTCGATGTTGCACCAACCAATCGAGAAAAAGCAATGACCCTCTAACCTAAACCATTCCCTTTTCATCCATAAACCTATCCACTGACCACTTAAACACCCCCAAACTTGGTGCGTCTACAACTGCTGCAGGCCATACCCTTACCACCCTCTGGGTAAAGAACTACCTCTGACATCCGTCCTATAACTACCACCCTTTAATTTAAAGCTATGTCCCCTCGTGCTAGCTTTCTCCATCCGAGGAAAAAGGCTATCACTGTCCACCATGTCTAATCCTCTGATCATCTTATATGCCTCAATAAGGTCTCCTCTTATCCGCCTTCTTTCTAATGAAAACAACCTCAAATCCCTCAGCCTCTCCTCATAAGACCTTCCCTCCATACCAGGCAACATCCTGGTAAAGCTCCTCTGCACCCTCTCCAATGCCTCCACATCTTTCTTGTAATGTGGCGACCAGAACTGTACACAATACTCCAAGTGCGGCCACACCAGAGTTTTGTACAGTTGCAACATGACGTTGTGCCTCCGAAATTCAATCCCCCTACCAATAAAAGCCAAGACTCTGTATGCCTTTTTAACAACCTTATCGACTTGATTGCCAATCGATAAACTTGTGACATTAATAAAAAAAGCTACACATGGTTGGACACTAAGGGACAATTTAGCACGACCAACCATCTAATGAGGAGGATTTTATAGAAATCCCTCAAATTATGAACAGAATGGATAAGATAGAAGCAGGGGGGTTGAAACCGGAACTAGGGGGCCACAGCCTCAAAGTAAGGGGGAGCAGATTTAAGACTGAGTTGAGGAGAAATTTCTTCACACAAAGGGTTATGGATCTTTGAAATTCCCTATCCAGTGAAGCAGTTGAGGCTATCTCATTGAATGTTTTTAAGTGAAGGGTGCAGATTTTTGAACAGTAAAGGAATTATGGTGAGCGGGTGGGTAAGTGGAGCTGAGTCCACAAAAAGATCAGCCATGATTTTATTGAATAGCGGAGCAGGCTTGAGGGGCCAGATGGCCGACTCCTGCTCCTAGTTCTTATATTCTTATGAAGGTTCTCTGCATCCTCTCCAGTGCAATCATGGAAGTATCATAAAGTGCAAAAGGAGGCCATTTGGTCCATCAACTTTGCATTGACCACAATCCCACCCAGGCTCTATCCCCATAATCCCATGCATTTACCCTAGCTAATTTCCCTGGTACTAAGGGCAATTTAGAATGATCAATCCACCTAACCCACTGTGGCCTGTGGGAAGATACCGGAGCACCCAGAAGAAACCCATGCAGACACAGAGAACACGCAAACTCTACGCAGTCACCCAAGCTGGGATTTGAACTAGAGTGTCTCGTACTGTGAGGTAGCAGTGCTAACCACTGTGCCATCTTGCCACCTATAAAGAAAAGGAGTGTTTTTTTTATTTGTTAGTGTCACGAGTAGGCTTACATTAACACTGCAATGAAGTTACTGTGAAATCCCCTAATCACATCCTTGTCGAATGTTGCCCCAAAATTGGTTTCAACTATAATTATTTTTCTAAGTTTAGGGACAAGAATTGCGTCAGAGTTGATGTCAGCCAATGTTTTATTAGCTGGGTTGGCACCAGCACCTTAAGGAAGTGAAAGGTTAACTTGTGTGCCAAGTCCTGATTGCCTGTGATTACTGGAGTGACTATCACCTCATCCGGGATCTTGGGTTCATATCACACTATCTGTAACCTCCACAACTTGCCTGGCTTGCAAAATCTCACTAAGTGTCCCATCTGGAGACAATACACACCTCTTTAACCTGTGCTTAACCCTCTCTCCACTCATGTTGTCTGTATCTTTGAGACTTGATTACCTGTAAAGACTCACATTCCAACCATTATTTTGTAAATTGAGTTTGTGTCTGTATATGCTCTGTTTGTGGACATAAGTCCTCACTCACTTGATGAAGGAGCAGCACTCCAAATGCTTGTGCTGTTAAATAAACCTGGTGGACTTTAACCTGGTGTTGTGAGAATTCTTAATGTGTCCACCCCAGTCCAATGCCGACATCTCCCCATTATCACAAAGAGCACAGGATCAAATCCAGCTGTAATACCCCTTGTCAACCATTAGTAACCCATGTAACCCACAGCTTAGTGGGTCACACTTTCATCTCTGCCAGAATGTGGCTGTTCAAACTCCCATGCCAGGGGCCTTGAGCGTAAGTGGACTCTAACGGCTCAAGAAGGCAGCTCACCACCACCTTCTTGAAGGCAACTAAGAATGGGCAATAAATGCTAGCCTACCCACATCCCCTCGAATAAATGTTTAAAAATTAGGTGGCTTGGCCATGCTAGATAGTTGCCCCTTAGTGTCCCAAGATATGTAGGTTAGGTGGATTGGTCATGCTAAGTTGTCCTTTAGTGTCTAAAGATGTGCAGGTTAGGTGGATTTAGTGTCCAAAGATGTACAGCTTAGATAGACTAGCCATGCTAAATTGCCCTCTTGTGTCCAAAGATGCGTCCATTAGGAGGATTGGCCATGCTGAGTGTATGGGGTTGGAGAAAAAGGATGGCAGGATGAAGAAGCACAGTGGCACAGTGATTAGCACTCCTGCTCACAGCACCAGGGATACGGGTTCAATTCAAGTCTCGGGTCACTGTCTGTGTGGAATTTGTATGTTCTCCCTGTGTCTGCATGGGTTTCCTCCAGGTTGTCCAGTTTCCTCCCACGATCCAAAAATATACATGTTAGGTAGATTGGCTGCGCTAAATTGCCCCTTAGTGCCAATGGGATTAGGAGAGTAAATACATTGGGTTATGAAGATAGGGCTTGGGTGGGATTGTGCAGAGTTGAGGGGCCAAATAGCCTCTTTCTGCACTGCAGGGATCCTATGAAGAGGGCTGATAACCTCAGTGCCATGCTGAGGGAGTACTGCATTGTCAGAAGTTCCCTTCTTTTGGATACAAGCTCCTGGAAGTTTTCTCCTGGAGATAGAGAAAGATCATTCAAACAAAGGTGAAGGTCAGGTAAAACTGTACCCCAGAGCAAAAGAGAAAGAAATTACAGTAAAAAACCCAAAACTGCGGACAATTAAATCCCAGATAACCTTGATGACACAGTGACTCCTGCACCAAAAGTTCAGATACAATTACTTAAATATCTGAACCTTCTGTTCATCAATCAGTGGGAAGTAGCTATTGAAACAGACCCTGGAGAACTAATTACAATGAATCAGCCAGACTTTTCCTGTTGAGAAAATTGTTCCTGTATATGATTTCCATTCATAATACATTTAAATAGATCTAATTATAGTCACATCTCTCAGAATGGTAACTGCTAATATGCAAATGAAAAATTAAATTTCATACTGGATTAAGCACTTAGTCAAGCCTTACAGCAGCACACAGCGACACATTATCCCTCATCTATTTTATAGGTTGGCAAAGCCCTGAAAAATTCAGCCGTGATCTAATTGCTAAACAGACTTGAAGGATTGAATTGCCAACTCATTACAGAATCCCCACAGCGCAGAAGGAGGCCATTCAGCCCATTGAGTCCATGCCGACTCTCTGTTAGAGTATCTAACCCAGGCTCTTTCTCCCAGTTCTAACCCTTCAACCCCACAGCCATGGTTAATCCATCAACGGGGAGACAGTGGTATTATTGCCAGACTATTAATCCAGAAACTCAACTAATGTTCTGGGGACCCGGGTTCAAATCCTGCCACGGCAGATGGTGGAATTTGAATTCAATCAAAAAATATCTGGAATTAAGGATCTACTAGAAGGATGAGGTGGCGGGGGGCGTGGGATCTTATTGAAACTTACAGGATACTGCAAGGCCTGGATGTACAGAGGATGTTTCCACTACTGGAAAAACTAGAACCAGAGGGTTCAGGCTAAAGGGATGATCCTTTAAAACAGAGATAGAGGAATTCCTTCAGCCAGAGAGTGGTGAATCTGTGGAACTCTTTGCCGCAGAAGGTTGTGGGGATCAGGTCATTGAGTGTCTTTAAGACAGAAATAGATTAATAAGGGAATCAGGAGTTCTGGGGAGAAGGCAGGAGAATGGGGATGAGAAAAATATCAGCCATGATTGAATGGGGGAGCAGGCTTGATGGGCCGAGTGGCCTAAATCTGCTGCTATGTCTTGTGGTGTTACTGATGATCATGAAACCATTGTATATTGTTGGAAAAGCCCATCTAATTCACTAATGGAAATCTGCCATCCTTACCTGGTCTGGCCTACACGTGACTCCAGAGCTAAAGCAATGTGGTTGACTCTCAAATGCTCTTGGGGTGGACAATAAATGCTGGTCCAACCAGCGATGCCCCCATCCCATGGGCAAATAAAAGAACCACTGTCTTCAATTCCCCGATAGCCAATTAGCTCATTGCTGTTTTGTGGGATCTTGCTGTGCCTTTCCTCAGGAAATTGGTGACGTATGTATCTAAGATATTGTAAAAGCACTACTTGTGGATTCCTTTCCTGTTCCACAGATAACATGGAAATTTCTCATATCCAAAATCTCTTGCATTTAATTGTCTGATATGTAAATATGTTCCTCCTCAGTATTCTGACTCAATGCAAATCTCTGTGAGCTGCAACGTGAGTTTATTAATAATGCTTTAAGTCCATTATACAATTATAACTCCGTCTAATTTCTTAGCAAGGTGAAGGTGATCCAATCAGAACATTTCCGAACAAGACATTTTTATTTTGCCTTCAACCTGGCAAGAACAGAATAAAAACAAAGGTCTGAATGTGCCTAACCCACACATCTTTGGACTGTGGGAAGAAGCCAGAGCACCCAGAGGAAACCCTCGCAGACTTGGGGAGAATATGAAGACAGTGTCCCGAGGCTGGAATCGAACCCAGGCTCTTGACGCTGTGAGGCTGCAGTGCTAACCATTGTGCTACCACCTGAAGTCAATGCCCCTAAGTGTCCCAAGATGTGTAGCTTGGGGCATGAATGGGGTAAATACGTAGAGTTACAGGGATATGGCACATAAATGATGGGATTATTGGGATAGGGCCTGGATGGGATTGTGGTCGGTGCAGCCTTGATGGGCTGAATGGCCTCCTTTTGCACTGTAGGGATTCTATGAGTTTAACATATCTAAGGCATGCTGTTGTGCCTATTGTAAACGAATCTACTTTGTTTTAATAATGTCATAATACAGGGGTTTCCATACCCCCAGCTACCCCTCCCTCAATGGGCAGTGAGTTCCAGGGGTTTTTGGAGAGGGAGATTGTAGAGAGATTTATCAGGATTCAGTCAGACAGTTTCATGTCAGGGAGGCAACTCTGAGCTGCAAGAACCGCAGCTTGTTTATAACAAAGGTCATTCACTTGAAAATTCCACAAATAATTTAGGATGTAGATTTATAAACAATTTCAAAGTTATTTACATTCATTTGACAAAAGGAAATTTCGGGAAAATGAGACACTTTTAATGCATATTATTTCTCGTTAAGAAAATTATTTCACTCCCTAAACAATGCGTCAATTCCAGGGGGAGACTGGTCCTCCTAAATGTCAATGATACGGAACCATTCATGGTGCTATCTCACCAACATTACCCCATCTAGTCAGTCCCCACTTGCAGCTACTGTGTGTATCACAAATTATCCCTGGTCGTCACAATAACTGAAGACAGTTGCCATGGTTATTGAGGCTAGCTTTACAGTTGTAGCCCTTGAATTTTGCAGGACAGAAAGAGGCCCTTTGGCCCATCCTGTCTGCGCCGGCCGTGGGGTTCAATTTCCAGCTTGGGTCACTGTCTGCACACATTCTGCACATTGTCCCTGTGTCTGCGTGGGTTTCCCTCCAGGTGCTCCGGTTTCCTCCCACAGTCCAAAAGACACGCTGGTTAGATGCTTTGACCTTGCTAAATTCTCCTTCTGAACAGGTGCCAGAGTATGGCTACTAGGGGATTTTCATAGCAACTTCATCGCAGTGTTAATGTAAGCCTGCTTGTGATCCTAATCAATCAATCAATAGGACATCTATCCTAATCTCATTTTGCAGCGCTTGGTTCACATCCTTGCAAGCTGTGGCATTTTAAGAGCTCATCTAAATGTGCCTTAAATGTTGTTATATAGTATTCTTCATATTGTTCTGGTTCTCTAAGATAAAAGGAAAATATTGCAGATGCTGGAATCTGAGTCAAAAATGGAAAATACTGGAAAATCTCAGCAGGTCTGACAGTATCCGTGAAGAGAGAATCGACTAATGTTTCGAATCTGGATGATTCTTCATCACAGCTGGCCCACTGATGGACTATCTGGTTCACTAATGTTCTATTAGGGAAGGAAATCTGCCATCCTTACCCAGTCTGGCCTACAAGTGACTCCAGAGCCACAACAATGTGGTTGACTCTCAAACACCTTCTGAATCATGCAGCTGACCTTCAGTAGATGGCCCTGAAGTATCTTTCCGAGGGCAATTAGAAATGAGCAATAAATGTTGACCTTGGCGGTGTGGTGACTCACATCTCATGAATGAATAACAATAGCACAGTGGCACAATGGTTAGCACTGTTACCTCACAGCACCAGGGACCTGGGTTTGATTCCAATCTTGGGTGACTGTGTGGAGTTCTCCCCATGTCTGTGTGGGTTTCCTCTGGGTGCTCCAGTTTCTCCCGCACTCCAAAAATGATGTGGAGATGCTGGCGTTGAACTGGGGTGGGCACAGTAAGAAGACTTACAACACCAGGTTAAAGTCCAACATGTTTATTTGGTAGCACAAGCTTTCGGAACACTACCCTCTCACCTGATGAAGCGGCAGTGCTCTGAAAGCTCGTGCTACTAAATAGCTACTTTAACTTGGTGTTGTGAGACTTCTTACTGTGCTTACTCCAAAGATGTGCAGGTTAGGTGGATTGGCCATGCTAAATTGCTCCTTATTATTCCAAGATCATAGAATCATAGAATCCCTACAGGAGGCCATTCAATTTATTAAATCTGCACCGACCACAATCCCACCCAGACAATAAGTCCACACATTTACCCTGCTAATTCTCTGACATTAGGGTCAATTTAGCATAGTCAATCAACATAACCCACATATCTTTGGACTGTGGGAGAAAACCAGAGCACCTGCAGGAAACCCACGCAGAAACAGGGAGAATGTGCAAACTCTAGACAGACAGTGATGGAATTGAACCCGTGTCTGTGGCACTGTGCGGCTGCAGTGCTAACCACTGTGCCACTGTGCCACCCTAGATGTGCAGATTAGTTGGATTGGCTGTGCTAAATTACCCCTTAGTTTCAGAGAATAGTGGGGTAAATACATGGTGTTTCAGTGGGATTATCTTTACAGGCTTGATGGGCTGAATGGCCTCCTTCTGCACTGTAGAGATTCTATGAAATATCTATCGCAATGTACGTACGTTGTGGTAAACTCCAAAGTACTTTAATGAAATACTCTAAAGCTCAAATAAATATCGGTAAAATAAAATTAAAATCTGCACACAGTGCAGATAAATACATCCAGAACTTAATTCCAGTAATCAAGTAAGTAATTTTCCACTAACCCCGTCTTATTTTTACATTATTTAGAGTGCATTTTGATGCAAAGAAAATATCAGGAGAAAAAGTGTCATTCCTTTTAAAGGAACTTACTGTTCAGGATAGCAAGGCAGATGTAAATCAAGCTCAGATCGGGACAGAAGGGAAAGGCCTTTTCAGTAACAAATCACCAGTCTTATTATTCTGTTTTCTCTCTGTCTCTTGCTTTTTCGCTCTCTCTTTCTCCCTGCAGCTTTACGCTCCCAGAGGCGGTCATGGTATCGGCTGATTTACTCCTGAAATCGGGTCACTTTACATCTGAATAGGCGAGATGGGGGACGGGGCAGGGAGAATGGAATTGACTGGGAGCTGCTTGCCATTCGGGGCACTCTGTAAAGTGCGGCTGAATGGGAGAGGCAGTTAAATGGGGAGGCCTCCCTCCCCCTCCACCCCCCCCCGCCCTCCTCCTCCTCTCAGGACGGACCCCATTCAGACCCCGCAGAGTGTAAACAATTTGATCCAGCGTACTAGCAATACAGCACAGTGCACAAGAGCAGCCCCTACAATGGGAATCAAACAGGCCAGAAAATGCTATTCACTGGCTAAAGGATTGTGGAGGGGTGGTTGGGGGCTGGTTAATAGGGAAGAATCTCTGGCTGAAAATGCTGGCAAGGCTGGGGTGGTTCTCTGACAGAAGGCCCATCCAAATCTGTGCTGACAGCAATCCCACCACCCCCCCCCCCCCCCCCCCCCGCCAATGACCCCACATATTTACCCTGCTAAACCATTGCGGAACACTAAGGGGCAATTTAGCATGGCCAATGAACCTTGGAAACATAGAAGATAGGAGCAGGAGGAGGCCATTCAGCCCTTCGAGCCTGCTCTGCCATTCAAAGAACAAAGAACAAAACAGCACGGGAAATAGGCCCTTCGGCCCAACGAGCCCGTGCCACCACCCTGATGTTCCCACCTCTACCCGTCATCCCTGTCTATGTTTATAGATCTATGGATTAAAAACCAAATTTGAGACAATTTAGGGAGAATTTGTTTTGCTAAATTAGCCTAAGAGCACATCTTTGGGATGTGGGAGGAAACCGGAGCACCCAGAGAAAACCCATGCAAGCACAGGGAGAATGCGCAAACTCCCACAGACACGGGCCCAAATCCATGTATCTGCACAGCACAGCGATAGTCACTGAGCTGTCGTGTTGCCCATCAAATGGTCCCGGTCAAGTGTACACTAACGACGTGAAGACAATCATGGCTGATTGTCCAACTCAATAGCCTAATTCTGCTTTCTCCCCATAACCTTTGACCCCATTCGCCCCAAGTGCTATATCCAGCCTCCTCTTGAATACGTTCAATGTTTTGGCATCAACTACTTCCTGTGGGAATGAATTCCACAGGCTCACCACTCTTTGGGTGAAGAAATGTTTCCTCACCTCCATCCTAAATAGTCTACCTTATATTTTTTTTTATTCATTTGTGGGATGTGACTGGCATTTACTGCCCAGCTTTAGTTGCCCTTGTTCACAGGACAGTTAAAAGTCAACCCATTGCTGTGGTTCTGGAGTCACATGTAGGCCAGGCCGGGTAAGGATGGCAGATTTCCTTCCCTAAAGTGAACCAGATGTGTTTTTTTCCAATAAACAACAATGGTTTCATGCGTCAGTAGATTCTCAACTCCAAGTATTTTTTATTGAATTCAAATTCCACCGACTGCTGTGGTGGGATTCAAACCTGGATCCCCAGAGAATTAATTGAGTTTCTGGCTTAATAGTCTAGTGATAATATCACTAAACCATCACCTTCCCTATCCTCAGACTGTGACCCCTGGTTCTGGACTCCCCCACCATATAGATAAACTTCTAATTAAAATTAGGGTTGAAGAGATACGGGGAATAGGTGGGGAGGTGAATTTGAAACCAGGGAGAGATCAGGATTGTGGTCAGTGCAGATTTAATGGATCAAATGGCCTCCTTCTGCATTGTAAGGATTCTATGATTCTATAATCTTGGAACAGTAAAGGGCAATTTAGTATGGCTAGTCCACCTAATCTGCATTTATTTGGACACTAAGGGGCAATTTAGTATGGCCAATCCACCTAATCTGCACATCTTTGGACACTAAAGGACAATTTAGCATGTCCAATCCGTCTAACCTGCATATCTTTGGACACTAAGGGGCAGTTTAGCATGGCCAATCTACCTAATCTGTACATATTTGGATATTAAGTGCAATTTAGCAAGGCCAATCCATCTAATCTACAAATCTTTGGACACTAAGGGACAATTTAGCATGATCAATCCACCTAACCTACACATTTTTGGACACTAAGGCGAAATTTATTATGGCCATTCTAACCTTTCTGATTTGATTTGATTTGTTATTGTCACGTGTATTAGCATACAGTGAAAAGTATTATTTCTTGCGTGCCATACCAACAAAGCATACTGTTCATAGAGAAAGAAACAAGAGAGTGAAGAATGTAGTGTTACCTGCACATCTTTGGATACTAAGGGGCAATTTAGCATGGCCAATCCACCTTACCCACAACAGACAGCCCTCAAGGCTGGAATTGAACCAGCATCCCTGGCACCATGAGGCAGCAGTGCCAACCACTGTGCTGCGTTTTATTAATGTAAGTGGATAAGGGGAGGGAGGAAGAAGCAAAGGGGGTGAGTACAGTGCGGAAGGAGCAGGCTTACTAAGACAGTCCAGTTTGTGGTTTGTGGACCAGAGGGGCGATCCCTTACTTCGCAACTTTTTTTGAGTTCCCCCAAAGTTTGCTTCGTATTTCTTTGAGTGCGGGGTGGGGGGAAGGTGAAATTTCAGATTAAATCAGATCTGCACAGTGTGAGGGGACAGAACATTTTGCATTTCTGCTTCTACATCTCACTCCCCCTGCTGGTTCAAACATTTTTAAAAAAAGTTAAGACCACACATGTTGCTTTTTTCCCTAAAAGTAAATTTATATAAACATTTGATCCAATATGTGACGTACTGGCTTTCCCTACACCCTCCCCCGCTCCCTCCCCCGCCCCCCCCCCCCCAAACATTATGTCATTATGGAGGTAAATCTCTGGCTGCACAAATGCAAATCAACCAACCCCCAGAAAAATAAAACTTTTTTCTCTTCCTCAACCCCCTCCCCCAGTTTGGGAGAGAGAGGGGGAGAGAGAGGAGAGGGAGGAAGAGAATGAGCTTGTTAATTCAAGGCGTGATACAGAGCATTGGAAGAAAGCGAGCAGGTCTTTACAGAGAGAGGGGGAGGCAGTAAAAGCAAGTCCTCCCTCGACAATTCGCATCTTGAAGAGAAGAACTGCGGCCAAATTTCCGCTCTGGAGTTCCAATTCCAATGATTTTAGACAAAGCCTTGGAAAGAGGGAGAGGGGGAAGTGGAGACATTAACTTCAGCCCGGAGGACGTGGTTGAATGGACATTTTTGGGAGAGAATGCTCCCAGGACACAAGGCTTAATTTTGTGATTCTGCTGCTTTTGAACAGTTTTGAGTTTACTGCTGTGTCAGCTTGAGTTTACTTCTTCTGGAGAATTTTGGAGCAAATAAAATCGAAATCCATGCTGGAATCCTTGCTGTTATGCAACTGAGAAATACTTTTGCAAGGCAACTGTTGTGGAACTGAGATTTACTTTTGTTTTGGAATTATTTGGGGGTAAAGAAAATCCGTGCTGAGACTGTTGTGCAACTGAGAAACACTTTTGCAAGGCAACTGCTGTGAAGCTGAGGTTTACTTTTTTTCTGGAGAATCTGGGGGCAAAGAAAGTTGACATTTGTGCTAAGACTGGTATTATGGAACGGTGAAGGACTTGGAGCAAGGCGACTGCTGTGGAACTCAGAAACTTGCCGGGCGAACTGTTGTGCAAGTGAGAAGAACTTTTGCGAGGCAACTCTTGTGGGACTGAGAGACTCACTGCAACTGTTATGCAACTGAGGAGGACTTTTGCAAGGCAGCCGGGGCTGGCGAAGTGAGCGGCTTTCTCCTGGGATGTGAAGCAGGCCGTGGGAGGATGCCCCGGGACGTGAGCGTGAGCTGGTACCCCCTCGCCATCCTGGCTTGCCTGGGCACGGTGTCGGGGAGCCAGCCGGTGTGCTGGCAGGCGGTGCTGCGCTGCCAGGAGGAGAGGGACTGCCACTGGGCGTACGGGCAGTACAGCGCCGCTTGCGAGCCCTTCCTGCGGGGTTTGCGGACCCAGTGCCCCAGCCACTGCATCGGGGCGCTGGTCAAGCTCAACCAGACCCGCAGCGGGCCCGACCTGGAGAGCTGCGACTGCGGCCGCGACGCCGAGTGCCGGCGGGCCAAGCAGGCCATCGAGCCGTGCCTGCCGCGGAGGTACCGGCGCCGCTGGCCCGGCGCCGCCGACCTGGGCTGCACGGCGGCCCGCCAGCGCTGCCAGGAAGAGGCGCCGTGCCAGGCGGCTCTGCGGGGCTACCTGTCCCGCTGCGGGCAGCTCTTCAACGGGCGCCGCTGCAGCGCCCTGTGCCGGGCCAGCATCCAGCGCCTGCTGGCACTGCCCGCCGGCCTGCCCCTCCACAGCTGCACCTGCGACGGCCTCGAGCGCCCCATCTGCCAGGTGGTCAAGGGCAACATGCGGCGCTTCTGCCCGCTGGGCAGCCGGCCCTTCCCGCAGAGCCCCAGCCCCCCGGGCCGCTCCGCATATCCCCCCGGGCACTCGCAGGGCAACAGGACCAAGCAGGTGGGCGGCACTGACTGGCCCCTGGGTGCCTGTGCCAGGTTGGGGGCACAGGCAGGGGGCTGCTTCCTTCTACTGTCCCTCCTCATCCCTCTGCTAAACTCCTGCTTCCCCTAATACTGTGTGTGTGTGTGTGTGTGTGTGTGTGGGCAAACAATCCTCTACAGGTTTGTCTTCTTAATTTTTGGTCCATTTCTCTTTCTCTCGCTGTCTCTTTTCTCTCTGTCTCTCTCTCTGTATCTGTGTGTATGTGTGTGTGTGTGTCTCTCTCTATGTCTTTCTCTCTATCTCCGTGACTCTCTCTGTCTCTATCTTTTTCCCTCTGTGTGTATATATCTCTCTCTCTCCCTTTCTGTGTGTGTGTCTCTCTCTCTCTCTCTGTATCTTTCGCTCCTTCTTTCTGTGTGTGTGTCTCTCTCTCTGTGAATCTCTTTCTGACACTCTGTCTCTCTGTCTGTGTCTCTGTCGCTCTCTCTGTCTCTCTCTCTGTGTCTCTGTCTTTCTCTGTTTCTCTATCTCTTTCACTCTCTCTCTGTCGCTCTCTGTCTTTCTGTCACATTCTCTTTCTCTGTCACACTGTCTCTTTCTCTTTCTCTCTCTGTTTTGCCATCTGTCTGGGTTTTTTTATGTGTGTGGGGGGAGGAGGGGACACTGAGTAACTCAAGTGGTAACAAAACACAAACATTTCAAATATTGTAGTTTCCCTTCCTGTCATCTCAATTACAACCCCCCCCCCCCCGCACATTCTGGGACATTGACAGCCCTCCCACCCTGGGTATCACAGAGGGATGAGGAGGGTACCCCATTCCCCTGATCATCATAGCCCCCCCCCAGGGATATCACAGCCCCATCCCTCTTCTCCACTCCCCCTGTACCCCAGGTATCACAGCTCCCTCCCTCCCACCCCACCACTAAGTCAATTATATTTTACAGATAAAAACAGGGGCTTTGTTTAAAAGTTACTTATCCAACCAGCTTGGGACCTAGCCAGATTGAATTTAACACACCTGCGGTGCCTGCAAATATTTTTAAAAATGGTACAACTGGTCTTTACAATGAATATTGATGAATGGGATCCGGAGCTGCTGGACCTCTCGGCTTTTTTTAATTTGTTAACTTTCTGAAGGTTTTTTATACGAAAGTGGAGATTCTTTTGTGTCACTATTTATGGATTTGCAACTAATAAGGTTTGGAAATAAATTTAGGTAAAGTTTTGTATCTGTTTTGCAAAGTTCTGTTTTTGTCTTCTGGGGGGTTTGAAACCCAATCCTGCATCTCCCCCCTGCTCACTTCTCTCCCCCTCTCCATTGCAGTGTTGTCAGTCTGCACGTCTGACGGTCAGTCCCGATTGTGTATTGAGTTCCTCGCTCAGGCCTCCCACCAGCAGACTCTACCCCCTTCCCCTGCTGCTGAGCCCACCCCACTGCCTCAATCTGTCTCAGGACTGGGGAGTTCAGTTCTACGCCCTCCTCTCCCCTTCCCTCCCCTCCCCATGACTCCACCCCCTCCCCCGTCGAGGTCCTCTCCACCCAGAACGTTTTATGTGCCCTGGGTTGTAGACTGGTGTTGGACTGGGATAAACACAGGAAGGAGTCTCACAACACCAGGTTAAAGTCCAACAGGTTTATTTGGTAGCAAACACTGCTAGTGGCGTTTGCTACTATTACAGCAGCCCTTAAAACATATCTTCCCTCTCCCTATTAAGCCCACAAGAAATAGGAACAAGAGTAGACCATTCGGCCCCTCGATCCTGTTCCACCATCTAATAGGATTTGATTTATTATTGTCACATGCATTGGGATACAGTGAAAAGTATTATTTCTTGCATACATTTGAAAAAAAATTAGTTTAAAATAGGGACAACAGTGTGCCTTATGTATATTAGAATCATAGAATCCTACAGTGCAGAAAGAGGCCATTTGGTCCATCGAGTCTGCACTGATTTCCCATACATTTACCCTAGCTAGTTGCCCTGACACTAATAGGCAATTTAGCACGTCCAATCGACCTAACCTGTGCCTCTTTTTTGATTTATTGTCGCGTGTTAGTATACAGTGAAAAGTAGTTTCTTGCACGCTATACAGATAAAGCATACCGTTCATAGAGAAGGAGAGGAGAGGGTGCAGAAGGTAGTGTTACAGTCATAGTTAGGGTTAGAGAAAGATCAGCTTACTGCGAGGTAGGTCCATTCAGAAGTCTGACGGCAGCAGGAGAAAAGCTGTTCTTGAGTCGGTTAGAACAAAGAACAAAACAGCACGGGAAACTGGCCCTTCGGCCCAATGAGCCTGCGCCGCCACCCCGATGTTTCCACCTCTACACATGATCCCTGTCAATGTTTATAGATCTATGGATTAAAAACCAAATTTGAGACAATTTAGGGAGAATTTGTTTTGCCAATTAGCCTAAGAGCACATCTTTGGGATGTGGGAGGAAACCGGAGCTCCCGGAGAAAACCCACGCAAGCACGGGGAGAATGCGCAAACTCCCACAGACACAGGCCCAAATCCATGTATCTGCACAGCACAGCGATAGTCACTGAGCTGTCGTGTTGCCCATCAAATGGTCCAGGTCAAGCGTACACTAACAACGTGAAGCACTAGGATACTCTCGAAAAAAATCCAAGAGCAGCCCTCTCACGACCCATCGCGTGTTTGCCCCTTGTTAGACAACAAGGTGGACCAAAGCACCTGTAGGATAAAAACAAGTACATCAATATCATCATCTATTTACACACTTCCCAGGGACTCCCAAGGCTCATGATCCCTATTTTAAATCAGTTTTCTATACCCCTCCATTCCCATTCTGTTCATGTGCCCATCTAAGTATTTCTTAAATAACTCCAGAGTACCTGCCTCCACCACTTTACTTGGCAGCGCATTCCATACCCCCACCACCTTCTGTGTGAAAAAACTCCCTCTAGCATCCAAATTATACCTTACCCCCCTCACCCTAAGCCCGTGACCCCTCGTGCTATCGTGACCTCAGACTTTCCTATCTTTTTCCTAACAGAAGAAGCTGGAGGAGGCCATTCGGCCCTTCGAGCCTGCTCCGCCATTCGTTTTGATCATGGCTAATCATCAAATTCAATATCCTGATTCCTCCTCCCCCCATATCCTTCGATCTCTTTAGCCTCAAGAGCTATACCCAATTTCTTCTTGAAATCACACAATGTTTTGGCCTAAACTACTTTCTGTGGGAGTGAATTCCACACATTCACCACCCTCAGGATGGAGAAGGTGGAAGAGAATATGTCCCGATTGCGTGGCTAATCACGGATCATGGATATTCCAATTTTCCTCAAGTCCACTTTCCTGTCCCTTTCCCAGTAATCCTTAATTCCCTTGCTGATCAAAAATCTTGTTTAGTTTATTTATTAGTGTCATAAGTAGACTTACATTAACACTGTAATGAAGTTACTGTGAAAATCCCCAAGTTGCTGCACTCTGGCGCCTGTTTGGGTACACTGAGGGAGAATTTAGCGCAGCCAATTCCCCTAACCCACACGTATTTAAACTGTGGGAGGAAACTGGAGCACCCGGAGGAAACCCACACAGACACAGGGGAGAATGTGCAGAAGCAGCACAGACAGTGACCCAAGCCAGGAATCGAACGGGGTCCCTGGTGCTCTGAGGCAGCAGCGCTAACCATCATCTTTAACTCCCACTCCCCATGGCTGGGTATCCATTTTTTACACTTATAATCTCTAAAATTCAATGGATGATTTCATTTATCATTGTCACATGTATTAACATAGAATGAAAAATATTGTTTCTTGCGCGCTATACAGACAAAGCATACCGTTCATAGCGAAGGAAAGGAGGGAGCGCAGAGTGTAGTGTTACAGTCACAGCTAAGGTGTAGAGAAAGATCAACTTAATGCAAGGTAGGCCCATTCAAAAGTCTGAAGGCAGCAGGGAAGAAGCTGTTCTTGAGTTGGTTGGTACGTGACCTCAGACTTTTGTATCTTTTTCCCGACGGAAGAAGGTGGCAGAGAGAACGTCCAGAGTGTGTGGGGTCCTTAACTTATTTCAATGTTCAAGTTCTCTCTCTTTATATATAAATATATAAATTTTTAACAAATTATGTTTTTCAAGGTTGAAATTCAATGAACCTCTCCTCAACGACAAAAAAAACCATTCCCTCATTGGGTGCCTTTTCTCTGTTGACTTGTAAATTCTATTTCATTATGCTTTTCGCTTCATTATCCAAATATTCAAATAAACAGTGCTGAGCCTCGAAGCGTGGAGGGTGTGTGATGGGCTGCAGTGCAAGGCTGTTTATTAAACAGCGAGCAGAAAGTTTACAGTGGGAGAGTGAGTCCATCTGGATACATTTGACTCCCAGGGCACTCTCGCTTTTCTTTTTGCCCTGAGCGCCGGAGAACTGAACCCGCTTACATAAACTGCTCCAAAGCGAAACACACAAGAACTTGTCAGGAAGGCGAGAGGGAGAGAATTTGGGAATGGGATACAATGAACCATTCATCAATGCGAGGGGCAGAGGCGGGGACGGTGGTGGCTCTGAATAGGGCTTGAACACTGCAGTGTGGAGAGGGCAAGGAGAGAGAGAGAGGCAGTTTAAAACACAAGGGAATCAGTGCCCAACATACACAGACAAAAGACTCTACACTTTTCTGTTGAGAATAATCTGTTTGCTATTACATTTTACAACCACTTATTGCAGCATTAACTGCCAGTTTATCGCCCCCCACCCTCTTCGTTGATGTAAGTACGTATATATATATATATATATTATGGTGGCGTTTACCCACTGCAACAAAACACAATCATCTGGATGTCTTTAAAACAGGCAAGACGCCTGTTTGAGAATAAGACCTGTTGGGATGGATTAAGTTGCCATTAAATTTACCCTCAGTAAGAATTCTGACAACACACCATGTTAAACTTACACCCAGCCACCCTATTTGAAGCTTTAACCTCACCCCCTGATTTCATTTTCTGCCAATGTGTTGCTTATACATTGTAAAGTTCAATCTTACCAATTGGGTACAATGCTTAACGCTGCTGCCTCCCAATGCCAGGGACCCAGGTTCGATTCCTGGCTTTGGGTCACTGTCTGTGTGGAGTCTGCATGTTCTCCCTGTGTCTGCGTGGGTTTCCTCCGGGTGCTCCTGTTTCCTCCCACAGTCTGAAAGACGTCTTGGTTGGATGCATCGGCCATGCTAAATTCTCCCTCAGTGTACCCGAATGGGCGCCGGAGTGTGGCGGCTAGGGGATTTTTGCAGTAACTTCATTGCAGTGTTAATGTAAGACCATTTGTGATACGAATAAATGAACTAAACAATATTCTACACTATCTTTTTTGCAAACCGACTAACGTTAAAGAGAAAACGCTGGAAAATCTCAGCAGGTCTGGCAGCATCTGTAAGGAGAGGAAAGAGCTGATGTTTCAAGTCCAGATTATCAAAACTTGTCAAAACTTTAAAGTAAAATTATTGGAGTTAACACTCCGAATAAGCAAAGATTTTTTTTAAACTTTGAAATTCCTCTGGAATTTTTTTTGGGATATTTTTACAATTGGAGTTGTGCGATTCCACTGTATTTTCCCGCTATTTACCGCAGGGATTTTCGCATTTCCTCCCTTTCTGTTCCACCTACGGGTGTGCTCCAGTTTCCTCCCACAGTCCAAAGATGTAATTGGATTGGCCATGTCAAATTCCTCCTTTGTTTTTATTTTATTAGTGTCACAAGTCAGCTTACATTAACACTGCAATGAAGTTACCGTGAAAATCCTCTTGTCGTCACACTCCAAGAGAAAGCTAGCCCGAGGGGACACAGCTTTAAATTAAGGGGTATGAGTTATAGGACGGATATCAGAGGTAGGTTCTTTACTCAAAGAGTGATTAGGGAGTGGAATGCCCTGCCTGCAGCTGTTGTAGATGCGCCAAGTTTGGTGGCGTTTAAGAGGTTAATTGATAAGTATATGGAAGAGAAGGGAATGGTTTAGTTTGGAGGGGCATTGCTTTTTATTTTGGTCGGCACAACATCGAAGGCCGAAGGGCCTGTTCTGTGCTGTATTGTTCTATGTTCTATTCTATGTTCTATGTTCCAGCACCTGTTCGGGTACATGGAAAGAGAATTTAGCACGGCCAATACACCTAACCAGCACGTCTTTCGGACTGTGGGAGGAAACTGAAGCGCCCGGAGGAAACCCACACAGACATGGAGAGAATGTGTGGACTCCCCACAGACCCAAGGCCGGGAATGGAACCCTGGTGCTGTGAGGCGGCAGTGCTAAGCACTGCGCACCAAGCCGGGGAGGGGGATTAGTGTCAGGGGGATTAGCAGAGTAAATAGGTGGGGTTGCCAGGGATATGGTCTTGATGGGACTGTAGTCAGTGCGGGCTTGATGGGCCGAACGGCCTCTTTCTGCACTGTAGGGATTCTTACCATTCAGTTCTCGCTTTCTGCTATTTTTTGTGCAATGTTGGTGAAACCCAGGCTACCTGGATATTGGCAAAGAGTCGCTGACAGGCTGGAGGAGGAGGAGGAGGGGTACTGATCTCAAAGTAAACATCATGGCCGCGATTCTCCCATCGCGACCAGCAACTTTCCTGTCGGGTTGGGGGCGGGAGATGCACCTCTTCGGCCTTGAACACGGATTTGCACATGCGACGGGAATACATTCCAGCGCTGGCGGACAGTCGCTGGTCAGACAATGCTGGGCACCAGCGGGAAGGCGGGTAAATCATCTCAATCTTTTCCCAATGTAGTTGAAATGTAACTCATTATCAGGACCCTTCCCCACATTCGGGGAACTAGCTGGAGACCCCGCCGGAGTGAAAGGGGAGGCAATTGAGGCCCCCCCCCCAGGTGGTCGGGGAGGTAGAGGAGGTTGGTGCTTCCTGGGCATGGGCACCCTAGTGGTGCCAGCCTGTGCCGTCTGGTGCAGCCCAAGGGCGAAAGTGAAGGGGGGGGGGAACACCTTGGCACTGCTTACCAGGCATCCAGCATACGAAGGGGTGGGCCTATTACAGGTGTGGCCTAGGAGCAGTAGAGTAGGGGGGAGTCTCGCTGCCACCCTGCAGTTGGGATAGGTCTGAGATGAAGGGAGGGCAGTGATTAGGGCAAGCTGGGGGCAAGGGGGTAGTCTGGCGTTGGGGGGGAGGGTCAGCAGGAAGGGATCTGCTGGTTGAAGGGGGTGGCGGGAGTAGCCACTGTGGGGGGGGGGTACATTGGGACACTCCAGGCTAAGGTGGGGGAAGAAGGGGGAGGGCGGTCAGGGCTTGCCCAGGAATTGTCATGGGACCCATGATCGGGCCGTGTCAGGGGGCGGGGGAGCACTGCAGGGTGGGGGTGGGGGTGTGTGTGTCCCTGGCTGTCCAGCGATTGAGCTGGCCATCAAATGGGGAGTCTGACAGATCGGGATCACTGTACACAGGCAGAGTTCCAGAACTGTCAAACCCTGACACAAATAGGCCATGTGCCCCCTCCCCCAAAACCACCGCCCCCACCCCCCAACCGGGTTTTTAATGAGATTCACGACTGGGACCTCTGCAGCGCACAGAATGAGGAGATTCAAATCTGAAACTGAACTGAGAAACCAGTCGGAATGTAAAACGGTTTCACACGAATTCAGCATGTTTGGGAGAATCACAGCCTATATTGCTTCTTTGCAACAAGAATTTAATCTGGAGTTTGCCTCACATACACAGGGTCTGATATTAATTACTGAATGAATAGGCTGTAGCTGAATGTACATGGTGGTGCGGGGTGGGGGGGGGGGTAGGGTTTAGGAATTGAATCTTATAAACAAAGGAACCCCTTTTGTTCTCAATGCCAATTGCCTTGTCAGCTTAGATCTTGTTTAAGCTTATTTATTAAAGTCACAAGTACTCTTACATTAACACTGCATTTAAGTTATTGCCATTGTTTGGGGCAGCATGGTGGCACAGCGGTTAGCATTGCTGCCACACAGCGCCAGAGACATAGGTTCGATTCCCGTGAAACTATTATCAATTGTTGGAAAAATCCATCTGGTTCAGGAATGTCCTTTAGGGAAGGAAATCTGCAGTCCTTACCCAGTCTGGCCTACGTGAGACTCCAGAACCACAGCAATAGGGTTGACTCTGAACTGCCCTCAAAGGACAACTAGGGATGGGCAATAAATACTGGCCCAGCCAGTAACACCCACATTTCATAAACGAATTTAAAAAAAACCTCAAGAACAGCTCCTTCCCTGCTGTTCTGACTTCTGAGTGGACCTGCCATATATATTAAATTTTCTCTATACCCTAGCTATGACTGTAACATTACATTCTGCACCCTCTCCTTTCCTTCTCCCCTGCATACCCTATGAATAGAATGCCTTTTAAAGGTTGGTGCATGTTTCAGACTTGGGTATCTTTTTGGAGCTGTAACTGAGAACATATGATGTGGAGATGCTGGTGTTGGAGTGGGGTGGGCACAGTAAGAAGTCTCACAACACGAGGTTAAAGTCCAGTAGGTTTTGTCGGACCTGTTGGACTTTAGTCTGGTGTTGTGAGACTTCTTACTGAGAAGAGATATATCGGTCCCACACACACGTGTGACTGTATCACACACAGTTAGTCAAACTGGGATAGTCATAGTAACATAGTCATTAACTTGACTTGCCCAATCTAAACAGGCTGCTCTCTTGGAGGGGGAGAAAAAGTGCAGGAATTGATTAAACACTTCAAATGACTCCTTCAGATAATGGGTTAGACTATTCCTGTAGGAGACACAGCCCATACAAATGTCAAGTGGCTCCTTCCTTTGTCATGTAGATTGGCCTGGCTAAGCGGTGCCTGTTCATCGATATGTCCCAAGCAGCAGTTCCAGAAAGCTGCCCCTTCTGCCACCTCCCCCCAGTCAAAAAAGAAACCTCATTGTTTCCCTGTGAGAAGCTGTGTCTTTGGGAGGAGGGGGAAGAGTGGAATGCAGCTGATAATCCACTCAGGGTACGTGTGCGTTATGGGCAAGTTTATTTCGGAGCCCGTTTCACAAGAGAAAGGATTTTGAGGGGAGAAAAAAATAAACAGTGCTGTCAGTGGAAAGGGAGCCAGCTTTCTTATAGGAGCAAACAACACGGAAATTGCACACAGCCAAAATAAACAGGGTGAGGAATCACACAGGAGCAGGTTGATTAGCAGATGTGGGAGAAAGTTTCCACAGGGTATTTTAGATCATAGAATAGTACAGGACCTTTGGCCGTCGATGTTGTGCCGAGTTGTGTCCGAAACCAAATCAAGCTCTCCCAATCCCTATCATTCTGGTGTGCTCCATGTGCTTACCCAGTAACTGCTTGAAAGTTCCGACTCCACTATCACAGCTGGCAGTCCATTCCACACCCCAATCACTCCATAGAATTCCTACAGTGCAACAGAAGGCCATTCGGCCCATTGAATCTGCACCAACAAAAATCCCACCCAGGCCCTATTCCCATAACCCCACATATTTACCCTGCTAATGCCCTCATGATACGAGGGTCAATTTAGCACAGCCAATCAACCAACTAACAGAGAAAGTTTTCACAGTGTATCTTAGCTCTTGGGTCATAGAATCTTCAATGCAGAAGGCGGCCATTTGGCCCATCGAGCCTGCACCAACAACAATCCCACCCAGGTCCTATCCCAGAACACCACATATTTACTTACCTAATCTCCCGACACACAAAGGGCAATTTGTCATGGCCAATCACCTAACCTGCACATCTTTGGTCTGTGGAAGGAAACCAGAGCACCCGGAGGAAACCCACGCAGATATGGGGAGAATGTACAAACTCCACACAGGCAATGATTTGAGGCCGGAATTGAACCCAGTTCCTAGTGCTGTAAGGCAGCAGTGCTAATCACTGTGTCAGCCAGATTTCCTTCCCTAAAGGGCATTAGTGAACCAGGTGGGCTTTTCCAACAGCGGTTTCATGGTTGTCAATGGATTCTTAATTCCAGATATTTTTTATTGAATTAAAATTCTACCAACTGCCATTGGATTCGAACCCGGGTCTCCAGTAGTATCTTATCGACTTGAAAATAAACTGGTAAAGGTAAAAGTATTAATTCAAATGCTTAGACTGATTATTTTGGAATAAAAACAAGTTACTGTGGATGCTGGAATATGAAACCAAAAGAGAAAATGCTGGAAAATCTCAGCAAATTTGGTAGCATCTGTAAGGAGAGAAAGGAGCAGATTTTTTGAATCCAGATGATTGTCTTGGGACATGGATTCAAATCCCACCATAGTAGCTGGTGAAATTTAAATTCAATGAATAAAGTCTGGAATTGCAAGCTGGTCTCATTAATGGTGACCAGTCCAAAGACATACTGGTTAGGGCCGAGATAAATTCTCCCTCAGTGTAACCCAAACAGGCACCAGAGTATGGCGACTAGGGGATTTTCACAGTAACTTCATTGCAGATGTAAGCCTACTTGTGACACTAATAAATAAACTTTAAAGCTTTACCCCACTAACCCCCCCTCCACCTACACCTCTTGGCACAGTGAAGGGTATCTTTGGTGTCTGTGAGAGGAAACCGGAGCAGCTGGAGGAAACCCACACAGACACGAGGAGAATGTGCGGACTCCACACAGACAACGACCCAAGCCAAGAATCGAACCTGGGTCCCCGGCGCTGTGAGAATCATAGAATCGTACAGTGCAGAAGGAGGCTCATTGAGCGTGTCCCGACCACAATCCCACCCAGGCACTATCCCCCTAACCACCCCCCCCCATGCATTTACCCTAGCTAGTGCCCCTGACACTAAGGGGCAATTTAGCATGGCCAATCCACCTAACCTGCACATCTTTGGACTAAGGAAGGAAACTGGTGCACTTGGAGGAAACCCACACAGATAGGGGGAGAAAATACAGATCCCATACAGACAGCGAGCCAAGCCGAGAATTGAACCTGGCTCCCTAACGCTCAAAGCTTCTAATTAAACATTGAACCATGTAAGAGGTTATTAGGTAATTGCTTGGACAAAGAGGCTGATTTTAGAAAGCATCTTAAAGGAGAGAGAGAGGCGGAGAGATTTAGGGAGGGAATTCCAGAGCTTAGGGTCCAGGCAGCTGGAGGAACCAGAAGAAGTGACAACTGTTCTGGAAACATCAGCAGGAATAGTTCCAGCGCAGCACTGCACCCAGAATATTAACACTACCCGCAGTTTGAGCTTTTCAGTTTAAACTGCACTGCGGGAGATGCGGGGGAGGCAGAGGCTTTGACAAAGTAGGGGGAGGGGGAGAGAGAGAGAGAGGAATACGTGATGGGGGAACTGGACAGATACAAGTTCCTGAGCCAGCTGTGCATGGGAGTCGAACAAACACAAACACACATGAATACACACACACACACTGGTTTGTACTTTGCACACACGTAGTTATTATACACATATGGACACATATATAGTTAGATGCAAGAATAGGCATGCATGCACATACACGTGAACATGCATACATGCACATACATAAACACACATGGAGCCACACAGAGAAACATGGAATTCATACTGATACCCACACATACGCCACAGATACACACAAATCCACGCGCGCGCACACACACAAAGGTACATGTATGCACACACATGAATATGCATCACACACACACATATATATATACATACACACACACATATATATACATGCACACATGGAAACACACACACACACACACACGGAAACACATGCAAACGCACAGACACACACATACCCTGGAAAGACATGATTATTGAGACATTCAGAATGAATGAGCAGACCTTCACTGATGTTAATTCAGTTCCCGTTTCCCACATATTTTTCAACTCTGTCGCCTCTCCGGCTAGTTTCTCTCAATTGCGTCAAAAGCAAATATTAAAACAAAACGAAATATTTCCCAAACTTGAAAGAAAGCCAGGCACGAGAACAGAGACATTTACAGGGAATCATTATTTCAAACAGTTTAATTTTGAGAAAGGCAGTGTTGGATAATAAGCTAATTTCGCTAATCTTCCTTCTGCCTGGAGGTAAATTCTGAACTGGTTGAGATTTAAACGGGTTTACCACCTGGATTTCTGACCGGAATATCTGCAAGAATGTAAATTGGATAACGGATTCGAAAGGGGAGATGTAGGTGAGATATTTCCATTTGGAGGTGAATTGAAATGGCCATTAAGCGAAGATCACAGAATCCTTACAGGGCACAAAGAGACTATTTGGCCCATCGAGTCTGCACCAACTACAATCCCAAATGGGCTCTTATCGCTGTAACCCCCCTTGTTCACCCTGCTAAAGGGGCAATTTAGCATGGCCAATACACTTAGCCTGCACATCTTTGGACACCAACAGGCAATTTGGTATGGTCAATCCCTCTAACCTGCACATTGTTGGACTGTGCACCCAGAGGAAACCCAAGCAGACACGGGGAGAATGTGCAGACTCCACACAGACAGTGACCCAAGGCTGGAATCGAACTCGAGTCCCTGGCATTGTGGGACAGCAGTGCTAACCACTGATCCCGCACAGCTTGCGTGCAACTTTCCCCACCTGAAAACTATCCAGTTTCCTCCCACATTCTGAAAGAGGTGCTGGTTGGGTAGACCAGCCGTGCTAAATTCTCCCTCTGCGTACCCGAACGGGTGCTGGAGTATGGGGACTAGGGGAATTTCACAGTAACTTCACTGCAATGTTAAGGTAAGCCTTACTTCTGACTAATAAATAAATAAACTTTATCTTTGGAATGTGAGAGGAAACCCACACAGACATGGGGAGAATGTGCAAACTCCAAACAGACAGTGACCCAAGCTGGGAATTGAACCCGAGTCTCTGGCACTGCGAAGCAGCAGTGCTAACCACTGTGCCACCATGCCGTCCTACACAACACAGGAACCTGGGGCACTGATAGAAAACGTGAATGGCCCCAAAATGAGTGGCATAGTGGTTAGTACTGCTGCTTTGCAGTGCCAGAGACTCGGGTTCAATTCCCAGCTTTGGATCACTGTCTGTATGGAGTTTGCACATTCTCTTCGTGTCTGCATGAGTTTTCTCCGAGTGCTCTGGTTTTCTTCCCACAGTCCAAAGATGTGTGGGTTAGGTTGATTAGCCATGCCAAATTAACCCCTAGGATCCTGACATGCATAGGGTAGGGGGATTAGGGGTAAATATATAGGGAAGCGGGGGTACAGCCTGGGTGGGATTGTGGTCGGCGCAGATGCGATGGGCCAAATGGCCCTCCTTCTACACTGTAGACTTTCTATCATTCTATGAAACAAGTGAATGAAATGTAAGGAAAAAAACAGACAGAACATTAACAAGTGGTAGGTTTGCGAGATAACATCTAGAAGTGAACACATCTGAGATGATTTTCTTCTTAAAAAGAGTTCTTTTTTCTCCCCTTAAATGTTTGGCACATTCTACAGGGTGGCGGGAGAATTTAGCAGGGTGGAAATTGGCTGTGACTTTATGACACTGTAGGGGAAAGTGTTTTATTGGTTGCGAACTGTCTTGGGATCTCCAAAGTCCATGTCCAAGACCGTCAAGATCTTGCCTCAAAGAACAAAACAGCCCGGGAAACAGGCTCTTTGGCCCAATGAGCCCGCGCCGCCTCCCCGATGTTCCCACCTCTACCCGTGATCCCTGTCTATTTTGAACTGTTTTGTTTTGTAAATCCAGATGATAGCTCCCAGAGCAAAAAGGTCAATCTTATGGTCACGAGTCTTGTAACAGCCATCCTTTTTGGTTCCACAGAAAATCTATTTTAGAAAATAGTAATAAGAATAAAGTTTTGAATGGTATTGCATTTCTTTTTCACGTCCAAGGAACTCAACAGAGCACAAGTAAAAGCCCTTTGCGCATGACATAAAACGAACACCTGTCTGTCTTCGGTCCAAGCTTGTGGGGTGGTGAATATTACAAAATGTCAAAGGGACATTATCAGAATTACTGTTTCAATTTTGCTTACTTTGACATGAAGAGACAATAAGTTTGAGTGAATACAGGGCCAGACTGATGGTTGCCTCTTAGAAGTTAAAACTTAGAGCATAAAGGATTTTCTTCTATAGAATAAGGAAAAACTGCTCGATTCAGGGCTAAATACAAAATGATAGGAAAAACTTTGCAATACCCAGAATTAATTCATTTGACCAATAAACTGATGAGCTGACTTAATCGCTCAATGATAAAAGGCTGCAACATTCAGCCTTTCACTCCAGGTCATTTCTCAAAATGCATAAAACTTCCAACAAAAGTAAAGGTAATTCAAGTCTCGGCATTCCCCACCTCCATGATCCTGCCCATCTAAAGAGAGTCCAGGGTTTAAATTATGTTGAATGATCACCATCATATCCTCCCGGCTGTTGTTCGGTGGGCACCAGATCTCAGTGAATCGGTTCCTCAGGGCTGGTGAAAGCTCTTTGCCTCCTTGAAGTTGGTTGGTTCCTTGTCCCGAAGGTCAGCTGACATCCGCCATTGTTGAAACCAATCACATGACTAGAGTTCCACGGGACTGATTGGCCACAACGTTGGCCCATGTTACATCCCCAGAGCCTAACTTAGGCCAAACTTAAATAGAACGGCTTCCTTGTATCAGTTAGGCAGCAAATATATTAATACCTCGTACCTACGAAAAATTAAATTAATCAGTAGTTTATGATTTTCTTTTTTGTTTAAAGTGCAGGCGTGAAAAGTGTCTTTCCAGAAGGATTCTTGTACCAGTGTAATTTTTTGCTACAGTCAGAGGTTGGGATTTCACCAGTCCCAGAGTTCTGTCCAGGCTTGGCTCAAAGTTAGCCCCAGGGACAGGCGGCTCCAAGCCAGCAGCACTGAGGGTGTGCTCGAAGCACTGTGATCACTGCAATGAACAATCTGTAACATAGATTAAAACACGGAATTAAAGAATTAATACAGTTACTTTCAGTCAGGTGGCATGATAAATCGTTACTTCCCTTTTGAAATTTGGTATTCTTACATCTGTCCTAATGGATCTGAGGTGAAAAGCTTACAAATAGGAGGCCATTCGGCCTCCGAGCCTGCTCCTCCATTCTTTACGATCACGGCTGATCGTCAAATTCAATACCCTGTCCCCTCCCAATGTCTGGGTCTTTCATTCGTAAAAGCTACCTGAGAGTGGAATTCCCATGGGCTCCTGTAGGGGATTTTCACAGTAATTTCACTGCAGTGTTAATGTAAGTCTACTTGTGACACTAATAAATAAACTTAAAAAAAGGCCACGCTTTCCCACATGCTCCAGTTATAGAAAAAAAGTGTTCTCCCCACCCCCGTCCAAAGACGGGGGGCGGACACATTACAATCATGGCTGATTGTCCAACTCAATAGCCTAATCCTGCTTCCTCCCCATAACACAAAACATAGAACAGTACAGCACAGTACAGGCCCTTCGGCCCTCGATGCTGTGCCAAGCTATGTCCGAACCCAAGATCAAGCTATCCTATAACTCTGGAGTGCTCCATGTGCTATCCAATAATCGCTTGAAAGATCCTAAAGTGTCCGACTGCACTATCACTGCAGACAGTCTATTCCACACCCCAACCACTCTCTGAGTGAAGATAACCTTTGATCCCATTCGCCCCAAGTGCTATATCCAGCCGCCTCTTAAATACATTCAATGTTTTGGCATCAACCACTTCCTGTGGGAATGAATTCCACAGGCTCACCACTCTTTGGGTGAAGAAATGTCTCCTCATCTCTCTCTTAAATGGTCCACCCCGAATCCTCAGACTGTGACTCCTGATTCTGTGCTCCCCCCTCACCATTGGGAACATCCTCCCTGCATCTACCCTGTCTAGTCCTGTTAGACTTTTATAAGTCTCTATGAGATCCCACTTCATTTGTCTGAACTCCGGCAAAAACAATCCTAACCTAGTCAATCTCTCCTCATATCTCAGTCCCGCCATCCCCGGGATCAGCCTTTGCTGCACTCCCTCGAGAGCAAGAACATCCTTCCTCAGGAAAGGAGGGCAAAACTGTACACAAACTGTGACAGCATGTCTGTTTCATCAGTGATATAGTTATTTCCCCCCAAGATTCTTCTTTGAGGAAGGTGACAGTCAGTAACATTGCAAAATCAGGAAGAATCTTCAACAACAACAACAACCACCTGCATTTGTGTAGTGCCTTTAACCTGACAGAACATCACGAGTCATTTCTGGAGCGAAGTTGTCAAACTAAGTCTTGAGCCCCCTCCCCCCACAGCTTGGGTCACTGTTTGTGTGGAGTTCACGCATTCTCCCCATCTCTGCATGGGTTTCCTCCAGTTTCCTTCCGAAAGACATGCTAGTTAAGTGCACTGGCCATGCTAAATTTCCCCTCGGTGTACCTGAACAGACGCAAAAGTGTGGCGACTAGGGGATTTTCACAGCAACCTCATTGCAGTGTTAATGTAAGCCTACTGTGACACTGACAAATACAACTTTAAACTTTACTTTTCACAATAACTAGAATCATAGGAACCCTACGGTGCAGAAAGAGGCTATTTGGCCCATTCAGTCTGTACTGACCACAATCCCACCCAGGCCCTACCCCCACATCCCTATATATTTACCCGCTAATCCTCTAACCCACACATCTCAGGACACTAAGAACCATTTTTAGCATAGTCAATCAACCTAATCTGCACACCTTTGGACTGTGGGAGGAAACCAGAGCACCCGGAAAAAAATCCATGCAGACACAAAGAAAATGTGCAAACTCCATGCAGACAGTGACCCAAGCCGGGAATTGAACCCAGCTCCCTGGAGCTGTGGAGCAGCAGTGCTAATCGCTGTGCCGCCTCTTCACTGCAGTGCATTCTTTCTGGTTGTATCACAGCTTGGTATGGCTCCTGCTCTGCCTAAGACCGCAAGAAACTACAAAAGATCATGAAGATTAGGTGGCTTGGTCATGCTAAATTGTTCCTTAGTGATTTGCAGAATAAATGTGTAGGGTTATGGGGATAGGGCCTGGGTGGGATTGTAGTCAGTACTGACTTGAGGGGCTGAAAGGCCTCCTTCTGCATTCGATGACGTGGATTCCATGACATGTTGGCCCTCTCACACTGCCCTTGTTGCCCTGTCCCACGATCAGGAGTAATAAAAGCTTCTGCCTCTTTTTTTAATTGTTTCAACTTAAATTTGTCCGAGAAACGAGCCCCTCTCATTTCCTCGGAGTCCTCAGTTTCTCTCCTCTTCGTGCGCCGTGTGTTACTTGTTGCTTCTTCCTTGCCAGTTGTGTTTGATCCCGCGGTGTTTAGACTGCAGCAAGCAAGTTCGTCCAGAAGGCTTACAATGTTTGCCTTCTACACGGTGGAAATGTAAACCGTGTCACACACCACACATTAATTACATCTTTTAAAGAAACATTATTGCTGCTGCTCCGTGCATAACAGCAACAAATTGGCTCCTTGGTTTCCCAACCCCCCTCCCTCCAGCAAGGGCAAGCCATGGCCTAATGATATTATCGCTAGACTATTAATCCAGAAACTCAGCTAACGTTCTGGGGATTCAGGTTCAAATCCCCACCATGGCAGATGGTGGAATTTGAAGTCAATAAAAAAAATCTGGAATTAAGAACCTATTGATGACTGTGAAACTATTGTCGGAAAAACCCATCTGACTCTCTAATGTCCTTGGAGGAAGGAAATCTGCCGTCCTTACCCTGGTCTGGCTTACATGTGACTCCAGCAATGTGATTCACTCTCCACTGCCCTCCAAGGGTAACTAGGGACGGGCAATAAATGTTGGCCAGCCAGCGACACCCAAGTCCCATGAGTGAATAATAAAAAACTTGCCCCACATTTATTACCAGTTCCACCCCCTCTGCACTCTAGTTTTTGGGAGTGTTCCAGAGTTGTGGGGGGAGAGCACATTACAGAGTCGGGGGGGGGGGGGGGGGGCACGTTACAGTGTATGGTTCAGGATCTGGAATGCACTGCCGGAGAGTGGGGGCCAATTCAAAACCGAGGTGGGATATTGCCTGAGAAAGAAGAACGTGGAAGGTTACGGGAGAAAAAGGCAGGGGAATGGCGCTGGGTGTACTGCACACTCGGTCAGTTGGCACAGACACGATGGGCCAAATGGCCTCCTTCTGTGTTGGGACAACTCTGCCATTCTGCAAAGGTGCCGCCACGAGCTAACCCGGAGAAGCTGGGGCCCTCGGAGGATCGGATACACCAGCGTGGCTGTGTTTACTCAACCAGAGCAGGCAGAGAGAGGAGTACTGAGTCAGAAAAACCAGAGAGAAAAATAACATGAGAAAAACCCTATCCAATCCCACCTGAATAAAGACAAACTCTCTCTTTATCTGAAAGATTAATAGAAGTTTGTATCCTGGCACCTGTATCTTTTGTGTGAGAAACAAGGAGGGGACACAGGACACAAACTGTTGTGGAATCATTCACATCCTAGGTTCAAAGCCCCCCCCCACTGTCCCCCCCTGAGCTCTCACACAAGCTAATATTTGGCAGAACAATGCCAGAGTTCAGGAATTGTAGGCTCCACACAATCCTGCCCCTCTCCCACCCACCATTCCGGATCCAGATGTTAAAGAGGAGGGAGGAGGAGGAGGGGGTAGCTTTTCACAAGCACTGGTGTTCACTATAGCTATTGTTACAGTTCGATTCCACGCTGCCAACTGCGTTGACAAAAGCAGCGACCATACACCACTCGGGTTAGTGAATCTCTGAGGGTGCGGAGAAAGGGGAGGGTGGATGAGGAGTGGGACAGGGGCTGCGGAGGGCAGCACGCTTCCACGTGTAGATACGAAGGCTAAACTGATGTTTGTTGCCCATCCCTAATTGCCCTTGAACTGACAGTTAAGAGTTAACCACATTTGCCCTCCTTACGCTGTCTGGCCTAAACGTGACCTTAGAGCCACAGCAATGCCATTGACTCTTAACCACCCCGCAGAAATGGCTGGGAAAACCATTCAGGGTCAATTAGGGAGGAGCTATAGAATCTCTACAGTCCAGAAGGAGGCCATTTGGCCCATCGAGTCTTCACTGACTACTATACAGCTCCTAACCCATAATCCCCACATATTTACCCAGCTAATCTCCTAACATTAAGGCGCAACGTAGCGCGGCCAACCCACCTAACCCGCACATCTATAGACTGTGGGAGGAAACCAGAGCACCCGGAGGAAACCCACGCGGACACGGGGAGAACGTGAAGCCGGAATTGAACCCGGGTCCCTGGCGCTGTGAGGCAGCAGTGTTAACCATCGTGCCAGCCAAAATATCGGCCTGGCCACTGATGCCTATGAATGAATAAAAAGCTAATTGTCAAAATCAGCAGATAGGTGAGGCTATCACCCAGTGAATTACAGAATGCTAGCAGGTGGGTGCAACAAATAGCTCAGGAGGCAAACGGCATTTTAGCCTTTATTGCAAAGGGTTTGGGGTTTACATCCCCTCGCTCAATCGCCCCTTCTGGCATTCATGCGCCCCCCCTCCCTTGTGCACGCACATATACACACTCTCACACACATACACTCTCTCTCTCTTCTCCTTTAAGATGTTTTAGAAGTCCCCTCTTTGACCAATCTCTTAATCTAACCTCTCCTGGTTCCAAATCCAGCTTTACGCTCTATGTGAATCATCTTGAGGGACATTTTCACTCTGCCACAGGCGATACATAAATGCAATCGTTACAGCTTTCTCTCACAGCTCAGTGTCAGTTAAATGAAGAATCTGTGCTTGAACAGATCGCTAACAGGGAGCCCAACACGGGCTGCTAACACACGGCCCGGGCCCCCTCTCCTCATTCCCATACATCAGCTACAAGATTCCGAGGGCTTTGACACCACTTCCATTGCTAAACTGCTAACGTTCTCTGAAAGGGGTTCAGGAAATTCTACAATCCCGACAGATTCCACAAGGCTCACGGCCCATGCACTCTCTCAGTGCAAGCACCGTGCCAATTCCATTTACAGCTGGTCAGATAGAGGCAAAAATAATTGTTCCTGCAGTCACAGGGTGAGGGGGGGGGTGGCATTAAGAAGCCAATCCCGTTCAAACAGGATGAGGCCATTTAACTCTCCAAGGCATATGCAGCATTCACTTCAATTAAATTATACCCCAAACCCCAACCACTCTATATGCTTACACAGAGACAGAGAGAGAGAGAGAGA